>OZ024716.1:342203-397927 GCA_964016945.1 Microplitis deprimator | reverse complement strand
TAGGGCACGACGGGTACTAAGAAAAATTTTTAATTACCCGGTTCATTTTTTTTGCAAATATTTACTGAATATCTAGTTACATTAAAAGATTAAGATCCAGAAAATTCAAAATATCTCTCTTAATTGATTTTCATCTAAATAAAGCATCCATCGTGCCCCACTCTACTTATATATATATATATATATATATATTTTATTACCCTTTAGGATGGACATCAGTAATGTTATTGTGTCTTATAGTTCTCATAAATTTTATATAATCCTGTGGTAAATGGTGATCCTGTGCGCCTTTTATCAAAACCTGCCTATTCAATGATAAAAACCAGTAATTATTTATATCAAGTATTGATAGTAAAAAAAAAAAGTTATAATGTAGCATAGTCACATATATAAAGAAGAAGGTAATCGATCGTCTGGTAATTGATCGAGCTTAACAACTGGCTCAGGATCTTCAGCTGCCTTATAGCTACGGCATTGATAAACTTTACCACTAAGACTTGTAACTTTAATCTCGATCACTTTGTATAAGTCGACGTGTACGACTTCTTGATCCAAATCGTCTACTTTATTTTCAGGCATACTCCAGATCACACCCCAAACTTGAGAATCACGAGCTTCAACAATTGTTGCATCTGATCCATTCCATGATTTTCCATATCCGTAAAAATCAAGCCTATAATTCTAATACATACATGCAAAAAATAAACTTTATTCATGCATCTGAAGTTAAATTTAACTAAAATTTTTCAAATTTAATAATTCATTTATTTTACAACTTAATTCATTATTAAAACTGAAATTCTCTTAGCTGTCTTGCTTTTGGTCTCGTTGGCATATTTCCAAAAATTAGAAAAAAGTTTGTATACTTCATAACATTTATGAATGCGGTAAATTAAAAAATTTCATAGACTTAATAAGATTTTATGAATCATTATAAAATCAGTTTTTTCGGATAACGATACGTTATTTGGTCGTTTCTAAATTATTTCACAAAATATTATGATTCACACACCCGCATAGCACGATATTCACTCAGAAATTGTCTAGATAAAATTTGCTAAAACTCAATTATATAAAATTTTGTATGATTATATTAAAATTAAATAAAAATTTTCTGACCGAATGTATAGGGGAGAGAAGGGCAAAACGGGCCCCCTAGAATTTTAGTTTAATTTGAATGATTTTAGAATAAGGAACTCTTGCAAAATGTTTGAGATTGTGATTTACTTTTGACTCGTCTTAATAAAAAAATTTTCTGAACTTGAATTTCAAATTAATTCTTTTTTTTTCAAAGCTTGAAAATAATCTGGAAGTTGAACCGAGACCATGTTGGCTACGCGCGTGCTCTTTCAGTTTAGTTATTTTAGTTTATACCATAATCCGTTCAATATATATGTATACAAAACAGTAAAGTAATTGAGTGCGAAAAATCTATATTCTAAAAAATTTGTTATTTAGCTTTTTTACTATACCTGCACCGAAAGTTTAAATTCCTGCCCTGTTTAAAAGGAAGAAAGTCGTTTCTTTTTATTATAATAAAACAAATGATAAAAAATAGTGCATGCGTCATTCTTCCCACAGATTTGAAAATTTCGACTTTCAGGTGTAGATCTGGTGAAAAAACGTATACACACCACGGAGGAAAGTAGGAAATCTCAATCCGAGTGTTTGCCACCCTTGCTTTCGTCCCGGATAGATAATTATACGCTTGGCTTGGAATATCCTACTTTTCTCTCTTGATGTGTAATATACTATTAAGATGAAATAAAATAATAATCGAATTTTAAAAGATTTCTTAGACGGCCCAATTTGCCCCGAGTTTAAAGACATGGTTGGGGACTAGAAAGAAGTAAAACAAGTGAGAACCACTAAGGATATGAGCCCTTTTTTTAAGGGCTCATTTTGTCCCCCCTCCCCTATGTAGGGGAGCCTGGGGCACAAAGGCCCCCCTGGGGCACAAAGGCCTCCCTCAAAAATTAGGTAAAATTTTTTTTTTATTTTCCGTGAAGTTATGACCTCTATAATGTTTTTATCATATTTTAAGCCAATATGTTATATGTGGGGTAAAATGGACCACTCGACAAAATTTTTTTTTTTTTTTTTTCATTTTCCGTCAAGTTAATTTTTTCGTTACAATTTTTTTTTTTTCGAGTGGTCCACTTTACCCCAAATATCACATATTGGTCTAAAATATGATACAAACATTATAGAGGTCATAACTTGACGGGAAATAGAAAAAAATTTTTTATTTATAATTTTTTGGGGAGGGGAGGCCTTCGTGCCCCAGAAAAAAAAATTTTTTTTTCGATTTTTTGCAAAATTTCGACTGATTCTTCCGAAATAGACGGAAAATAAACGAATTTGGTGGTTAAAAGCCACAAAAAGAAAAAACCGGCTTAAGGGGGCCTTCGTGCCCCAGGCTCCCCTATGTATTATTATATATAAATACTTATATTTAGTTAAATATAATTATATAAGACCATATATGAATTTACGTACTTATAGATAATTAAATATAAAAAGTTTTAAATAGTCAGATATAATCGTATATAATTATATAAAATTTTGTACAATTATATATGATCATATCTAATTATATATCTTTTTTTCCCAGGTATATAAATAAAAAGTTATATAATTTTCTGTACCTCTAAACGTCCAATGTCTACTACTTTAGCACCAGGTACATTAAGTTTGAACCTACAATCGAGCATATTCGATCCATAAGCAAAGTAGTATATTGCTAGTATATTAGTATTCATATTTAAAATTATTTTAAATGATTGCTGCTTTAAATATTTGACACTGTACTGCTTGTAAAACTTTGTTGTCTACTATGGTCATTTTTATAGCTTAACTCATATGTATGAAAAAATAATAATATTAATAACAATAATTACAGTATTTTGTGATATCATGTAAGTTTATTATCAAGTGAGCAATTATCGCCAAATTGAAGGGGAAACCGAAACTCGATGCGATATTTATCAAGCAAGTAAATAATTATTGCGGCATTTAAATAATGAACACTGTGTTGTTTATTTATTTTAAAAACATTTCTTGTAATTTTACAATAATTTTGATAGAAGAAACTTGTACAGAAAATTTATAAAAAAATTTTCAAGCTTTTTAAACTTCTACTTTAAATTATTATTAATATCTTTGAATAAAAAATGATTTTAAACTTTTCGCTAAGAAAATTGAAAATTTTCAAAAATTCGGGAAATTATTATTTTTACCTCGGTTTTTAAAAATTGAGTATTCATCAGAGTATTTCATCAGAAGTCTTTGATGAATAGCATCAAAGACTTCGAAACGGGAGAATACGGGTTCGAGCCCAGCAGCCATCAGGATTTTTTCATCAATAAAAAACATGTTTACTTCCTCTAAATAATGTTCCTAATACAATGAGTCACATTCAGGATCTAATTAAAATTTTCTTATTTTTTTTTTCAGTTTAGTTTTTTTTTAAATAATTACTAATAGAGCAACCTTGAAAAGGATTCGATGAGGATATCCTGATAAGGACCTCATAGGTCGTTAGTGATTCATCGATATCAATTCCTTGTCAGGATATCCCAATCCGGACCTTATTTAAAATAGGGTTAACCTGAAAAAGACCTTGTCAAATCTTTATAAAAAAATCTAGTCGAGTAATGATGCAGTACGGTAGGTACAAGTCGGGCCACAGCCTCACAAGTAAAAAAGAAGATCGAAGAGCTCGAAAACACTTTTGTCAAAATACATCTTTGAGCTCGAAGAGCTCGATAATATCATTTAGTAAATTTGTATTTTTGAACTGTTCGAGCTCCACCAAGCGGTGTTTTAATTTATGTTCACGATTTTGCTTAATGAAATCAATGAATTTGGGCAAAAATCAAAAATGAATAAACTAGAAAGTTAAGTGAGTTTTGAATCAGATCAGAGCGTAAATATATAAAATATCTGAGAAAAGTGTAAACAACAGTGATTTTTCTTATATTTTAGTAGGGATCCATCAGGGACTGGACAAATGGACAATAGCTTGTTCGCAATTGAATGGTTATTCCATATCCAACCATAGATGATTCATTTTTCGCGGGTATGAGTGCACAAATTTCAATAAAATTGTTGTATAGGTGGATAAAAAAAAATTATAGTAAATAAATTAGCACTATAATTTCTGATAGAATATAACTTTATTGATTGTGGAATGTAATTTTGATTCCATTTCGTTATCCTTAAACTGTAAGATCAGTGCCACCCTAATCGCCAACTGGAATTTGAAAAATTAATGTCGTTTATTACATCGATTAATTCTTGAGTAGGAAAATCGGTCAAGTAGATATTAATTGCTATGTATGAGTATGCAAAATGTTCAGTGACCATATGATTAAGTGGAATGGCACATCGATCTTCGAAATAATAGCCACCATCTTTAGCGATAGCTCGACGACTATTGTGACCATCCGAAAAACTAATATCATTTATTAAACATTTCGATCGCTTATTGTAACTTTTTTGCAGTAGTTCAATTATAGAATCCCACTTATTGTATAAATTAAAATGTTTCTTTGTGGTCTTATAATTAATTCCGTCATTTTGAATAAGACAATTACTATTGAGATCAAAACAACATTCAGTGAATGTATAATCAGAACTTGCTAATAAAATTTTACCGCGATGCTGTCCAATAGTGTCACTTAGATGCCAATTTTTAACGAAACGATTTCCGCCGATAGCATTGTTAATGTAATAATCAATTATTTCACAATGAAATCTAGTTATATCTAGTAATTCAAAAGTAACTTGGCGTAAAAACATAATTATAAATTCACCAGGATTGCCGTCAAGAAATTTGTGAATTTCCGTTAATGCCTCAGCAAATTCAATGTTCGCTGGAGCGTTTTCTGTGTAGATTTTAAATAAACTTGATTGTGATTGTACACCAACGTCAAAAACACGGATTCCATACTTCAATTGTTGTGCAATGTTCAAATCCTGTGTTTGCAATTCTTTAACATCAACAGCATACGATAATGAATGATGAGTCCCAATGAGTACAAGATTATTTAATTTTGTGTCATCCGGTAATTTCACCAAATATTTGATACGCTCTAAGTACGGTTTATATATCCGTGTTTCGCACTTACTATTGCACATTTCCACAAGACTATTAGATAATATAGAGTAAAATATAATTAAAAAAATAAAAATCCGCTTTGGTAACATGGTGTTAAATCAATCTTTTTTTTTTATGACTTTACCTAGAAAGAAAAAATACCAATTTGAAAAAATATCTCTCGACTAAAAAACAACTTTCATGGAGTGATATCTTCTTTTTACCAAAATAATTATTGCACCAATTAGTAGATAAACTTTATTTCAACTCATTGTATTTTTTCTATCTTCCCGTTGCCACGCAGTCGTAATAAAATAAAATGTTCTATAATTACATTATTCATTTCATTACGTGTCAACTCACATTTTGGATATTTTAACACAAAAATAAAAAAATCGTTGTGGACGGAAAAAAATTTCGTTTTACAAAAAATGAGCAATTATTAACGGATTGTTCATTTCTTCGACGAATCAAGATCACGATTGATTTTTGGTTTACGCGAAACTTTTAAGCCTCGAGGCATTTTTATCTAATCCAAAACTATATCGGTTTTTGACTTACTTAGTTTTGTAGAATAGTAAAGATATTCAACTACTCGCATTACATTAGAGATAATAAAAATTCAAATAATTGAAGAAATGTATGCAATAAAAAATAAATTATTACTTATTAACACTATTGTACTTGTTATAATAAGTATTAATGCTAAAAAAGTGCCATTATTAGAATTGTCCGTTGGTGACATCATTAATATAAATTATTTCGAGGAATCGTCAATTGAAACTGTTGGGAATATATTCGATGATTATAACGCGACAGAATTCACTAAGACTGAAGATTTCGTGGGTTCTCATCGCACTAGTTTAAAAAAAAATTGTTGTTTACCTCTGGAATCTTTAGTATCCTATTACTATCCGGAAATCAGTATTGATCATACAGAATCTGACCCATCAAAAATATTTTACAGCGCAGACAGGCAAACATATAACCACTTTGGCATTAGCAAAGATTATATCGATAATAAGTATTCATATGGTATCGTTAAATTATGTAAGATCATCGAAACCCGAAATTTAAAAATTCAAGTGATTGATGAAAGTGATTTTCCAATTATTAATCGTCGCCAAAATTATAAACTACTGCTCGATGAATCAGCTATTTTACGATTAAAAGGAAATAATGAAACGCATTTCGTATCATCCATTACTACTGGAGACTGTCTATTCCAAGTAAGAAGTTGCTTAAATTTAATCTAAAATACATAATTGTTGATATTGTGCAGGCGCCCGACTAGAATTTTTTCATGATTTGCCTAAAGTACCATGAAAACCTTCTCCGTTAAAATAAGATTTGCTTTGGTAGAGCTAACCAGACGAGTTCTTTATCAGAACTACATCAGGATAGCCTTATCAATTAAAAAGTTATTTATCA
This sequence comes from Microplitis deprimator, assembly GCA_964016945.1. NCBI lineage: Eukaryota > Metazoa > Arthropoda > Insecta > Hymenoptera > Braconidae > Microplitis > Microplitis deprimator. The sequence goes on along the minus strand of OZ024716.1, from coordinate 391,395 downwards.
TCGGGCTATCCTGATGATTTTCTTATCAAGACCACACCAGGATTAATGTTCTAGCTTGCTTATCGAGCTAAAAGTTATTCAAATGTTATTGTTAAAGGCCTAAAAGGAATTTTTTCTTGATTTGCCTGAAATATCATGGGGTTATAATATACTATTCTTATACTTACACGATCACATATGTGAGTCAGCGCAGTGGATAGCATCTAGGACTTTGAATCGGAAGAATACAGGTTCGAGTCCAGCAGTCAATGGGATTTTTTCATCAATAAAAAAAATTCTTTCTTCCTCTCAGTAATGCTCTTAATACATTAGATCACATTTAGGATCTAATTAAAAATTTTCTTATTTTTTTTTGCAATTTAATATTTTATTAAAAATAATTGCTAATAAGGGAACCCTGATAAGAATTTGATGAGAAAATTCTGATAAGGACTAGATACGGAAATCTTGGTGGGCCTCATGGGTCATTAGCATTATATCCATATCAATTCTTCGTCAGGAAATTCCAATCTGGACCTTATTTGAAATAAAGTTAACCTAATAAGGCCCTTGTCGGATTCTTATAAAAAATTCTAGTCGGGCGCATTCAACACTCTTCAAATTTAAATTGCAGGTTTATGTTAACAAAGCAGAAATATGCAATTCAACAGATCAAGGCCAGAACCAAAATAATTTTGACAACAATTTTTTCGAGTCTTCTTTGTATAAAAGCAGCGTAATAATTACCAGTAACATGCATTATCGTGAAAATATGGTCAATGAATACTTAAATAAATCTGGAAAATTACTTTATAATTTACAAGATTGTTAAGAAATACTGTATTACAATATTATGAATCTTCTCCATAAATGTGTTGTGGTTCATTTTGAATTACATTCATTACCTAACTTACCTGAACCACCAGATAGAGAAATACAGGAATCGATAGTACACACAACTTCGCTAAAATATTTGGTACCAGGTGACATTATAAATGCCAATGAGTTAAAAAATATCAATTCATCTATGACGGTTAATAATATCTTAGTCGACGTATCTGATGAAACAACTAAACCTTTTTCCACGATTAATTACACCGATTGTTATGAATATGACAATAACGATCCAGTCAAACTCGATTTCGTCACTTATAAATCGTACCTTCATTATCCAACAGAATCATTTTATAAGTTCAACATTTTCGAAGAAATAGTTAAGCGCAAACATTACGGAGTTGATCGTAGTTATTTAAATAAAAATTACAAGTGTCTCAAGATTACTATCTGTTCTGAATTCGAAAGACGAAAATTGATTATTCCATCTGTTCGTGTAATTAATTTGGGCAAACAGACCAATAATAATTCAATTATTTTCAACAGTGAGAATCTCGTCCTACGCTATACAGATAACAATGAAACACACTATGTTGCTCGTACCGAAAGAGGAAATTGCTTATTTCAGGTTATTTTTAATATCTCTTATTTCGTAAAAACATTTTCTTATTTAAGTAGTATCTTTCACATCTTGTAGGATTAGTATTATACTCGAGTGTGGGTTTGGTGGCACGAGCGAATGAAGTTCTGCCAGCACACGAGAGTATAACAACATCGAAATTTTTGGTAAAAGGATTGTATATTATTATGAAATATTATAAGGCTGATTTGAGCCAATTAAAGGCGTTTTCTCCGGGCATATGAGTTATATAAAAATAATTATATTATATTTTAGGCATTGATATTTCCAAATGACGATGACATCCCCGATGATAAAAGAATAACTTCGCCACTTTTATACATAGGTAAAATAATATCAGCAACTAACAATCATGATCTTGAAGAATGGGCAGAAAGTTTTGTCAATAATCTGACAACTACTCCTTACAAAACTCTTCACAGTGTAGGAAGTAACCCTATAGCCAAAGCATCTTTTTTTTTAGAACTTTCTTTTCGAAAAAATGACAATACTCTTACAAACATTTATTTAGATAAATTGTATTGAAAGTCTCGAGCTTAAAAATAAAAGCTCATTAATTGAAAGCGTTTTAATTCTTAACATGAATTTGTACAATAAAAATAAACTATCAATATTGTTTATCAAAAAAAATAAAACTTTAAAAATAATACCTATAACTCGAGAATGACGTCGAATTAAATGTAAGTTTAATTAAGGATATATTAGAAAGCGTATAAGATATCATTAAGTTGTTTTTGTCGACGTCATCGTTTTTTTTTTTTTTTTTTTACGTGTCTAAGATTATTTTATACAGGAAAAAACAAATTAGTAAATTAATAAAAGTATATTACACACGTAGAGAGAAAAGTACGCGGGAAAAAATAATCAGTAGCAGCTACCGATTATTTCATACAGGAAAAAACAAATTAGTAAATTAATAAAAGTATATTACACACGTAGAGAGAAAAGTACGCGGGAAAAAATAATCAGTAGCAGCTACCGATTATTTTGGTGGCCGATACCAAAATGATCGGTAGCTGTTACCAATTCTGTTTTTCGGTAGCTGCCACCGATTATCTTGGTAGCTGTTACTGAATTTTTTTACCGATAATAACAAAAACTTATTGCCTAATTTAGTGCTGTCTATACTAAAAAAAAAAAACTCAACACTGTAACTACTACACGGAAAGAACAAGATGATACTGACTATCATCTCAGATTATACTCAGTTACATCTGAGGTAGAAAAAAATTTCAGATAGTACCTAGTACAATCTAGATTATACTGAGTTGCATCTAGATTATACTCAGTTACATCTCAGATTATACTGAGTTGCATCTAGATTATACTCAGTTACATCTCAGATTATACAGCGCTAGATTATACTGGTTTTCATCCTCGATAATAACCACATACATCTGGATTATACTTAGTACCATCTCAGATTATACTCAGTATTATCTGAGATTTAACTCAGTTACAACTCAGCCATCTTTTTTTTCTAGCGCATGCGCGTTTAGTATACTAGATACGCATGCGCTAGAAAAAAAATGGCTGAGTTGTAACTGACCATAAGGACAAATACAATAGTTCGATTTTAGAAAAATATACCTAAAAAAATGTATATAGACGTGAAATAGTGTCATCTATCAGCGAGAATAGTTACTTTATATTTCAATTTCAGTTATAAATAAAAAGAACTAAATGCTATGACTTTCAGCACTTACTTACTATAATAAAATGATATAAATAAATATGATTAAAGTAATTTAATTGTCTAAATCATTTCAGTATATAATAAGTCTAATTAAAACCATTGTTTCCAGTAAAAATATTGACACAAGTTATATTAGTCATAATTATATCCGTTCACTTTCGATACTTTCAAATAACTGATCCACAATGATTTTAAAAGAGTTATTCGTATTTTCAGTTATAAATTATTCAGTAATCTCAAATAATTTTGTAGAATCGTGCAGTATGCAGTGCCCGAAGTATATATACAAACCATATTTAGAACGCGTTAGCTATTTAGTCAAATTGCCGGATGATAAAAAATTAAATGATCTTGCCCTTATTGGCACGCATTTATCATTTTCGTACGGTGCCAGTAAACCCTACGCTATAACCCAAGATTTGGACATCGTACAGCAGTTAAAATATGGAATTCGGGTTCTGGACATTGGCATACGCTCACAATTTAATATATTTGAAGTTCAAGCAGAATATGCTAGGATGAATATTAAATTTTCTGAAGCATTAACGAAAATCAATGAATTTCTTGATTATAATCCTGGTGAATTTATAATGATGTTTGTACGACAAAATTATCCTTCAGAATATGGTGTAACCTTAAGCAATTGTGAAATTCTTAATTATTACATCAATAGTTCTGATGGGACTGGAAAGCGTTTAGTTAAAAATTGGAAGCTAACTGATACTATTGGAAAACATCGGGGTAAAATTTTATTGGCAAGTTTGGATTATTCATTTAAGAACTGTACTTTTGATGTTAACCGTCAGTGTTATATTCAAAATGATGACGTTATTTATAGAAAATCGTATACCACCATAAATACAAGAGATAAATTAAAACAAATAACTGAAACATTGAAAGCGAGTTATTCAAAAAGTTATAAATGTTATATTAATGATATAAGCTTCTTCGATATTCATTATGATCGACGTACAGTCGCTAGTGATGGTGGATATGATTATCAACAGACTTGTCCGATGCCTCTAAATTATGTAATGACGCAACGTTTTGCAAATCCCCATCGCTCATTAATTATCGTTATGGCTGATTTTCCTCCGCAAGAATTAATGGATAAAATAAATGACAGTAATTTTCGAAATTCATCATGGAGATCTGGGTGGGAATAATAATAATAGTATTTAGAAAATCCAAAAGTACACGACGAGTGCTCATGTGATATTCTCAATAATCAATATACTTTTATTAATTATCGAACCATTACTTTCCACTTCAATGAAATAAAAAAACTAGCTAAACTTTATTGAACTTTTAATTTTTATGTTACTTAAATGCTTTACTAGATGTCATTTATAATTTAAGTCTCAGTTCAAGGCTGGGCCGTTCCTAACAAAGTCTCGATACCCCATACAAAGTCGCCGAGCTTCGAAATTTTCCCATAGATCGGCCGATGCCTGATTTGCAATGATTGGCTAATAAATGGCTAACTATACTGACCCTTGCATGGTGAATCATTGGCTGCCGTCTTTTTGCTTTTAAAAATGGCGCACAATTAACCGCCGTTCGTTGGCCAACGGCTTAGTCGAGGGCTCTTGATACCAAGCTTTGGCCGATGATTGATTGCCATGATTGGCCAATGCTTACTGACTGCCATACTTGGCATACCGTTATCATCCGATATTTAGCCGATCTTCGGCCGATGCTTGAAAATTGGCAGTCATTCACGACCCAGTAATGGGCCGATTCTGTTTTTTTGTATAGGTCTCAGATTTCTCTTAATTCATTTATTGATTATAATCAATATTATAATAATATAGATTTATCATTAATATTATGTTCTTACATATTTCTCTATTTATAAATATTATGTTTAATCTTATAATGTTTATGGATAATAGATTTCCGTATGGTCAAATCATCTATACATACAATTTTTAAACGAATGAAAAAACCCTTGCTACCATATACAGTATGGTCGAATCGACCATACAGCATAGTGGTATCCGCGAAAAATTTATTTCCGTGTACAACTTTTCGTTCAAATAGTAATTTTCCTTGCATAGACAATAAATGTTCATACCTACTTATCCTGTAATTACTCACGTTTTAATCATAAATGACAAAATTACTATTTAGAATGATCGTATTTTTTGATCATTTTATCATTATATTACTTGTCGTTCTTAATTTATATAGTTCACTTTTTTCCGTGCAGTATTTTCATTTATGTCTTATCTAACCAATAGTGACTCGCCAGTCATTCGGATTATTTTTAAATCTTAGTTTTTTCTATATTGTACCTAAGAGACACAGTAAGAATTTTTAACTTTCCACTAAACTTTATCAAATAAGAAATCAACAGAGACTATTTTAGTATCGATATATTTTGCGCACTGGAAAATTAAATCTGTCTTTGACTATGAGGCTTACATATTTCTCAGCGTAATGCAGTTAATTTCGTCTTCTAAACAGATGATTGTGATTTATTACACACAAACGAGTTGACTGAGACTTTAATATGCCACAAAGTTTTGAACAGCATTGATTGTTAGATGAACACTGTAATCAATCGAAATAATTTGTCAAAAAATAAAAGTGTATTATTTATTTTATGTTAACTTTGATATGATTTCGCTTAGCATACCATTGTTCCCATTTGCTGACATTGTTTCGTTAGTTGAAAAATTTCCGTGTCTGCTAAACTAGATGTAATTTTATTTATTATTACATCAGTATTATAAAGAGAACCACAAACTTTAGACGTTGAATATTCAGAAGGGATACAAGAGTTCGAACAGCATTGACCGTTTCGACGACACTGTGAATAAAATAATTTATAAATTCATTAAAATCGCTAACATAATTATCAAATTTATATTATGATATTTTTTCAATTTCCTTCGAATGCCGCAAGAACCATCTAGATCGGTTCATTCATAAAAAAGATATGAGAGGTTTACATCCGTATGCTGTAAAAAATCACTGGGGTAAGTATAAGCGGTGTAGGTGTTAAAATCGGCGATGTTAAATTTTAACACCGAAAGCGGTGTGAAAAAAATGCTGCCACCGGTGTAAATATTCTGTACCGGTGTTAAAAAAAAATTCCCCGGTGTTAAAATGATGCCGCTGCCGGTGTAAATATTCTAGACTGGTGTTAAAATATTTTACTTTGTGAATATTTTTACTTACTCGATCACTATACTTGATAATAAATGATATTTTTTATTAATTTTCATAAAGAACTGACATTTTTTGTGTTTTATAATCTTTAAAGTTAATACTTTAAGCGGACGCAGTCTACCCCGCTTTTACATCGGTATTTTAACACCGCCGAATTACGTCTCCTACACCGGTGCAATTTCATTTTAACACTGGGTGGAGTTAAAATGAGTCCATTTTTAACACCGCTCTTTTTACAGGGTATGTAGCCCCCCCCCCCTTCCACACACACACACACACACACACACACACACACATACAGACATCACTCTGAAAATGTCAGAATAGCATCCTAGGACCTTCAGACTTAGACATCTGCTAAAGTCAGGTTCTTGAGAATCGGTGTTAAACCAATAACTTCCCTTTTTTTTTATTTTTGAAAATTTTCAATTTTCTTAACAGGAAGTTATAAAAGATTTAACGTATTCGCGTCCTCGAAAACTTAATATTTCCTTAAGTACCTCGTTTTGCCCCCCTTCCTGCCCTTATAATACAAATATAATTATTTGTAAATGAAAAAATATTTAAGAATATATATACCTATCATTAATTTTTCATCCTCGGCTCTGACGAGCCTCGGCTTTATACTATCCCTACGTAGGGGTACTGCACACTTGACTCACCTCGACCGTAATGGCACGAGGTTCGCCTAAGGTACATAAAAATAACTTATACGTACCGGTGTTTCGTCTGGTGCGCATGATGGTTTAAGTAACTCACCCATTGCACAAGTTATAATTAATAATTTAATGAAGATCAAAAGTGACATGATTTTTATTCAATTTTACTACTTATGTATTACAATCGGTATATTATTGACAGACGATGAGTTATTGCTTGAAACTTCTTGAGCAATGTGCAGGAATAACGAACAAATTTTTCCTTTTTATTTCAGTGTTATCATCAAAAATTAACGGAACCATGTGGCAACTAATGTGTCAAAAGCAATTATATTTTCTTTTTTTAGAGATCGTAATTTATGACGATTGAATTTAATGATCGATGGGGAAGTTAATAAAATTATTTTTAGAATTGGAAGATAAGAATTTTAAATCAGTGTATTACGTTTCAGTAAAATTTATCAACTGAAAAAATATAGTAAAAATTACAATCTTATAGTAAAATTTCCCAATGCGGTATTTACTAACAGATATGAAAAATACATTTTGTATTGTAATTATTACAAAGCATTTAGTAAAGTTTACTAGTTGACAATTTTTACATAATAAGATATTAAAAATTAATATGCGTAATGTATTTTTTGCTAGCACAATTGTATTTTTTACTATCTGTATAGTAAATTTTACTATAAGTATTTTTAATAAATACAAATTTAAGAAAGTAAATTTTCTAATACTATATAGTATTTTTTACATAAGAAGATATTAAAAATTAATATGTGTAATGTATTTTTTGCTAACAAGATTATATTTTTTACTATCTTATAGTAAATTTTACTATGGATAGATAAAATTAAAAGTTGGTGGGGATAGCATACACATATGTATTGCAAGTTCGGAAACCTTTGTTCAAAGGAGACATCGGGCCGTCAGACATAGGAAAGGACTCGCTCGCGGGAGATCAGGATTCAAATCTCGGTTAAAACAAGTGATTTTTTAAAAATAAAAATCGACACCGACATCAACGACATGAATAATAATAATAATCAAAATGATGGTAGCAATAACAATAAAAAGTTAAAAGCTAATAAAAATTTTATTTTATTCATTTCTATTCTAATATAGTCAAATTTACTAAATGGGATAGTAAAATTTACTTATCTGTTTATGAATTTATCATGTAAATCAAAAGCGTTTCAAGATTACTATCTAAATTTAGTAATTATTCTCATATTTTTTAGTAAATTTTACTATATTTTTTTCTCCGTGTATAATTCATTTAAACATTATTTCGAATTTATAATTTCTAAGCCGTTTGCGCGAAAATATCGTTGATAAGGATTTTTAGAACGTTGACGCAGTCCATCCGTAGACAAAAGAAAAGGATTACATAGATGAGAATTAGACTACCTCGACGTTCCCATAAGGAACCTGAGATGCAACATTATATTAATTTTTAATATATAATTATGCAGTGATAAAAATAAATTCAGTTAGTCGGAGGGCTCAACAGAGACAAGTACTCTGCTGAATTCAAGTCTATCTGCCTGCTTTTTACACTCCATAAATTATAAAATAAACCTTCGCTTAATTTTAAATTAATCTAACCTTATTTCTGGGTGTCAATGTGCCAAAATAAAAAATTTTTATTTGGAGCAAAATGGACCCTCTAAGAAATCTACTAAAATTCGATTATTATTTTATTTCGTTTTAATATTAGGGTTACAAATAAGTTTCCGCCGTTTTTTAACACAAATTAAATATTTATTACAGAAGAACGGTAATATAAATTTATTTAAAATATTGCCTATCACTTGCAACCACTTTTTCCCATCTCTCAGGCAGCATTCGAATCCCACGTCTGAAGAACTCCTTGTCTTTTGAGGCTATCCACGAATCAACCCAATTTTTGGTATCCTCATAAGATGTGAACCGCTGCGCCGTCAGAGCATGTGCCATGGACCGGAACAGGTGATAATCGGACGGTGCAATGTCTGGTGAATACGGCGGGTGGGGTAACACTTCCCAATCAAGTGTTTCCAAGTACTTTTTCACGGGAGCCGCGTTCCCTTTTTTTTTTTTTTCTTTTTTCTTTTTTATGAATTTTATTTTTATTTTTATTTCCTTCTTCATGAATCATTCCTAATGATTTTAAACGATGTGAGACTGCTTGCTGAGTGACTTCTAATGTTAGAGCAAGTTCTTTTTGTGTTTGAGATGAATCTTCCTCCAATAATTCCTCCAATTCTGCATCCTCGTAAATTTTTGGTCTTCCACTGCGATCTTTGTCTTCTACGTCGAAATCACCGTTTTTAAACTTTTGAAACCACTCTCGACACGTTCTCTCACTCAAAGCACCCTCACCATATGCTTCTACTAGCAATTGATGCGCCTCAGCAGCAGATTTCTTTAAATTAAAGAAGTAAACTAATATTTCCCGCAAATGACGCTTACTTGGCTCAAATTTTGACATTTTCAACTTATAAAAATTATATTTTACCAATATAAAATCAATGATATTAATAGGTTATGTTGTTTTTGAATGTCCAAACTATTTTTTAAGCCGGTTATCATCTGCGAAAGCTAACCGAAACTCCGTGCCGCGCCATCTACAATAAAACGGCGGAAACTTATTTGTACTCCTAATAGTATATTACACATCAAGGGACAAAAGTAGGACATTCCAAACTGAGTGTATAATTGTCGAGAAAAGTTTTTTATTTAGATGCGTTAAACCACAATCTCAAACAATATACAGAGGTTCTTTATTCTTGAATCATTTAAATTGAACATATTTTAGAGAGAGGGGGGGGGGCGTTTGGCCCTCAAATATTTGGAGACATCTAAAATTTGGAGGCGGGGGGCATTTTGCCCCAGGGGCCCATTACACCTCCCTTTCTTCTCAAAATAATTTTTAAATATTAAATTAAGATTGGGGAAATTCTAGTATGTAACAAGTGACTATTAGCCTGTGAAGATATCAAAATTATCATAAAAATAATTATTACATTGTTCCTCATCTACTAATGGGTCATTCCATACCAAATTACCTGATTTGATAATATTTTTTTATTCAGCTGAATTTTTAGCATCATTTTTTATGCATCAAAAGACGCTTGCCTGTAAATTTTTAGCCCTTAATCTTGAGCTCAAAAAAATTGTCATGAATACATTTTCAAGCTCATCGAGCTCGAAAATACTTTTGTATGCCGTTGTTTTCGAAAAAAACCGTTTCTTACCATTTTTTTTTCAACGATATCTCTTAAACGAATTGACCGATTGAAACGGTGGAGGTGGCAATTGACGCGTTTTATTAAGTTCTAGAGCTGGTCAGATTTTGAAATTGATTTATTTAGTCGTTTTTGAGAAATTTCAAAAAAACTAGAAAAAAAGGTTTTTTTTTTTTACTTCTTTCGTTAACGGTTTCTCTTGAACGAATGAACAAATTTTAATGGTTGAGGTGGCATTCGACGCAGCTTATGAAGTTTTAGAGCTGATTAGATATTGGAATCAATCCACCGGGGACATTAAAAGTTATAAAAAAAAAACATTTTTGAAAAAATTTTATTTTTGGAATATCTCCGAACGCACTCTACCGATCAAGCTCAATTTTTCACAGATTTTAGATATTAATAAGCCGCGTCGAATGCCATCTTGACGATCACAATCCATTCATCCGTTCAAAAATTACAGATATTAACATACGTACGTACATACACACATACATACACTCGGACATCATCTTGAGATTAGTCAGAATAGCTTCCTAGAACCTCAAAACGTCAAGAACTGATAGAAATTTGGTTTTCGAAATTCGCACCGAAATCAATAACTTCCCGAATTTTTGAAAAATTTCAATTTTGTTAGCGGGAAGTTAAAAAAATGATTTTTGGGGATTGTTTTGAAGAAAACTACTACATAGAATATTTTATTGTTTTAAAGATATATTTGTGGAGATATGATGAATACAAGATAAAATTTTTGGAACGAAAATTCAAAATTCAGCGCGTTATTTACAATTTCTCAACACTCCAAAAAATAAATAGTGTCCCTACTCCTGCAGTGATAGCGACCTTCGCAGTGCATGAAATCAAAAAACTCAAAGAGTTTATTAAACTCGAAGGTATTTCCCGTACCATGACTCTCGGTTTAAGAAAAAAATTAAAATGACAATAAAAATTAACTATAAATATTTTTTATCGAAACAAATAAAACTGTAAAAATTATCTATAACTCAAGAATGACGTCAAGTCACAGTTAAATGGGAGTTTAATTAAGAATAGATTAGAAAACGTATAAAATATTGAGTTATTTTTGTCTGCACTGCCCGACTAGAAATTGTCCCAATACATATTGGGTCCCAATTGGGAATCGCTGTGGCATGCCCAGTAGGTCTATCCCAGTCGGAACTCGATCGGGAACTTATTGGGATATCCCAATGCAAAAATTACCTACCCAACATCAGTTTTTCCTGAGTGGAGCCTAATTGGGAACTCATTGGGATAGCCCAATGCAAAAATAACTAAGTTTTATTGGTTTTGCCACATCGGGACCCAATTGGGAACTTGTTGGAATATCCCAACGCAAAAATCACATACCCAACATTAGTTTTTCCTGAGTGGGGCCTAATTGGGAACTCATTGGGATAGCCCAATGAAAAAATAACTAACTTTCATTGGTTTTGTCACATCGGGACCCAGTTGGGGTAGCCCAATGCAAAAATTATTATTATTTTAATAACTTATGATTTATATACAATCTGAAATACTGAAAATTTGTTATTGAAAAATTTTTTTTTCGAGAATTTAATAATAAAACAAATTTGTTTTTTACGCTCGTACACAATATTCATGTTAAAATTACTTTTTTATTTATCCTAATTGTTTATAAACAATTTCATTTTATTAAATTTATTTAATTTTCAAATCAAATTATTTTTCACTTCTTCTGAACAGGATATTCTGTTTTGTGTCCTTCCCTCCTCTATTTTCTATTTTTTCTAGAATGATTTTGATTGACTACAATTTTGATTAAATTAATTTTACTTGATTTACTTGAAGTAGCCTGATGTTTTAATTTGGTAATCCATCGACCGTAAAAGTTTTTAATAATTTTTAATTAGAATTTTGTTTACTGGCTAAAAATTAAACAAAGTACAAAATAATAATATATTTATACAAAGAGTACGTAGATTATTGCATCACCGATTTTTAATTTCTTCAAGTTATTCTTTGGTATTATGATAAATGTACTATTTACACTCTCGCGATCGTATACGTAGGTCAGCGCAGTGGATAGCGTCAAAGACTTTGGATCTGAAGGAGGCAGGTTCGAGCCCAACAGTAATCGGGATTTTTTCATCAATCAAAATCATGTATAATGCCTCTAAGTAACGCTTCTAATACAATAGATTACATTTCAGATCTAATTAAAATTATTTTATTTTTTTTTCGAAATTTAATATTTTTTTTAATAGGGATCGTACGTTTGGGAATACGTTGGTCTTACCCAATTGGGAACCTATAGGGATTGCCCGATCGGGACCCAAGTACGTTTCTGCGTAACATCCCAATGTAGGGTCCCCATTGGGCAACCCAATTGGTTCCCAAGTGGGTGCACCTAAAAATTTCTAGTCGGGCTATATCTATTGGTTATATTGTTCGAGAGATATCAATGGCGAAAGAAATGGTGAAAAACGGTTTTTTTTTAAATTATTTTTGAAGTGACTCATCTGATGAATTCTTAAATCTAATCAGCTCTAGAACTCAACAAAGCGCGCGTCAATTACAATATTGAACATTGAAGTCGGTAGATTAGTTCGAAACATTCAGCATCGAAAAATTAAAGAATGATAATCTACCTCGTTTTTTCCAGATCGCTCCGGCCCAAAAATCATACCAGCTCTTCACCTTCATAGTCTCTTTCGATTACCACGTAATGTAATGAAATTGTTTTGATAGTTTAAATAATATAATCTACCAAACATTAATCCATTTCTTTTTCTACGAGTTATAAGAGCTCGAAAATGTATTTACAATATTATTTCCTAACTCCTTCAGTTCGAAAACGGCGGAAAATTTTGGGTCTAGTCCACAGGGTCAACCGGTCTTAAAATTTTCAAATTACTTTCATACACAGAAAAAAAATGCATCTTGAAGCAAGAATTTATTTTTTTTTAAATTTAGTTCTTGGTTTAGGTTATTTTTGTTTTTTATATCGAGAAAATTTTAGCTCGCATCAAACACAAGAAAATTCTTCATTTAAGTATTTTAATCTTAGTTAAAAGGAATTAATTCTTTAGCCAAAAAATAAAATATTTTGAGCTATTTCTTCGCTATATTGTGATAAAGTCCTTTCAGAGATATTAGTGTTACGTTCTGGCTCTAATTAAATTTACATAAAAATTTTAGAAAATTTTTTTTTTGAAGTCTCGAATTATTTATTCGCAACGGTGGGCGAATAAACGGTTCGACCTCAGACGAGGCACCGAAGGAAAACCCGGTCTTCTGGACTGGCATCAGCGAGGGTTGGCAGTTGGTTTCTGTGGACGTTCCATCCGTCCATCCACTGAGCGGAAGCATCCCATTCCACGACCCACGGTACGGGTACTATTCTGAGGCCTATTTCAAGGCCACCGGCAGAGACGCATACGCACCGGCTGAGGAGAAGAAGTTACTCAAGAAAGGGATTATTTGGGCCGACTTATGGGGCCCATAATCTCCACCATGGTAAGTGACTAAACTTTTTGCATAAAATAAAGGAAGGTCAACAGCTGACGCACCTGGGGTCTATCGACACCCTAATGACGTCAACCTGGTCAAATAAAAAATTATTCTGTCTGATAATAGATAAGCCAGAATGTAACATTAGAGAAAAATAGTTTTTGACCATTTCTTTCTCCACCGATATCTCTCAAACAACCTAATCGATCGAGATGATTGCGGCAGTCGACGTGGTTTATTGAGCTCTAAATTTGATTAGAGCTTGAAATCGATTGATCGAGTAGATTTCTTGAAAGCTTAAAAAAACAAAAAACTCCATAGCGGGAAAATAAAAAATGTATCAAATTAAAACCTGTGTTACTGAGAGTTAGTTGTTTGAAGTATTTTTTTATTGAAACAAAAAAAAAACTAATTATCTTTCATAATTTGTCCATAAGTACATTATTTTTCTTATTATCAAATTAATTTTCATTAATTTCTTTTATTATAGTAATTTACTAAGCGATCAACTTCACGCCATCCTGTTTCAATTGCACCATTGACCATACCATAATGAATAGATGTACCTTCTCCAGCGAATAGTAGTATCTATAAAAAAAAAATCGAACAATAAATTGTCTATTTAACCTCTGTAATGCAATAAATACTAATATCCTTACAGGTTTATCATTTTGCATGAGTGGTTCAGCATAATCTGCGATACGAGCACCAGCAATAGAGTCTTGTACTCCGGGGAAACTGTACGTTCCAAGGAAGTTTTCATTTGTGTTCCAAATGGTTCTAAAAAAAAAAAAAATTTTTCAATTTATAGCTTAAGTTTTATAATTATATAAGACCGCACCTTTTTATTATAGTCGGTTCAGTTAGATTATAAATTTTTCCAAAAAATTTATTCATGAGCTGCTTTACTTGCTCTTGAAATAATCCTTCCGGAGTGAGTTCCATTTCACGTACGTAAGGTCCACTAACCCAAAAAAGAAGCAATTTCGGTTTATGCTCAACCCTTATACTGAAAGACACACCAAGCATCCATTTTTTCTGAGGCTAAAAATAAAGTTGTTTGATTGTTGAATAATTAATTTTAACGTATTAAAAATTATGAAATGCATACATCGTTTTCTAATTCTATTCTGTCTTTTTCAGTCCAATATATACCCCGGCCATATGTTGGATCGTTCAACCACCAAGGATTTTCATAATAAAGAATTATTTTAGCGGTACCTCCGAATGAAAGATTCTAAAAAATTTTTTTTATGAAAATATTTTAAAAATAAATTCAATAATACACTGAGAGAAAAAAATTAAATTCATGTAAAAAGGAAACTTTAATATATTTCGCTTGATAGTAGATAGAACCGAATATTTATTTAACAACTAAACATTATTGAACCCGAAAACTAATCGTATAATACGGACGGTTAATAACAAGTGATATAATATCGGGAAGAGTGAGAATAGCTAATAGATGACGTCACGTTGGGTCCTCACGGAGAGTCCCATCGGAATGCCTTTTCTTCATCTGCATCAATGCCCTTCTCACCGGGGAGAACTGTCTAGTGGGGATGAACCTTGACACATGCTGGGGGTAGCTCCTAACGTCAAGGACTACGGACTTTAAAATGCCTAACAAGGACTGAGGTTATAGGGACTGTGAGCGCATGCTATAGGCAATCCCCACTTAAGCGCCGCGGGTATGATTTTGTCTGACTTCACCGTTAAAGGGCTAATTAACTGAAATACTTAAATCAAACATTTTCTCGTGTAAATATAAATTTTTTTCTCTCAATGTAGATTTGTTGAAAAAACAATTACTTTGATTGCATTAAGTTTATTTTCAGGCAACAGTGGATTAAATAATTTGTTGTAATTTTTCTTCAAAACACCTAAAGACGGTGTTACTATCACGTGATCAGCAAAATGTTCTTGTCCATCAGCCGTTGTTACCTTTATGGGAGTTTCATCAAATTTTATTTCAACTACTTTGGTATTCAGTTTAGTTAGATTTTTTACTGGAAGTTCTTCCTCTGGATTTGGATATTTTTTCTACAATAATAATTATATATTAATAATAATTTGCTAAGAGTTCTATGATAACTAGGAAGTAAAAACAAACCATAAGTATATCTAGTATTGTAGAGTATGTACGTTCTTTCCAATTGATTGCTTGATCGCCTTCACATTCTGGGTAATTTAATACTTTTATTGCCGAAACTTCATTCCAACTTTTTGCTGCATCGTCTGCCATTTTCACCATTTCTAAGAAATGTAGCAGTGGCTGGTGCTGGTCGGCCGTTATTTCTGAATGATTTTTGAAATATTCATTTATTCTAAAAAATTGATTTTTTAAAATATTATTTTAATCAACAATAAATTATCATTTTATTTCAACGAAAATTATATGATTACTTTATTTCAGCATATTCACCAAATGAGCCTGTTTTTAAATCATCAATACCACCTTCATTAGAAATTGTCAAATTTTCAAAGTAATTCAGTAATGGAGTCACTACATTTTGAGGTATTTCATTACCCGAAGATCCAAATATTCTATTTGTGAAAGTCCATTCTATGTTATCATCAGATTTTTGTAAAAGTCCTAATGGCCAAGCTAGTTCAAATACAACATTCCCGACTTCTCCCGTTACCCATTCACCTCCGAAGTCAGCTAAATACTCACCTTCAATATACAATAGAAAGTCAATAAAAAAATCCGGAAAAAAATTTTCATATAATTTCACAAAGCATACGAAAATTGTATTAAGAAATTCTATAAGATTTTATATACATTAAGAAAAAAATTTTCTTCTGACAACTAAATTTTAGTTATAACAACAAAGTGATTTGGTTGCCCATTGCCAATTATATATTCGGTTGTTTTAACGAAATATGTTATAATCTACCAACAAAACAAATTATTAGAAACTACAAAATATTAAGTAAAGATAATTACGCGTTAAGTAGCAAGCATTAAATCAAATTGATTACCTGTAGAGCTTATAAAATAGTCATAATGAAAAATATTAGTGAGCCTTAGAGTATAAGTTATTCATAATAATTAAATATTATTTTAAAATGACAGAATATCTATTTAGCAATTAAATGAATCAATATTAAGAAATAGAATTTATTTCCTTAACACGTATTTTTTTTTGGACTTTGACAAAAATTGTTCAAGGAAACATTAATATCATGATGTAATACAGGATACCCCTGTATTACTATCAAAAAAATCGGTCTGTCAGTTGACCCTGTGGGCCAGCTCCAAAACTTCCCGCAGTTTTCGAGCTCCTTGAATTTTTAGCATCATTTTTTATGCATCAAAAGACGCTTGCCTGTAAATTTTTAGCCCTTAATCTTGAGCTCAAAAAAATTGTCATGAATAAATTTTCAAGCTCATCGAGCTCGAAAATACTTTTGTATGCCGTTGTTTTCGAAAAAAACCGTTTCTTACCATTTTTTTTTCAACGATATCTCTTAAACGAATTGACCGATTGAAACGGTGGAGGTGGCAATTGACGCGTTTTATTAAGTTCTAGAGCTGGTCAGATTTTGAAATTGATTTATTCAATCGTTTTTGAGAAATTTCAAAAAAACTAGAAAAAAAGGTTTTTTTTTTTAATTCTTTCGTTAACGGTTTCTCTTGAACGAATGAACAAATTTTAATGGTTGAGGTGGCATTCGACGCAGCTTATAAAGTTTTAGAGCTGATTAGATTTTGGAATCAATCCATTGAGCTCGTAAAAAGTTATCCGAAAAAAACATTTTTGAAAAAAGTTTATTTTTGGAATATCTCCGAACGAGCCCTACCGATCAAGCTCAATTTTGTTTCAGCTTCGAGATATTGACAAACCGCGTCGAATGATACCTTGGCGATCAAAATCGGTTCATCCGTTCAGAAGTTATAGATATTTACATACGTACGTACGTACGTACGTACGTACGTACATATACTCGGACATCATCGTGAAATTAGTCAGAATAGCTTCCTAGAACCTCAAAACGTCAATATCTCTTAGAAATTCGATTTTTGAAAATCGGACTGAAACCAATAACTTCCCGAATTTTTGAAAATTTGCAATTTTCTTAGCGGGAAGTTAAAAAAGTTATCGTCTCTCTGCTAACATTCAGCGGGTAACCCGTCCCATAAATACTTTAAATTGGGAATACAATAATTCTGAAATAAGTTTCTTACCAGTGACACTACAAAAAGTGGGCGCGATCTAGTGGTGAGCACTGAACTACTCCCGCTGCTGCTGCCTAAGCACCATAACTTTTTAACTCAATAATCATCAGGTTCAAATATATATTTATTAACCTCGAACAAATATATATATTAAAAGACTCATTCTTATATCAAACCACTCTGAATTTGAGTGAAATGGGCAGAGTATATCCCTACTCAATAATTCAAGCCACTAACTAATCTATCACCTTTCTCTTTTATGACGTCACTTATAATTTAGCTGCCTTATTAACATGGCCAAAATCTCTAGGCTGCATACGCGCATTTAATTACTAAGCACGCACATGTGTAGTTGTGTAGATCAAGGCAACGTCAGCTGAATTTCATAACCTTACATATGTCTTTTAATTGATACGACATAACACCAAAGATGTTTTTTTT
The DNA here is from genome assembly GCA_964016945.1 of Microplitis deprimator. Taxonomy (NCBI): domain Eukaryota; kingdom Metazoa; phylum Arthropoda; class Insecta; order Hymenoptera; family Braconidae; genus Microplitis; species Microplitis deprimator. The sequence goes on along the minus strand of OZ024716.1, from coordinate 373,064 downwards.
TAATGCGAGTTAAATTTTTTTAAGTGAATAATATTAAATAAGGAACCCAATTTTATAAAGTATAAATCTTTTTTAATAATAATAAAGTTGATTATTTTTATAACTCTGACTGCATAACACTGACTTTAAACATTTAACGACGTTTTTCTTCGTGTATTCATTACAGAAACTATTGTGACATCGAGTATAATACCGACTTCATATGATGTATAAGACACTACTTTTCAGTGTATAAGATATATCTTATATACTACTATCCTGGCGGATCTAATACTACTCTCTAAATCTGAAACAGTGAAAACCACTGAGAAGTAGTGTATATACACTGTGTCAGATTTAGATAGTACGTTAGGCTTATTGTACAATAACGGTAGATCTACCATAACTTACGGTATAGTTGTACCGTAACTTACAATAGCTCTACCGTAAAATTGTGGTAAGCCACGGTCTCTTCACCGTAAAATAACAGTAGTTACGGTAGGGCTACCGTAAAATTACGGCAGTGTTACGGTAAAATTAACCATGGAGTTATTTTTCGTTCTCTAACTTATTATTTTGGGAATTGATGTTTACGTGGGATTCTATTACTCAAATTGAAAATTTACATGGCACCATCAGCTAAGCAAAGACCAAATGTATCGATAAAAAATGGTGTGGATATAAGGCCCTTACATTTACGCATCGTGGATTTATCAGAACTTCTCCAGTATGAAAAAACATCCTAAAATTAATCACGTAAATTATTTACTGTAAACCACCGGAATGCGGTAGTGTACGGTATCCATTAAGTTGTACTGTAACTCTACTGTAACAGGCAGTAAAGATACTACTCATAATTAAGAAATCAGTGAAATTTTTTCAAATTAGTAAATATTCACTGGGAACCAGCTATAAGTATACCACTGTTTGAATTAGTGGTATACTTATAACTGTAGAAATAGTGACTATCCACTGATTTACGAGAATTTCACTAATTCATCTTTAGAAAGTATCGATGATCGCACAAATAGGTACCATATTTTTATCATACACTGTAAAAAATCACCGTGTAAGTCCAAGCGATGTAGGTGTTAAAATCGGCCGTGTTAAATTTCAACATCGAAAGCGGTGTGAAATAACGCCTTCACCGGTGAAAATATTCTGTAGCGGTGTTAAAATAACGCCGCCGCCGGTGTAGATATTCTTTATCGGTCTTGAAATGATTTACTTTATGAATATTTTTACTTACTCGATCACTATACTTGTTAGTAAATGATATTTTTTATTAATTTTCATAAAGAACTGACATTTTTTGTGTTTTATAATCTTTAAAGTTAATACTCAAGCGGACGCCGTTTACCCCGCTTTTACACCGGTATTTTAACCCTGCCAAATTACGCCTCCTACACCGGTGTAATTTCATTTTAATACCGGGCGGAGTTAAAATGAGTCCATTTTTAACACCGCTCTTTTTACAGTGTAGTTCTATCTTTAATTTACCGTATCTTGCAGTCATAAAATGACAGGATTGAGGTAGAATTACGGTAGTATTGCGGCAAGGTTACGGTAAATTACGACATAATGACGGTAAAATTGCGATAGAGCTGCGGTAAATTACGGTAGCATTGCGGTAGGGTTATGGCAGAACTGGGGTAAGATTACGGCAGGTTACGGTATATTACCCAAGTACAGTAATTTAGGGTAATTCTACAGTAATATTGGGTCCGCTAGGGTTGGAACTTAATTTGGTTATCTATCTAATATTTTTTAACTTCCCGCTAAGAAAATCGATGATTTTCAAAAATTTTGGGAAGTTATTGTTTTCACCCCGATTTGCGAAAATCGAAATTCCAATAGATGTCGACGTTTTGAGGTTCGAGGAAGCTATTCTGACTAAATTCAAGATGATGTCCGAGTGTATGTATGTATGTACGTATGTAAATATTTTGTAACTTTTGAACGGATGAACCGACTTTGATCGTCAAGGTTTCATTCGACGCGGCTTGTTATTTACTATAAGCACTAAAAACTTGAGCTTAATCGGTAGAGTACGTTCGGAGATATTTCAAAAATAAACTTTTTTCAAAAATGTTTTTTTTTAATAACTTTTAATTCGCTCAATGGATTGATTCCAAAATCTAATCAGCTCTAAAACTTTATAAGCCGCGTCGAATGCCACCTCAACCATCAAAATCGGTTTTTTGTTCAAGAGAAACCGTGAACGAAAAAATTTAAAAAAAAATTTTTTTTTTAGTTTTTTTGAAATTTCTCAAAAACGACTCGATAAATCAATTTCAAAATCTGATCAGTTGTAGAACTCAATAAAACGCGTCGATTGCCACCTCAACCGTCTCAATCGGTTTATTCGTTCGAGAGATATTGTTGGAGAAAAAATGGTAAAAAACGTTATTTTTCAAAAACAAAGGCACTCAAAAGTATTTTCGAGCTTGAAGAGCTCGAAAATGTATTCTCGACAATTTTTTCGAGCTCAGGGAGCTCGAAAATTGCGGGAAGTTTTGAGGCTGGCTCGCAGGGTCAACTGACAGACCGATTTTTTTAAACAATATTTACTGCCAGTAAAATTTAATGATATTTTATAAATTTTTTCCAGGCCAATTTCGGCATAAAGTTTTATACGATTTTTCACAAGAACAGCAATGAAGACATTATTTAAAAATTTATAGATTTTAAAAATCATGTTTTACCGATTTCAACAGAATAAACTCTCCCACCAATTCGGTTTTCTGCTTCAAATAAGGTAATATTGTTAAATCCATTTTGAATAAGTCTTGAAGCTGCAGCAATACCAGACACGCCTGAGCCGACGATTATGATTCTTGGGGATATTTCTTCTGATGACAAAACACAGCTTATAAAACCGAATAAAATTAAGCATCTCATTATTCAATAAGTATATCAATAAAAAACTGATCGTATTTCTAATGTGGTCTGTTGTCTATGAGACTTATTTTGTAACTGATGTATGATGTACTTGAGAGTTGTTTTTCTTTAATCAATGTCATCACAGTTCATCCGATTTTTATCTATCGCTACAGGCGATACTACAAAAACAATTAGAATAATCTTGTAACGCCCATAATCTGAGTCGGCGAATTTCGTTAGCTTACATAATTTCACTATACATGTAATCATTAATCATAAAAACAATTTTTCAAAAACTATTCAATAATTTTTTTTCAAAAGTTTTTACTCACGATCGAATAATTGACATATTTAGAAAAAATTCCGCATCGTAATTTTTAACGGTCTTAATAATATAAAAAGTCGTTACTTTATTCTTTAATTTTTCAATAAATTTTTTATTCGTTTACAATTTACTTCTCAGGAGCTAACTATGAATGAATACATCATGGATCGGGTTCATTGCTGAATATTTGATGTTAATAAAATTTGAAAAATCACATATTAAATAATAATTTAATAACTGCTGCCCGAAAAATAAAATTCGAGTATTATGATTTTTTTTAGGTTTAAAATGATTAATTATTACCTATAACTCTTATTCACATGGAAAATTTTTATTGCTACGGATGGGCATTATTGACGTACATAAAATTCTTATCTGCACAATTTTTGTAAGAAATGCAGTTTAAATTAACTAATAATTAATATTTATCAGAAAAATTTAATTTACTTGATAAATACACGTAGAAACAACTATAGGAAACTTCACTAAAATATATAAGTTAAAATTACTAAATTGATAATATAAAATGATCATACTCGCCCTGCAGCTAGTCTACAACATCCACACCAGCTTTAGTACCGTTGTAAAAAGTTACGACTTCTGGCTTCAATTTTTCCCTAATTTCTTCATCAATTTTCGTCGAATTGTGTATAGTAAAGCACATCAGAACGTTCTTCGATTTTTTGGGTACGTATGACACTAATGTGCTCGTATCAGTAAATAAAAATTTACTACTGTCATTAGATCAAGTTTTAATTTCAGTCATTTCTCTTGGAATTTCTCGCTTATTTTTTTGTATGTTCCAACAAGAATTGTTCCAACGAGTGGACTAGTTCTTTATTGTAATTACTACTAGTGTGCGAATACTCGAAACTTCGAACAATTCGATTCGAAATTCGGCTCGAAGATTAGAAAGGTTCGAATAGTTCGAAAGATTCGAACTTTTTTAAATCTCACGTTCATTGAATTAATGATCATATGGACTATTTTCAGGTACAAATATGATAATATAATAGTTTTTCAATTTAATAAAGCCATAAATACTAAATTTCTCAGTTGTAATAATATTATTTACCATAGATTCGGCACAATTTCGAACTATCCGAATCTTTCGAACTATTCGATATTCGACTCAAACAAGATTCGCACACTCCTAGTAATTACCGTAAATTGCTATTATTTCAAATTTCGTAGCACAGCTTTTTACAACATCTCTCTATTAAATAAAACATAATTATATTTCTCTCCGTGTAAAATTTGTAAGATCTTCTTTTGACTTTTGTTTATTGATCATTATAAAAGACTTACTTTCATTTCGTTAAATAAAGTGGTTCTATTATGCTCAGAAGCTATATTTATTTTTCCCATAACCAAATTTATCATCAACAATATGCAAGCTGCTATTAAATTACCCATTAAAATAATATTTACCCTTTGGACTTTTTTCGGAACTGTCTAGGCTGAAATGAGTCTTCCGAACAACTGACATTTGCTTCATATAAAATTAATACGTTTATATAACAATTCCCCACACGATTATTTTAATGGTTAATAATTAATTAATTTGGTCGACTGTTGAATAAAGACTAAAACAAAGGGCAATCATCAAGTCACTATTTTCTATTATCCCCTAAATATGTGTTCTTATCTTTTTTATCGAGAGCCAAGTTTCAGTGCAAGGTCATTGCAGTAAACTAAAGCCATGTTATGACATAAGTATTTTTATTTTAATAAAATAATTTTAACTTCAAAATCTATCATATGATCTAATAGTGTTGAAAAATTCTAACGAACATTTCATACAAGTACTCGCGTTGTCTACGAAATCCATAGAAAATAACGCGAATAAATAATATTAGTGAATGCTTGAATTCTTATATATTTCTCCGTATTTTTGGGAAAGATATATATGGAACTAATTCATCGATAAATTGATCGCAGTATCAGACTGGTGGTTTTAGACTAGTGATATATCAGCTTTGCATAAGTTTACAGGATACAAATCGATGACTCAACGATTAAAAGCTGTAGCACAGTTGCCTGTGGAACAACAGCCACCCAGTCTTGAGTCATGAATGGTCGATTAATAATTGTAGTTAAAAACATTGATCTCGATGAAATAAAAAATCAATCATCAACCGAATTGTATATTTGCTACAGGCACCCCCACGACTAGTAACGCAAAGGGATGGTTACAAAGCTTAATTTTCAAAAAATAGTGAGATACATGCTATATATCGACTAATTAGAACAATGATATACAGTAAATCATAGCCCTAAAATTGAGCCTTGCTGTAAGTTATCAGATTTATAGGTTTGCATTCGAACTTTTCGAGATTAGAACCGACAATGAGTTTTAAAGTTGACTTATACAGTTCATTGATTTCTAGAATTTAATGATATAGAAATACTTGCTACAAATGAAAAACATATACAACGATAACAATAAATTGTGATTATAATATTATTCATTGTTATAACGAAAGAGAACCAAGAATATGGATTTATAAAGTGAAAATTAAAAACTGAATTCTTTAGTTGATATTAATGAACGGTTTATTTTATTATAAAAACATTACAGGTACGTAGTGAGAACCGAGAATTTATTTACAATGTTTGATAAATTCTTAATTTTAGTGAGTATTCGTGTCATATTAGAATCTCCAAGTACCTTGGATACCAATGTGAGGTTGGACATCTCTACCGGGAAGCTTTAGTGCACCACCTGAAGCGCTTATTTGGCCATTTTTGCCTTCATAGATATTATGCTGGTAGTCTAGATTCCAACTTGGTCGACGTTCCGGTCCATCCAAAGGCTTTGTGTGTTGAAAGACAATAGATCCTTGAGGTTCTGGGGAACGACGGAATCTCCAAGTTCCTTGGATACCAACGTGAGGTTGAACATCTCTACCGGGAAGCTTTAGTGCACCACCTGAAGCGCTGATTTGGCCATTTTTGCCTTCATAGATATTATGCTGGTAGTCTAAATTCCAACTTGGACGACGCTCTGGTCCACTCAAAGGCTTTGTGTGTTGAAAGACAATAGATCCTTGAGGTTCTGGGGAACGACGGAATCTCCAGGTTCCTTGGATACCAACGTGAGGTTGAACATCTCTACCGGGAAGCTTTAGTGCACCACCTGCAGCGCTGATTTGGCCATTTTTACCTTCATAGATGTTATGCTGGTAGTCTAAATTCCAACTTGGTCGACGTTCTGGTCCATCCAAAGGCTTCGTATGTTGAAAGACAATAGATCCTTGAGGATCAGCTGAGCGACTGTAGCGTGGAGGGTTCGATGGAAGTTTAGGGCGATTCTGTCATAAAAACAATTCATTCACGTTGTTATCATAATAGTCATTTTAGATATTGATTACTATTTTTATATTCATAATTGTATTCTTATTACTTACTATGTATGGAGCTGGTTGATGACCATCCTTATTATGAATCCCAGGTTCACTTGAGACCATTGCCAAAGTAGTGGCCAGCCAAATAAAAGTAATTTTCATCGTGAAAACTATATATTTAGCGTTATTACAATATTTTAAGAGTTTCGAACGTTTTTAGAAGAAGTTGAAGAACTGTGATTGAGCGATTCGTTTGAGCAGTTTATATACTCAATATCAAAGAATCGTTTAGTATTAAGGGATTCACCTAAAACTAGTTAAAATGTGAGATATAAAAAAAATAGTAGGGGAGTGGGAACTCCGGCGATATAGCGCAGACAGTAAGGAATCCCCGTTTCTGTGATATCAGCTTCGTGTTGTGTTTTTGTGCGTGCGTATATTATTTTATTAATGTCCTTCTTATCACAATGCGGCTGTCTGGCGCTTAATAATGTTTTATGATGTGTTACACATCTTGACTATCCTTGATGAATACTAATCGTATTTTTATGTTATTTGCCGTTTGGATTTTTTTCTATATATCTTTACTACTTTAAAAATTATTAAAATGATATCCTATCTTTTCGGAAAAGTTAAGTTAATTTCATATGTATCCACGGAAAAAATGCATATTTAGGATATAAAGAAATGAGTTATTTACTTAAGAAGAAACAAATTATAATACTTTTTGATCCTGATGTGATATTCTAACTTATAAAGTTAAATTAATTAATAATAAATTTTATATACCAAAAAAAAATATATTTAAAAAAATGTTAAATAAAGGTTTTATTATTACTACTTTAACATGTTTTAGTTTTATTTCGACATTGTATTTACCTTCTCAATTTAATTATTGAAAAAATAAAATACAAAATGATAAATTTCCTTTACTTTTTATTATAAGTTCTTCTTTCTTAAGAAATTAAATTTTACTCCGTTGAATTCTAATTATCCTTTCATATTTAAAGAAATTCTACATTACCGACTCATTCATTTTGCAATAGTATTGTAATTTATATTAACACTTGTGTAAATTACTCTATGAGTGCGTTCCATTAAGCGCTCACAACGCTCAAAACGCCTCAAATTCCTATCTAAATACACGTGAGCGTGGCTTTGTGAACGTCAAGTGGAACGCACCCTATAGCATGTGATTTTTAATTTCTTTTAGTAGTAGGTATTATATAATAAAATTGATGATAGCCCATTGTAAAAATTATGAATTAAAATTTATAGTCCAGCGTTACGATACTATATAATGAAAATTGCTGTAGTTAAATCGTAAAAAATCCGTGAATTTTTTTTCTGTGGATATTTAAATATCTCAACAGCAATCGAATTGTAACTAAAATCACTAAAAACATAAGTTCAAAAATTTTTTACTACGACTCATATTATTATCATCAGTAATTTTTACGAAAACAGAAAGGTTTACATTTACACACAAACAAGTATATAAATATCATCATAAAATAAAAAGAGTATTAGAGATTAAAAGCATGAAAGAATGTGAAAAGTAATAAGAACAACAGCTTGAGAATTGAAATAGGTATCGGATTCGATTATATCCCCAACACTTTACACATGAATTCTTTTTTAAGGAAAAGTTTAAAAAATATTAGTTAGTGTGTGTAATAAATATTTCCGTAAGATGCATTACTTATAAATACATATCATTGACCTACAGACGGCTTCTCTGCGATAAGTGAGTCATAAACAAGACAACGCACATACTCACACACATGATACGAAACTGCAATGAAAGAAAAGGGGATTCCTTACTGTCAGCTCCTCGTCGGGGTTCCCACTCCACTGTAGATTTTTATAGAGCTTCACATCTTAACATGTTTAAAGTGATTCCCCTGATGTAATTCAAAGTATTGAAATGAAGTATAAAAGCAACCCAAGTCGATGGAAGGATCACAGTTATTCAACGTCTTCTCAACTCATCTAATACTTTTGAATTAAAAGAAGTACAATCCAAATATAATTTCTGAAATGGAAATTATTTTTATATGGTTTTTGGGCGCTTTGACAATCGTTCTAAGTCATCCTGGAATCAGAGATGGTCATCAACCTCCACCATACATAGTAAGTAACAAATTTAAAATTGTAGAAAAATGTATTGGAATAGATACTCTAAAGATCTAATAATGATAAAAACAAAAACTTTTCTCTATCAAAGAATCGGCCTAAACTTCCATCGAACCCTCCACGCTACAGTCGCTCAGCTGATCCCCAAGGATCTATTGTCTTTCAACATACGAAGCCTTTGGATGGACCAGAACGTCGACCAAGTTGGAATTTAGACTACCAGCATAACATCTATGAAGGTAAAAATGGCCAAATCAGCGCAGCAGGTGGTGCACTAAAGCTTCCCGGTAGAGATGTTCAACCTCACGTTGGTATCCAAGGAACTTGGAGATTCCGTCGTTCCCCAGAACCTCAAGGATCTATTGTCTTTCAACACACAAAGCCTTTGAGTGGACCAGAGCGTCGTCCAAGTTGGAATTTAGACTACCAGCATAACATCTATGAAGGTAAAAATGGCCAAATCAGCGCTGCAGGTGGTGCACTAAAGCTTCCCGGTAGAGATGTTCAACCTCACGTTGGTATCCAAGGAACTTGGAGATTCCGTCGTTCCCCAGAACCTCAAGGATCTATTGTCTTTCAACACACAAAGCCTTTGAGTGGACCAGAGCGTCGTCCAAGTTGGAATTTAGACTACCAGCATAACATCTATGAAGGTAAAAATGGCCAAATCAGCGCTGCAGGTGGTGCACTTAAGCTTCCCGGAAGAGATGTTCAACCTCACGTTGGTATTCAAGGAACCTGGAGATTCCGTCGTTCCCCAGAACCTCAAGGATCTATTGTCTTTCAACACACAAAGCCTTTGGATGGACCAGAGCGTCGTCCAAGTTGGAATTTAGACTACCAGCATAATATCTATGAAGGCAAAAATGGCCAAATCAGCGCTTCAGGTGGTGCACTAAAGCTTCCCGGTAGAGATGTTCAACCTCACGTTGGTATCCAAGGAACCTGGAGATTCCGTCGTTCCCCAGAACCTCAAGGATCTATTGTCTTTCAACACACAAAGCCTTTGAGTGGACCAGAGCGTCGTCCAAGTTGGAATTTAGACTACCAGCATAATATCTATGAAGGCAAAAATGGCCAAATCAGCGCTTCAGGTGGTGCACTAAAGCTTCCCGGTAGAGATGTTCAACCTCACGTTGGTATCCAAGGAACTTGGAAATTCTAATTATTTTGAAAACTCATTTACATTAAATATTTATTAACAACTGTACATAAATTCTAAGTCTTTTTTTTACCGATTAATTTTTTACGGAATCAACAGAAAATAATGAAATATTAATAAACAACTAAATAAATAATGGCAATGATTTATATTTACCTGTAATTAATAATTCTAAATAAGGGAAAGGTGAAGTAGGCATACGATACAAGTATAGAAGCATGGCTGTTTGGCGCTATCACGTTAGCATATTAAGTCTTCCCAGAGAGTAAGTCACTGTCAAAAATCGGTGAAAATTTTCGGTTTATAATGTTTATGTGTAGTAACGGCGTGAGAATAGGCGTTTTCTCAGAGTAGGGATAAAAACCGACAATAAATTACTCTCTGGGAGGACTTTGTATAACTTTATACACTACATAAATTTTTTAATCGGTGATTTTATTATTTATTCATCATTCATCATACATTTTAATTAATTAGAATAATTTATAATATCTCCTTAATAATTAAAGTTACTTTAATTCTGATCATTAATCAAATCAATAATTTCTTGTGTTACATAATCAAGAATAAAAATGTTCATTTTTCGCTGGTGATTGAAAAAATTATAAATTATAATTCTATGATTCATTGGTTCAACACATTCATTGTCATCTTTATGGTAATAACCACCGTATTTAGCTACACCATTTGAATAATAATTGTGATCGTAAACACTCAAATCATACACATAACATGCATACATATTCAGTTCATCATATGTTGTAATTGTTCTAAATCGATTCCATTTATACTCAATATCACCGTCAATATTAAAACCTCTGTGTCTATTGTATGGTATTGTAATATCATTTGATAATAAACATTTTGATTTAATCCAACTAACACAGTTTTGAAAATGTATATCGTCCGTTAGTAACAATATTTTACCGCGTAATTCACCAAGAGTACTATCTAATGACCAATACTTAACAAGACGTTGTCCACCAACATAATCAGTACAATGATTGTTTAATAAATCACAGTAATTATTATGGGGACCATAAGTGAAATCATGATTACCATAATAATCCGTATTTATTATCATAACAACGAACTCTCTTGGATATAATTTTAAAAATGCATTAATCTCATACATCAAATTAGTAAATGTATTATTCAAAGGTACACCATGTGAATAGATATCAAAAAAGTTTAAGTTAATCTTCAATGTGATATCAAAGACACGGACTCCATATGTCAATTGTTCGGTAATATTTAACTCTTGCTTACGTAGTTTCAAATCTGCAGTTGAATGTGTCATCGATTGATGGGTTCCAGTTAATGATATTTCATTAATACAACGTGTGTCTGGTAAAGTTGATAATATACTTGTACGATTTTCGTAATTTTTATACTTGTATTCTTTACACTGAAGTTTTGAGGCTGAATTCGGACATGCCAGTACAGAGACTGCATTTATTACAATGATTTTTATTAAATAATTAGTTAATGTATACATTTTTATATATTCTTTCAACACTTTCGTATCACTTTTGTTGGCGTTAATTTTTAATTTTTCTGTAAGTATTGCTGACGATGAGTAAGAAAAGACTTTTATAAAATTATTTTTATACCGCAAATGAATAAAATATATTTGTAAGTTGATCACTTGGCTAGAGTAAAGAAAATAAGATTCAATCAAAATTACTCTATAATTGTATTTTTTTATTGCTTTATAACAAATCAAAATTTATTACACCTATCAACCTCTTAATATATTTTAATAACTTTTTATTTTATCGTTATTTATTTTTTTTTTATTATACTTTTTTTTATAAAACATGAAAAAAAAATCGGTCTGTCAGTTGACCCTGCGGGCCAGCTCAAAACTTCCCGCTGTTTTCGAGCTTCTTGAGCTCGAAAAATTGTTGTGGATACATTTTCGAGCTCTTCGAGCTCGAAAATACTTTTGTATGCCTTTGTTTTCGAAAAAAAACGTTTTTTACCATTTTTTCTCAAACGATATCTCTCGAACTAATAAATCGATTAAGGTGGTTAATGTGGCAAACGACGCGTTTTATTGAGTTCTACATCTGATCAGACTTTGAAATTTATTTATCGAATCGTTTTTGAGAAATTTCAAAAATACTAAAAAAAATTTTTTTTTTAATTCTTTCGACAACGGTATCTCTTGAAAGAATTAACCGATTTTGATGGTTGAGGTGGCATTCGACGCGGTTTATGAAGCTTCAGAGCCCAGTTGATTTTGGAATCAATCCATCGAGCCCGTAAAAAGTTATCCGAAAAAAACATTTTTGAAAAAAGTTTATTTTTGGAATATCTCCGAACAAGCCCTACCGATCAAGCTCAATTTTTCTTCAGCTTCGAGATATTGACAAACCGCGCCGAATGACACCTTGACGATCAAAATCGGTTCATCCGTTCTAAAGTTATAGATATTTACATACGTACGTACATACATACATACATACATACACTCGGACATCATCTTAAATTTAGTCAGAATAGCTTCCTAATACCTCAAAATGTCGACATCTATTGGAATTTCGATTTTCACAAATCGGGGTGAAACCAATAACTTCCCGAATTTTTGAAAATTTGCAATTTTCTTAGCGGGAAGTTAAGAAAATTATAAAGAATCCAAAAAAGCACCACCGAAATTTGTCGGAATGGTTTCAACAAAAATATTTAATAAGCTTTACATAACATTAGTTGTCTACGTCTTTATATAACCATGGATCTAGCTGCAGGCACTTCTTAAAAGTTTTAGACTTGGAGAATAGAGACAATAGTTTCTATGCTCCATGTTCAGGATCATTGAGCATGAATGCTACTTGGCTGGGTGATCGCTTAGCCACGCGTTGGGCTCGAACCGAGGTCCCTGAGCCCTAGGCGTGGGATGAAGAAGATCTAGTAACCAGTAAAATGGGAATTTTATTGATCACTGGAGCTTCGCCCGTACCGACTGTACTGTCATGGGTTTTCTTAATGGTTTTGCACACAAGTCAAAAGGGAGATATTTGTAGAGCTATCGAGCAAATCGCAAATATTCCTCGGGAACATGCAATAAAATTTTACATCTATATTACGTAAGATAATGACAATTACACGGAAAAAGAGTCCCGCCATCATAACAAAAGACAGAATCACGAAAGATTATGTTGTAATGACAAACCTAATTAGCTTAAGGCAATAAATGAATTTGTGTAGTAATTAAGAAGTCGATTTGTTAAGAGAACACATATGATATTTATTTTATAACAATATCATCGTATTTTAAAGCCGGCCCTCTTTTGTTACTGTAAGTAACCATAGCTCATGATTAAAATAATGTATGTTAATGCTAAAAATTTATTCGGTAATTGTTTGGAATCAGGGTCAACCACATTTTTCAGAATTCCAAGTGCTTACACCTTAAAGATCCATAATTAAACTTTTTCCACGTGTTCAGCTACACGGCGGATTAAATTTTCTGTATGAGTTTATGTCTCTAACACCAGATATCTATCTGAACCTTGCAATTAAAGTGTGAAAAAATGTCAAAAATAACACAAAATCATGTGAATTTTCAAAAATAAATTTTTCTAATAAATATAAGTAATTTTATATAATACCGTAAGATGGACGGTGGTGATAGAAAGGTCGATCTAAGAGTTACAAATAATTTTTGAACTCTTGTAATAGTGAAAATCAGCATATTTTTGTTATTTCAGTATTTTTATTGTGTACAACAGCTCACATAACATTTTGTTGCAAGTAGTTTGGATGGTATCTGCCTTCCCTTGCTAGTATAGTGTCTGGCAGAAACCCACAACACTGTTTTACGCCGGCCCGTACTAGTAAGAGATGTAGTCTAAGGCAAGAGTGCGTTAACTAACCTTACTGACGAGTCCGTTAACGTACTTAGGACGAAACTACAAACATTATGGCAAATAGGCATATACCTTAAGTTTTGGTGGTTGACTTAAGAGTCAATACATAGAATGAAAAGAAAAATATGTCAAATAGTGCAGTGTAGCACGGAACTGAAAAATCTCAAAGATAAATTCGAAACTAAGCATAATTTACACCTTAATTATATACCAAGTGTGTATCAAAGCTTATATAACAACGATTTAAGCTGAAACAACTTCAATCCGCCGACAAATGCTTAGGATTAAACGTGGTCCCTAAGCCATTTGCCAGGTTTTGGATTTTTGCTTGTCGAAATACCTGTTGACCCCACTTCCAAACAATTACCATTTATTCTGTTACTTCAACTAATCAGTTTTTTATTAGAACTTTTTATCTTATCTTATAGTTACGACACATTTTTTCCGTGTATTATTCTCGTTTCTATTGTTTATTTTATGTTGATATAATAATAATTATTATCATTCATTATAATGAATAATAAAAAGATTCAACATCCTGTCTTCCTATTTCTTGGTTTATTTAATACACATATTAAATACATCAGGTTGCTAATGTAGATTTATTATCAATCAACAATGTATCACAAAGAACTTTTATATAATAGATTTAATAATCAGATAAATATTATTAAGTTCGATATAAATGAACGCGAGAAAAAAGGTCTCCATTGTAATTTCTTCATAAGTTTGAGTTACTGTCGGTGAAATCATGAAGCGTTTATTAATTCAATTATTATTGACTGTTTTAACAGTCCATGCAGTATTCAAACCTGATGTAAGTTTTCATAAAGTTTAATCAAGATATATTGACCCATAAATTTTATATAATATCATAAACAAAAAATACTAAAATTGAAATAAAGAAAAAGTTTTTTCTGCCCTCCGGCCGGAAAGTGGCAACTTTCGGGCCGCTGCCCTGAACGAAGTTGCAACTTTCCGGCTCCGTCGAGCAGAAAAATAGTATACGCACCTTGGCCAGTAAAAAAGAAAGCCTCAGACCACATGTTTGTCAGCCTCAGCTTCGCCTCGGCCAACAATTACATGTGCTCTGAGACTTTTCTTATTTTACTAGCCTAGGTATGTAATATACTATTAAAAAAGTTTTTTCGATAAAATTATCAACTTTATGGTTTTATTCGGCGGCAAACTACTAATGAATACTCAAATTTCTTTGGAATTTTTTTTCATCCACATTTGTTCACAAGTATAATTATTAATCTTACGCAATCGTATTTTTAACATCTCGCTAAGAAAATTAAAAATTTTTTAAAATTCGGGAAGTTATTGTTTTCACCTCGATTTTCAAAATCGAGTTTTTATTAGATGTCGATGTTTTGAGATCTCAGAAAGCGTTTGTGATCTTTCTTAAAATGATGCCTATGTGTATATATGTGTGTAAGCTTGCTATAAGTATTAAACTAATTAACCCATTGGAATCTTTTTTATGATAATCGAAAGAGCTTTTTGGCCGTCAAATTTCTTGAAAATTTCGGATCGATCAATCAATTAGACTCTAAGATACAGAAGAAATACAAAAAAAAAAATTCTTTTAGTTTCTTTGAAATTTCTCAGAAATGACGTGATCGATTGATTCTAAAATCTAATGAGCGCCAGAACTCAAAAAAATGCGTTGATAGCTGCGTCAACCATCTTAGTCACTGACTTCGATCGAGAATGGGACAAAGAAATGCTAATAACGGTTTTTTCCAAATATCTTTAAACGGCTAATATCTCTAACCGGTAATAAAAGTAACTTAGCATCATTATATCGCCTACAGCCCGTAACGACCACCACACTCGTCTTCATGTTAATACATCATGAGCCTTACACTCATGTCGCGGCAACATAATTGTCAAATTATTCGCACCTTAGTACACACGTAGCATAAAGTATTATTTATTTATTAATGACGATAATAATAAAATGATTTCAGCCGACTGCACAAATTAAAGTGGAGAAAATAACAGTAGATTTTGCACCGAATAATCCATATTTTGGACATGGATCATTCGAAACATTTAGTCCTGGAGATCTAATGACAGTAAAAATCCCAGTCAAAAATGATTTTCCTGAAAGTATGAAGGTAATTTATCTAAGTATTAGAATACAAATAATTCAATTAATGAGTTATAAAATAAATTTTTAAACAGGTTACTTTACTTATTGAATTTGACGGAGTTGAATTAGTGAATTCAGAAATGTTGTTGTGTGAAGCGATGGAAGATGAAGTTTTCGTTAAACCTTTTCTCCAGTATGGAGTACCCGCTGGTAAATTCCCAACAAGTTGTCCTATCAAAGCGGTAAATTTTCATCTATTTACTAAATAACTATTTCCATTTATTTGTTTTTGTAAGACACATTGAGAGGACAATTTATTTGAGCCAAAGAAATAGATTTATTTGACTCAACAAAATCATTTATTTCATTCAAGTATATATTTTTTTGTAGCTAACAAATGGCGCTACAGTGTTACCATTCAAATTCAGATTTGTTAACTATAAACAAATCATTATTTTATTCAAATGAATCATATATCTGTCTCAAATAAATTATTCTCTCAGTGCAGAAAGTTAATGTCAGTTATATTAGTTGCGATCAACTTGACGGCATCGTTACACTTTGGATATGTTTGGGCCAACTAAATTCTTACTAAACTAAATAAGTCACTGTCAAAAATTTTTATTTTTGAGCATAGCAAGTTTTTGCTTGGACATACTCACTAGCATGTCTGTCTAGACTATATGAATACTGCTAAGCAAAATGACTGCACAATCTAAGTTACTTAGTATTTACAAAGCGTTCAGGTCGAAAACTTAGCAAGATATTTTTGGCAACTTACTTAGTTTACTACTGGCTAATAAATGTTGACCCTACGGATTACAATATCTGCCTTCATAAAGTTGGCGACAATCTACTGCCGTAACTTGTCACCAAGTTGACACAGAAATTTTGCCGTACCTATCTGCCAACTTATTGGTCGACAACTTATTGCATTCAACTTGACGAAAAAATACGGTAATAGGTTGTCACCACGTTGCCGTCAACTTTGCAACCCGGGTACCGAGTATATACATTCCCGTATAAGATGCTCATTGTGTTGACAATCGTCACAACTCACACACGTTATGTAAACTACGATTATTAAATTTATTTATTTACAGGGTAATGATTATGAAGTAAGAAAATATCAAATCCCATATGATAAAATATTGCCAGGTATCCCAGACGGTAAATTTTTTGCTCGACTTGTATTTAATGGAGCTGACAACGATACGTATGCAACCGTCAACCTTGAATCGTCATTATATCACAAATTACCTGAAATACCTAAAATGTCTGGAGCACCTGGTATACCAGGAATTGGCCGTTAGTTTTCGATTAATTTTTGTTTTTCTTTTTTTTGTGTTGATTATGGCAATAATTATTATACTATTTTCTGTGGGTTTTTTAGTGGTTATAGATAAATAATTATAATATAAATATTTAGTTATGTTGATAAATAAATTAGTAATGCATCGTATAATTGTTTATTATTTTTTTAAAGAAAATGGACTTCAATGTCAAAGTTCGAGGTGTATAATTTTGAATTTTGTTACATTTCTACTATTATGAGATTTGCAAAATAATAAATCTAAGCAATGGTGAAATTATTGAAAAATTTTATTTATCGTCGCAATTTATTATTATTTTTTTTTTTTCCACATGGACACAAACTAAGAATATATTGTTATTTTATATTATACTTAGCAATAGTAAAAATGATTAACTCTATCGGTACATGTCTCTTGGTAGTGACATTAGTAAATGGATAAACAAATTATTCTATGAGTAAATTTCAGTTACAGTTAAAAGTAAATGTTATTATTAAGTACCATGAAATTAATAAAATTAAAGTATATGATAAGAAGACGTCAATAAATATAAAAAGTCCCACTAAATATGTGTTGATAATTCCGCATTTAATTTTTGTATTTCATCATCCGCTTCAACTTTGATGAGGAATAAATGTTTCTGACTTTTTATTTCCTTGACACGACTTCTGATCACAATCCAAAAGTGAATATTGACACCTTAAAAAAAAACTTACATAAACATATATGAACATCTATAATTGAAATTAAACAAACTAACAAGTAATTTTGAATGAAGTGAGAAATTGAGCTTGATCGCTATAATACGTTTCAAGTTGAGTGTCGAAAAATTTAAGAAATAACAATTCACTTTGTTTTTTTCGTATAACGCAAATTGTAATTCCTTATATGTTCCAAAACTTATACCGGCTTTTTGGCTTCATGATGTTTGATGATTTCTATATGAATTATTGCAATCAGTTTGATAGATTAAATAATATCATCATCAAAAGTTTTGAAAAATCACTATTTCTGACGTTTTTTCAGGGTGTTTCATATATTAACTCGCTAGTTTAATTCAAAGTTCTCGTAACTCTTCCTACCGATTATTTCTATAACTTTCTGTTCAAAAACATTAAATTTATCGAGCATTCATAGTTGTGAACAAAACTTGAAAAAAGGATCATTATTGATTATTTTAAATTTCTCAAATTCTCGGAGGTTATTACGAAAGGTCACTTTTTTCCAGCTCAAAGATTAATTTCTTTTTTTTTTTAGTGTTTCGAATTTACGGCTTATCAAATAAGCTATAAAAAACCTATTTTTTAGTTTATTGTGGTAAAGTATCCCGATTTTGTTTGATCATAAACTGTCCAAATTCCTAAAAGGTCGGATCGCCTCCTACTTCTATTTATTATAATGCTACATAATAGAATCCATGACCTCGCCAATATGATTTTAAGTAACTGCATCTAAAAACGGCAGATACAGAAATGCTTATACAGTAAAATATGATAACTAGAAGAAGGAGTCATAATAATAATAATAAGTATTGTGTGTATAAAATAATAATCTAACTATTTGAACATATCGCGTTACAAATGCCATAAGGGCGTACCAAAATTTTTTTTCCGGGAATCGACGTAGTTATGCCTGAAACGGGCAGAAATGCAAAAAAAAAATTGGTACGCCCTTATGGCACCGAGGGTACCTACCGGGAGCAATAAGGGCGCACCAACAAATTTTTTTTTCGGGAAACAACGTATTTTTACTTGAAACGCGTAGAAATGACGAAAAAAAATCTTTTTCAAATTTGAAATTTTTTGGTACGCCCTTATGGCTCCCGGTAGGTACCCTGAGTGCCATAAGGGCCTACCAAATTTTTTTTTTGCATTTCTGCCCGTTTCAGGCATAACTACGTCGATTCCTGGAAAAAAATTTTTTATACGCTCTAATGCCTTTTCAAGGGTATTTTTTTCGGGATACGCCATTATGGCATCAGTAACGCAATATATTCTGTTAATGAGTGACATACTTATCCATACTCCAGCAAACCATCCTCCATACCACAAAAGTTTCAAATTGTGTTGTTCAGGATGTAAAATGCAAGACATCACATAATAAACCATAAATAGTATTGTTATCGAAATTTCCATAAAATGGACAACTAAGTGCGGCCACATTAGTTGATGTATCTTCTGGAAGTAAAAAATTATTTTATATTATCTTCAATGAAATATTTTATGCGCTGCTTATTTCAGCTCCTATAACCTTTACATTTTTCTAATTAGAAATTCTACTGATCAAATTGGGATCAATAGAATCTCTATTCTTTACTCATAAACTCTCATTCACTTCAATCAGAAATCCATTGAGACTTTATTGTTCTCTATAGAATTCAATCAAAGCTTTTAATCGGAGTTGGTAAAAAAAAAATGTAAGCTAAATAGCATTTAGAATTTCTGAATTTGTTGTTAATTCATCACCTCCACGGATTAATAAATTAATAAAATTAAGGGTCGCCAATCGTGTTCGAATCGAATCGAAAATAACTGTTCCATTTATAATTTGAATAAAAAAAGGTCCGAATTTTCCCATAATTAGAAAGTTTGAATTATTCCTGATTTTTCCAAATATTTGATTAAGGATAGTTGAAAAAAAACCTAAAATTTTTATTAAATAAAAAAAAAGACATTTTTTTCTTACCTGATCTGAACCAATCATCATCATTATTGCTGCTACATATTTAATAACAATGAATGTAGATATGCTATCTAATCTGTTGATATAGTGAGTACAAAATGGAAATATAGAGTCGAATAATTCACAGAAATCTAGCTGTTGACGATATGCAATAACTGCATATATTACGAATTTCAAAAATATCTGAAAATTATTATTGGCAATAAAAAAATATATCTAATTAATGTAATTTGATTTACAGTAATTTAAATAAATAACAAAAATTGAAATCCTTGATTCTTGTATTTAAGTAAAATAAACTACTATATCAATATATAGGCTAACATTTTCTTATAACTGATAATTAAAATTGATCACTTACAATATTGAGTAGTCCAATTAGTAATGATGCTGTAGACAAACCAAAACAACAACAATGATTAACGGTCTTCATTTTTAAAATTTATAATGAAATTAAGACGCTGGATAATTACAAATTCCGGTGTATACTATCAGTGCATTAAAAATAACATATATCGTGTTTCAATTTAGAATTCTGTTATACAGCAGTGCTAGGCACAAAAGAGAATGACTAACTAATAAAGTGACTGATTTTTCTGTAGACTCAACACTTCTCTCGTATGGTGTTTGTTTCATATATTCATATGTGTGTATGTGTTACTGGTAGTATAACTTCACAATGGCTTACCAGGCTCCCGACCAATCCGATAGCGAGGACATCCAATAAATTTGCAACAAAGTAAAAAAAAATCAACAGTTATTTAAAAAATGTCCTGACGATTTAAACCGTAAAAACTTTTTATTAACAATAAAACAATCATACAAACTAAAATATTAATTGATTAGCTGTTTTAGTTTTACGTAATTATACACAGGAAAAATTTTTTTTTACTCGCTTCAGGAAAATTTTTACTTGTCTCAAGAAATTTTTTCCACTATAAATTGAAAACAAAAATTTTTATAGAACTAGAAAAAATTTTTAGTGTCAAGAAATTTTTTCTAGTTCTAAGAAAAATTTTTTCTTTCATTCATAATGCAAAATATTTCTTGCACCGAGAAATCCTTTTTTTCTGTGTAGACTAAAAATTATTTCAGAAATAAATCGAAGAAGTTTTACTTAAATTTGTTATGAAAACAACAAATTTTTATCACAATATCGAAATTGCAATTATTTATTTTCAATAAAGTTGACTACCCGACATAAACCTTCCCTTCATAAGCTTCTTCCTCTCAATCAGCAGTCACTGAGTCCAGAAAGCTTCTACCACTTAACCATACTCTGAAGCTTCGTACTGATGAAAATTTACTATCTATAGTTTTTAAAATAATATAAAATAAAAGAGGCTCATGACGGGTAGTCGACTGTATCAAGTTATTTTCTATCTAAATTTAATTTTTATGATAATAAAAAAAATTTTATTCATTATTTTGAAATTTCTCCGTCTGACAAATGAACTTACTGTTCGTAAATTAAATATTTTTAGCTTCAAAAATCTTCTGGGAATTTGATTTTAAAAAATATTCTTTGTGTTTCATTCGTTAAGAACTCATGTTGATTTATGTAAGCACGAGATTATATTGGCTCCTTACCAAGAAATAGCTGTAACTGTGTGTAGTTTAAATTTCACGCCTGAGGCAGGTTTTAATTTTTACTACTTTTTTATACCTACATAAGTGTTGCTTGGTTTAGGCACATTATTTTTTGAACTAAGTTCTTTCTGACAGATGTATTTTACTTATGGTTCGATATGATTACTATTCGTATGTGATAATCATTGTCATGATTTTATATTAACTATTTGTTTCTCATATAGTAATAATTACTATTGCTGATAGTAATGGTTATCATCTGGATAGTAATATTTCTTATGTTTGAAAAATTTTTTAATTTTGCCTTCTAAGATAGTAATGATTATCATCACGGAGAAGAATGATTACCATCTAGATTAATGCTTACCAATTCCGATAGTAATAGTTAACATAAAAGCATGATAATGATTATCACATACAGATGGTAATCATTCCCTATTGCAAGATGGTAATAGTTAGCATTTTTTGCTCAGCGTGTATACGATTGCAAATGTTTACTGAGATAATTTTTAAATTATCAATGAATCATATATTTTTGACACGTTTTCTTAATCTCACTCTATTGTTTAATAATTTCCTTGTGTTATCTTACAGATACGTTATGAAGAATGGAATAAGCTATTGATTGCGAGAAACTGATTTTTAAACATTATAAAATGTTTTTTTTTTTTTTCATTTAAATGAAAATCCACGTTTTACTTAAATCAATGATCTTTTACTGATATATAATTGAAGTAGCAATGAAAATTAATAAAAAAAGAGAAGAAGCTGAGCTGTAAAAATATTTTCAGAGATAACAAAAATACAACGAAGCGAGATATGGTTGAACTACAGGTTATTGCATTATGATAAATTGTTCTCGACGCATCAGTAATAAAACGGGGGATTCCTTATGAGCGCTTTCTTGCATTGGAGTTCCCACCCCCCACTACTCGCTGTATTTCCTTGTGTCTAAAGATGTTAAAAGTAATTCCCCGACTAGGAATTGAATGATTGATATAGAGTATATAAACTTTTCATTCGGATGGTTCAATCACAGTTCTTTAACTTCTTTTCAAAACGTTCGAAACTCTTAAAATATTATAGTAACAGTAAATATTTAGTTCTCAAGATGAAAATTACTCTTATTTGGCTGGCCACTATTTTGGCAATTGTCTCAAGTGAACCTGGAATTCATAATAAAGATGGTCATCAACCTGCTCCATACATAGTAAGTAATAAATTTACAATTATCGAAAAAAATATTGCGCGATTAATATTTTGAATTACCTCTAATAATTATAACACAAATATGGTATTTCAATTATAGAATCGGCCTAAATTCCCATCGAACCCTCCACGCTACAGTCGCTCGGCTGAACCTCAAGGATCTATTGTCTTTCAACATACGAAGCCTTTGGATGGACCGGAACGTCGACCAAGTTGGAATCTAGACTACCAGCATAATATCTATGAAGGCAAAAATGGCCAAATCAGCGCTGCAGGTGGTGCACTAAAGCTTCCCGGTAGAGATGTTCAACCTCACGTTGGTATCCAAGGAACTTGGAGATTCCGTCGTTCCCCAGAACCTCAAGGATCTATTGTCTTTCAACACACAAAGCCTTTGGATGGACCAGAGCGTCGTCCAAGTTGGAATTTAGACTACCAGCATAATATCTATGAAGGCAAAAATGGCCAAATCAGCGCTGCAGGTGGTGCACTAAAGCTTCCCGGTAGAGATGTTCAACCTCACGTTGGTATCCAAGGAACTTGGAGATTCCGTCGTTCCCCAGAACCTCAAGGATCTATTGTCTTTCAACACACAAAGCCTTTGGATGGACCGGAACGTCGACCAAGTTGGAATTTAGACTACCAGCATAACATCTATGAAGGTAAAAATGGCCAAATCAGCGCTGCAGGTGGTGCACTTAAGCTTCCCGGAAGAGATGTCCAACCTCACGTTGGTATCCAAGGAACCTGGAGATTCCGTCGTTCACCTGAACCTCAAGGATCTATTGTCTTTCAACACACAAAGCCTTTGGATGGACCAGAGCGTCGTCCAAGTTGGAATTTAGACTACCAGCATAATATCTATGAAGGCAAAAATGGCCAAATCAGCGCTGCAGGTGGTGCACTAAAGCTTCCCGGTAGAGATGTTCAACCTCACGTTGGTATCCAAGGAACCTGGAGATTCCGTCGTTCCCCAGAACCTCAAGGATCTATTGTCTTTCAACACACAAAGCCTTTGGATGGACCGGAACGTCGACCAAGTTGGAATTTAGACTACCAGCATAACATCTATGAAGGTAAAAATGGCCAAATCAGCGCTGCAGGTGGTGCACTTAAGCTTCCCGGAAGAGATGTCCAACCTCACGTTGGTATCCAAGGAACCTGGAGATTCCGTCGTTCACCTGAACCTCAAGGATCTATTGTCTTTCAACACACAAAGCCTTTGGATGGACCAGAGCGTCGTCCAAGTTGGAATTTAGACTATCAGCATAATATCTACGAAGGTAAAAATGGTCAAATAAGTGCTGCAGGTGGTGCACTAAAGCTTCCCGGTAGAGATGTTCAACCTCACGTTGGTATCCAAGGAACATGGCGGTTCTGATTTGAATGAAACACAGCTTCCTGTCTTAATATCACAGTCATAATATCACACGATAAAACATCACATGCCAAATTATCATACAATAAATTATCATACGTCTAATCATCACCTGCTTAAATATCGCAATGTTTGATTATATGTAAATAGATATTTTAATTATCAATATAAATGTGTGTATTGAATATTGATATGTACACAATTTTCAATAATGTCTTTACTCATGTTGTTGATTTGCTGTAAAATTCGGACGCATAATATTCTAGTAGATGATGATTAAATGTAAGATATTTTCTTAATCGAAATTTTGCTATTAATATATTTTGTTCGTGTGTTAGTATGTCCGTGATATCCCTGATTAAACAACTGAATTTGATCGATTTAAACAGAATTAAATTTTGAATTCTATTTAATTCGGATAAATTCTGTTAATTCGGTACCTAACTTAAAAATGAATTCTGTCTAATTCGGCAGGAAAACCAGAATTTGTCCAAATTAAAACGAATTTAAATAATTCTATTCGGTTTAACTCTGATTAATTCGAAAATAATTCTCCAATTTCTGGTCCTGAATCCGAATTAAACTGAATTAAAACGAATTTGAAATTTTTCAATCGGTTTTATTCTGTTTAATTCAAATTCAAATTTTCAATTCAGTTGAATTTTGTTTTGCAGAATTCGACAGAATATAACAGAATTAAAATTTTTAATTCGGTCGAATTCAGTTGTTTAATCAGGGATCCAGTCCTGACCCTTAAAATACTCATAAACCAGTATTTTTTAGTATCCCTGTTTAAAAGATCGGACTCAATCCATTTGAAAATTCAAAATTTTTTATTAATTCTCATTTCATTTTCTATTAGAATGAATCAGAGATTTCTTTTTCATGATCGTAATTTAGAACTTGGTTAACGGGGATATCATTACATTTCTTTAAATAGTTTATTATAAATTGTAATTTATATGCCGATTATTTACTATGTGTCTGAAATACTGCTGAGATTTAAATAAATTATACCAATAAATCTGAGTTATTATACTTATCACATTTTGTTTTCAATTAAGTGCTTATATATTATGTCTAACCACCAGTACTGTACATTACTTTCCTATACCTGTACTATGTTTTAAGGAGTTTCGATACCGATTTTCGAAATAATACCAAAATTCTGAAATTTTTTTATCAAAAGAGTTATAACAAAAAGGATCACTGTCAAAATTTAAAATCGATTCACTACACCATTTCAGAGAAATTAATTTTCAAAATAACATGGGCGTAAATGGGAATCATTTTTCTAAGTGCTATAGTTTTTGCTACAATAATATCATCGCTATAAATGATTCAGTATCGAATAATTAAACATTTCTGAACACATTAATATTTTTTTAAGTTTAATCATGAGTTTGTTATTAAATTATATATTAATGAAATAATAGACAACTTTTAGTTAATGACGTCACATGTATCGTGAAGCTAAGAAACGACGGCAACAGCGTAAAATGACACAACCGCGGGAAATTTAAATAACTAATAACTTTATAGCACCAGTATCATATTGACTGTGTTTAACCTCTAATTCGTCCAGCGTGTGAACTTTTTAGGTTCCCGCTAAGAAAATTTGAAATTATCAAAAATTCGGGAAGTTATTGTTTTCACCCCGATTTTAGAAAATCGAGTTTTCATCAGATGTCGACGTTTTGAGGTCCTAGGAAGCTATCCTGACTATTTTCAGAATTATGTCCAAGTGTGTGTGTGTGTGTGTGTGTGTGTGTGTGTGTGTGTGTGTGTGTGTGTGTGTGTGTGTGTGTGTGTGTGTGTGTGTGTGAAATTTCCGACGATTCCCGACGGCAACTTACTCTCTGGGAGGACTTGACTTTACCGTCTTTATGTAGTGGCCGAGGGCAAAAAATGCGCCTTGACTGTATTTTTCCTCTACAACCTGACGAAAATGAAAGGGACCAAAGAAATAATAATAATTCAAAATCCCAACAAAAATTCAATATATTTTATATTTCCTCAACCAAACTTATCATCTATTAAATATGTGAAATTATAATTATTACTTATTAATAATTATTAATTAAGTTTTTGTTGCTGTGCATTGAAAAGAGCCAGAAATGAAAACTACAAACAAAATTAATAACGTTGAACGTTTGAATCCAAAAACGTTCAATTATTGATTAATTATTTCACCTTCATAGCGGGTTACTACATACGGATCGTTACCAGTTTCATATATGGCCGTTTCTATAACAAATTTACCATTTGGTGAACCTGGTGGTATTTTATCTGTTGGAATTGTGTACTTGATTACTTCATAGTCCCCCTGTAACAAATAAAATAATTGAATAAATAAATCTAAATAAAAGTAAATAATCTAAAAAATAAACATGCTTACAGCTTTGATTGGGCAACTTTTGGGAAAGTTATCACCAAATACTCCGTTTTCGATAAAATTTTTGCCGACATCTTCGTTTTTGAACATATCACATACTTTTAAATTGACGTCAGCAATAAGATTCCCCTCAAATTCAGCTTGTACTTTTACCTATTTTTAAATTTATTTCTTAATTAATTAAATTATTTATTTAGCATACTTAAATTAATTACCATCATATCTTCGGGATAATCTTTTTTTATTGTGCATTTCATAGAGAATGCATTCCCAGGACTCAATATTTTGCTATTCCAATCATCAAAATATGGATTGTTTGGCGCATTATTTATTGTTATTTTCTCTAATTTTAATTGTGCAGTAGGCTGAAATAATTTTCTAATTATTATAATTAATAAATTCAAGACTTTTAAAAATGACTCCATTATCAACAAATCTAAATGTAAGATATCCCGCCCGATAAAAAATTATTATATCTGATTATATATGAGTATATGTGAGTATATATGATTATATATGGGATCATATCTAATTATATACAATCGTATATGGAATTATATATGATTATACATGGAGTTATATACAATCATATATGAACCTATATATAATTAGATCTGATCAGACCTGGCTGATGAAGGCTAGGTATAATCATATATAAGCCTATATATGATCATGTCTAATTATATATAAGTCTATATATAATAAGATCTGATTAGATCTAACTGATGAAGGCTAGGTATAATCGTATATAAGTCTATATATAATCAGATCTAACTATACTTGAGTCTATACATAATTAGATCTGATCGAACTTATATGTAGTTATATATATGTCTATGTATGATAACATAATGTGACAATTTTAATATTAATGTTATTAAATTTTTATTTTGTCAACTATCAATCAAACTTAAATCCCCATTACTTGAAAAATATTCAAAGGTTTCGGTAGCAATTTAAAAGTATAAATCGATTACGATTAATATATGGATACTTATAAGTTTATAGATAAAAAGATTCGATTATATCTATCTAATGAATTCTATTGTAATATATGTACAAAACCAAATTTATCATTAGGTGCATTATTTACGTAGGATGTATCAATTTGATTATTTGAGTGATTATTTGATAGCATACTAGAGGATCCGACTACCACCCAGCGATTACCAGAAGTAAGCAGCATCGTCGCGGGTCATTAATTGGATGGGTGACCCCTTAGTACAATAATAGTTAACCGATAGTAACTTTTTTTTTTTTTTTTTTTTTTTTAATTGAAATTTAACCGACATTTATATTCATAAAGATGATAAATCCTAATTAAATTATTTAATTAATAATTTTCAGATATTTTTAATGAGATTTAAAAAATGACTATATTCGTTCATGCATGATTATATCTAATCATATATGATTATATATGATCAGATCTGGCCAATTCTCAGATCTGATTATATATGGACTCATATATAATTATATAAAATTATACAAAATCTTTTTTTATCGGGCAGACAGAAATATTACGTTAAAATGAATTCCGAATCTGTTTACGTTTATAATTAGGACTCCCGACTTACCATCTGAATAAAATCACTAAGAAACTCAAGATATCAAATGCGCCATCGAGCGAATTCAATAATACCCTTAAAACAGTTCTCAAAAAGTTTTTTTTTAACTTCCCGCTAAGAAAATTGGAAATTTTCAAAAATTAGGGAAGTTATTGGTTTAAGATATATTTTACAAAATTATTCATTTATTTGTATCTTAATAATGTTTATTTATTATCATTAGTTATTTAACTTTTAAATAAATTAACAATTTTTAAAAACTTACATCTTGTCCATGCGCTAAATTGAGTGACAAAATAGTGATAATTAAAAATTGAACCAACAAATGCTTCATGATATTACTTACAAGTAACTAAAACTTACGACAAATTTATAATTCAAAGTAATGATATTTTTTTTTCCTCACTATTTTTATTAACTTTTATATCGTTAATCCCGTAATCAATTCTCTTGTATCAATTTTTTATTGTGACACAATGTTGCTTAGTCAAATCTAAGTCGAGAGTCTGTAATTAATTTATTTATCAAATGAATCACGGAACAGGATGTTGAATCCTTTGATATACAATAAATAATAGAAGCAACAATAATAATCGTCATAATCTAATTTTATATAATTTTTTTTGTGTTTAGAGATTATTTACATCAATATTCAAATAATTATCAATCTGCTCAGAACGTTCTCACAAATTACTGAATAGTACAAGAGCTTCAGAGAAATGGTGAGGTGACCAAATTCGAAACCCTTTCAAAAACATCAAACTTTATAACATTGATCTGATTATTAAATCTATTATATAAAGTTTTCATTGTGATACATTGTTGAGTTATAATAAATAAATCTAGATTAATAACCTGTAATTGATAGATGAATTAAATCAACCAGGAATTAGAAAAACAGGATGTTGAATACTTTAATTATTCCTTATTATTTTTATATTATTTATTTATTTATTTGTTAGATCATGAAGCAATTGCTCCGTGATCACATATCAAGAAAATAATACATAATATAGTTATTAAGTATATCTTAACAATATATGAACATGTTCATATGATACATTTATTATAGTAGTAGTTGGACATTATCTCTCATTATTATCTTCACCCATGTACATATGTATATAATATAAATATTATGATAAGTATTTGATATTATTATTTTCACTCATATACATATACATATGATATAGTTATTATAGCGGTTGTTGGACATTTTCTAACATTGTTATTTTCACTCAAAAATTCTCTCATAAATTAAATTAAATTAAATTAACTAAGTGTTATCCCGCATGGAAATATATATATGCGGAAAATGTATGCAAACATAAATGTATTATATATGTCACATATATAAATATATATGTTACCTATATAAAATATATATTTCGACATATTTTTATTTTGCGCCAAAATAAATTTTAAGTTATATATAGAAATATACATTTTAATAATTGTAAAATATATACCTGCGTATATGCATACATATAAGTACATATATATGCAGAGATAGGTGCGTACATATATGACGGCATATATGTAGACATATATGTCGACATATATACAGCCATAGAGGAATGCATATATGCACTCATATATATATATATATATATATATATATATATATATATATATATATATATATATATGTATATATTAGACTGGTTCAAAAAAAGTGACTATTTTTTTCTTTCGAAACATATATGTGCACATATACCGAGAAATATATATGTCTACATATATATGTCTGCATATATATCGACATATATTTCTCGATATATGTCGGCATAAATGTCTACATATAGGTCTACATATATGTTTACTTATATAGCCGAATGTATATGTCCATTTATATAGCATCTATTTATAATATATGTATTATATATTTTTAATTTTATGTAAGCATTTATGTTTTCATCTATGCAAACATTTATCTGAAAAGTTAGTTGACATAATTTTTTTTTTGCGCACATATATGTTATATATGTGACATATATGTTATATATGTGACATATATGTTATATATGTGACATATATGTTATATATGTGACATATATGTTATATATGTGACATATATGTTGCACATATATATTTTTCCATGCGGGACATTAACTTTCTTTACTTTTATGTGCCAGCATTTTCCCAGAAGAGTTCTCTGAATCCTAGAGAAATCCTAGAGAATCTATTATCCAGCGGCATTTGTGAAATGATTTATATATATGCTTTTCATCAGACATACGTCTGCCATATATTTGTATACGTATAGTAGAATATTATTAACTTCCCGCTAAGAAAATTGTAAATTTTCAAAAATTCGGAAAGTTATTGTTTTCACCCTGATTTTCGAAAATCGAGTATTCATCAGATGTCGACGTTTTGAGGTCCTTGGAAGCTATTCTGACTATTTTCAGAATGATGTCCGAGTGTGTGTATGTATGTGTGTGTGTGTGTGTGTGTGTATGTAAACTCTTTGTAACTTTTTAACTAATGAATCGATTTGGATGGTTGAGGTGGCAATTGAAAGAACTTGTTGGCCATCAACTTTTCTGAAAATTTTAGATCATTTGATCAAGTAGACTCGAAAATATTTGCGAATGACGAAGAAAATAAAATGTTTTTTTTTTTAGTTTTTTAGCGATTTCTCAGAAACGACTTGAACGATCGACTCCAAAATCTAATCAGCTCTAGAATTTGATAAACCGCGTCGATTACCGCCTTAGCCATCTCAATTGGTTAATTTGTTCGAGAGATATCGCGGGAGAAAGAAATAGTAAAAAACAGTTATTTGCGAATATCTTTGAAATAACTTAACCATTATTCTAAAATTTGATCATCTTTAGAACTCAATAAAATACGTCGATTGCTGCCTCAACCATCGAAATCGGTTTATTCGTTCGCGAGATATCGTTGGAGAAAGAAAT
>OZ024716.1:0-342003 GCA_964016945.1 Microplitis deprimator | reverse complement strand
TGGAGAAAGAAATGGTGAAAAACGGGTTTTTCTAAATATCTTCAAAACGGCTAAGCCGATGGATTTCAAATTATAATCAGCTCTAGAATTCAATAAAACGCACCGATTGCTACCTCAAACGTCAAAATCAGTTAATTAGTTCAAAAGATATCGGCGTTGAAAAATTAAAAAAATAACATTTTATGTTATTTTTTCCGGATAAATCATATATAATATAATGTACTAAAATATGTTTGAAATCATACCAACTCTTCCTCTTTATGGTTTCTTTCAATTATCATATAATGTCATCTAACTTGTTTTTTAATTTAAATTATATTATCAACAAAAAAATTGAAAAAACGCAGTTTTTAATATTTTTTTCGGATATTTCTTATATTATAGTTTCTGACATGAGTCAAAACTTATTTAAATCTTGATTTTGATTTCTGCCTCAATACACTTATTTTATTGAACATAGTCGGGAATTAAATCGTAAAAACCGCTTCTTCATTAATGATTTTCGATTCTTAAATTTCCAAACTTCAGCGTAAAGCGTAACTTGTTAGAGCTTAAAAAGATCATAAAAAAACAATCGCATATAATAGCATTTTCGAGCTCGAAAAGCTCGAAAACAGCGGGAAGTTTTGGGGCTGGCCCGCAGGGCCAACCGACGCCCAGAATTTTTTTTTTATTATTATAGTTGATTATTTTTTTAGTATTATAGTAGATTATTATTTTTCTGCGCACATATATGTTATATATGTGACATATATGTTGCATATAATTTTTACACATATTTTTAGGTAGATTTTTTTTTAAAATCTAACTATTGTATTTGTCCTCATGGTCGATTTTACAAGGGATTTCGTCATAAACTATCATAATTAGTTGAGTAGAGTTCAAAAATACCACTCGTTGAAAAATTTATATATGAATATATATATATATATATATATATATATATATATATATTTATGTAATAGAACCGACTTTTGAGGACACGATTGCGTCTACAATTCTTATCCGATCTTAATGAAACTTTCTACACTAATTTTATGTGTAATTACCACGGTTAAGATGGGCTGAATCGGTTGATTAGTTTAGAAGTTATGGCTGTTTGAAATTTTAACGATTTTTCTAAAAAATCAGTTTTTAATCACTTTTAAAGTCTATATAACTTTAAAACTAAAACTCATAGATAATTTCTGTAAAAAGTATTTTAAAGCTTGTGTTACGTCCGGAATGACATAACATATAATTCAGTCTCTTATTTTGAGTCAAGACACTGAAGTCCTTTACTCGGGTAACGGGGACCACGTTATTTGGTGCCGAGCATGGATATGGATAAAAGGAGTGTGTATATTCTTAGATTCAGCAATAAAAAATGTCAGGACTTACTACTTTTGCTGGTTTATTGACAATTATTCTGAAGATATACAAATCGATGACGATCACAATGATCAGTGGTGGCTGGACAATACACTCGGACGTTTCCCGGCCTTCGCTGCTGCGTCTTGGGGCGAGTCGATTGGAGGTGGTTTACGCTTCTGCGGGTGTGGCTGCTTCTCTTGGCAGGTTTACTAATCACCTTCACTTTTATTTTAATTTAGAATTGCACTCGAATGAAAGATTGTCGATTGCCGAACTTTTAAATGGAAATGGGTCGAAATAATGAGGCTAAGGGTTAGTATAGGTTGCCGAATCTGGCTTAGATGTCCCGCACAACCGAATCTCGGAATAAAAAATGAAATTGTTCTAAAAATCGCCTCGTAATCTGATGACACCCGAACCGACCGAGAAAAGTTCATAAAAATCGCACAAACGTTGGCTCTAATGACCGAATCAACGATTTGAATTTTAAAAAGAATTATTTAGACAGATGGAGTATTCTTTTGGAGCGTTGCTCAAAAATTTTGAAGTTGCAGATTACCTTAAGAAAAAATATAGAATACGGCGGCTCTCGCGTGATAACCGATGGGTCCTTATATACCCTCAAACTGAATAATTACTGGGAGAAGATTTTTGATCAACTGGGGGCATTAAAATTGTTTTCGAGTCGAAAACTGGTGGCATGGGTGGTCCCGTTTTTAAGGGAACCAATATGCCTCAGCTTGGTTGGGAGTAGGTGGAAAACCTGGCCCCTCGATAAGGGAGATAGATACATAGTTCGTTTGAACTTAAAGGAGATACAATTTACAAGGAGGAGAGAAGTAGGTGGGCCCCGAAATTGTACTTGTTAGAAATTTGGAGGAGGCGGGATAAGATATTACAAGATGGGGTAACGAGAAGGTGGAGAAATAATAGGTGAGATTTTCGTTGTTCTAGGCAGGATAGGGGAAGTGTATGTAGAATAAGATGTGTAGCTAGGCCAGGGGGATAAGGAGTTATCAATAAGACATGACTCGCGGCTGCTGGAGCTGGTAACAATGGCCACCTTGGACATCGTGATTTATAAGAAGTTTTATTGTAATCTCGGCTTTGTGTTTGAGTTTACACAACTGCCTCTTGTTAATTTTTTAGAGAATAGATACAGTGGTAATATTGTAATTTATATAACTCAACGTTAAAACGCAGAGTAGCTGTTATCTATAGCCAGAACAAAGAATCATAGAGTAAGGAAAAAGACTAGTATACTGAGTTTAAATTTAATAAATAAAAAAAAAGACGAGTACTAGTAAGCCTCGGTAAACATAGGGTGGTTGGTGATGACTCACTGCGGGTAAAAAAACGCAGCTGAGGAATGCGGTTGCTGTAATATTCAGATTCTGAGAATAACCGACGATCGCCTCATGTTACTATGCCCAGGTGGTTGAATTAAACAATCTTTCATTATGAGAGCTCGCGAGATAAGAAAACTAAGAACGAGGTTACCAAAACGGCTGCTCACGAGAGCATAGGTTTTGTCTCTTACAATAAAACCTTATTAAAACTTATTTAATTACCTCAGAACGTAATACTTGACTAATAAGCTTTAATTTATGACCTTAAGCTCCATGTTTTGACCTTTTCTTCCAATAATTTGATAGCCTTGAAAATTTTAATAGAATCAAAAAATGTTGAAAATATGGTTTTCATACCACATAACTTATGCATTTCCCATTGTAATACAAATTTGTGACGTGTATTTTATTGTGAACAAAATAACCTGTAAATTTCACAGCTATTTTATATTTTAAATAAAAGTATTACTGTTATTTTAATTGGGCTTGTCATGGTAACAGCGATTACAATTATGATCTCATACTAATTAAATTTTCAATACTTAATTTATGTGAAGGTTAGTTTGGTACATTACCTATATAATGTTATGTCAAATCAACTATCTGAAGTTCTCTATCGAAAATAGTGGTTGTCTTTTTTTACCCTCACTCTTAAAAAACAAGCCTAATTTCATATCATGACTATACACTAACAAGATATGTATGTATAAAACTATTTTTTTATATCAATTAATTGAAAAATCTACCTTCCATTTCGGCTGCCGAATGGCCTTTTTTCATGTGGGATAGCCTATTTCTTCATTTTCCTTTAAATCTAGTAGATACAAATAACATCTGTTACGGAACTTATCTAGTGTCTCTCTTGAGGTGATCTCTAACGGTAGCGAGTTCCAGAAATTGCAACCAGTAATAATGAATGACCTCTGATAAGATGTAGTATGTGCGAAGCGGACTTGAAGAGTGTCTGTTTTTGTATAATCGCGTCTAGTAGCAATATTATTTTTAAGCACAAGCTCACTACCGAAAAGACCTGGCTTAAAAAGACTAAGAGCCTTATAAAATTCACATGCGATTAACTGTTATCTGCGGCTTAGTGGTTTATTATAATAATATAAAATAAACAATAATACAAACCAAAACAATTATTGTTACCTTACGTGATGTAGATGTACAATTTCATCGCATGTTTCCATGGAATATTTGCAATTTGCTTTCTAGACTTACATACATCTAATTAGTTTTTTTGTCTTACCAAGCCCGGATTTTGTTAATTTCAATCACATAGTAAGTAAATTTCTAATCTGACCGTACGCATTAATTAAAGGTTAATTTAAAATCAATTAATTAATGATTAATTGCGAATTTTCTCAATGTCGATATCTAAATTTTGAACTACGACATAGATAATTTCAGTATCTGAGTGACTCTGAACTGCCATTCTGTCGAACCCGAGACATTTTTAAGAAATCAAAAAATCGATAAATAAAAGTTTGGCGTTGTTACCTGCAACTTATCAACTATGGTGACCAGGTTTGGGCAATAAATTATTACTACGTCATCAAATTGACCAACCATTGCAACGTTAAATTTTTTTTACATTATTAATCATTTATTGTTGATAACAATTTGTTATACATTTTGTCAGAGTTAACATTAATCAAATTAATTATATTTTTTACTACTTTCGCCCTTAAAACTGTTAAGAACATTATTGAAAGTATTAGAAATTTCTTTTCCACCAGGAATAGAGTCTCGATTCTTTTCGAAAGTAGATGATACATCCTGCCTTAAAGAATTCACTATTCCAGAAATATCTCCGATGCTTACAGCTTTAGAAGCTGAATGAGTAATATCTATTAAACTTGTTCTAATAGAATCGAACAATTTACGGATCTTAGTTTTTGTTTCCTGACTAATTACAAGGCTTGCCTGTTCATTTACAATACCAGTTGCCTTCTCGATAGCTTGAGTTATATTATTTTGTCGACCATTATTTAAAATCTTCTCAAACGATTCCACTTGTTCAGATAACTGGGACACTATTCGTGCCACGATATTATCAGATCCAGAACTTGATTTACCGGCATCACGATGTGTTGGATTTGATGCAGTCAAAAATGCCTTTTATTGACAGAAAGGTTACATAATTATATCAGCAGTCAAGCAAATAGTGTTATAAATATACTTTTATCAGTTAAAAACTTACCTGGCTAGCCAAGCCAACTGCAACAACAAAACAAGCCGATAAAATATTCATCGTGAAGACGCTCGATATTAACTTGCAAGGAACTAATTTTCCTGACATTGTGGCAGTCATTATATACCACTCACATATTTTGTATTGGCCGCAGTTCTACTGACACGTAAATGCCAACGCATTTTATTATTTTTAACCATTTTAATGTCAATATTCTCTATAAAATATCAAGGACGTTTTATTAGGGAATTCCATCATAACGAGTAGAGTGAAGACGATAAAAAAAACAATGTAATTAACTAATCGAAATAAGCGTTATGACTTTTATTAATATCTTTTTTTTTTTTATCGTTATTTCACATTTTTTAAAACATTGAAATCAAATTGTTTAGGTAATCTTTTCTAAAAAATATAATTTGAAATAGGTCTTAAAACTTATACTTTAAGAAAATATGCAACAATCTGTCTTAATCGCCAGAGAAAAGAAATAATATTTTTTTTAGGAAACAAAAGGGAAGGAGGGGCGAAAGGGGTAGGGGGGGAGGCAAGATTGGGCGACCCCGAAATTTGATAGAAAAAATTTGCTTTTTAAAATGCTTTGTAAATATTCCAAAATCACTTTTGTAAATATTTATTGAGCATTATTTTGAATGTTTTTTTACTGTTTCCGATAAATTTTGTTTTTGTAAAAAAGTAAGGTACCCGCGGGTAATAAGGCCTAAGTGACAAAAATGATATTCAAAATAACCGCCTCCGCTAAAGGCTACTCTAGTAGAAGGGTCTTGCATAGAGATGTTACGACAAGTTTATAGTCCCGATACCACGTTCCCTGTCTTCTATATTTCATCATCCGTCATATGATGTCGTAGCGCAGAAGAAATTATAAAAAACAATCTAGTCTTCTGACTCTTAAAAAGGATACTGATAGTTTTAAGTGCTGATGAACAAAACAATCTAGTCTTCTGTCTTTAAAAAAGTATTGTTGCTAAATTTAAGTGATGATTCATCTCTAATACCAATTTTATTAAGTATAATTAAACTATTCCAGTTTGTTTAACCCGTAGGCCTTATTACCCTACCGTAGTAAAATAAGGCCTATTCGTATGGTTTTTGTAAAAGTTTAATTTTTTGTTTGTTTGTGGTATAAATTACCATTAATTTATTATATTTTATGGCTAATGTATTGAAATAAAGATTTATGATACATTTCGATAATTAAATGCAATATTTTCGATTCTATTCAAAATCTCCCTTAGCTTGGCCTTATTACCCGCCGGTACCTTAGTATGAAATCAATCTGATTTTTTTTCTTATCAGTTTACAATAATAGAACTCCCAGTGTCAAATTACTTCAGATGTATTTTAATAATCAACTTGAAAATATTTAAAATTTTGAAATTTAATCAACTTTTAAACTATTAATCTGAACAATATGTAATTCCTTTTTTTAAAAATATCTTCTTTGGAATTGAAACTTAAATCTTTTACTCTGAAGTTAATAATAAGTAATGATTAACAAATAAAAAATTAACGATTAAAAGTAAGGTAGTTAAACTGTTTCAAAAATCGACATTGTCAGTCAAAAAATTTTAATGACTTTTGTTTTATGATAAAAATATTTAACGTATTTGAGTCCCCGAAAGCTTAGTATTTCCTTAAGTATCCCGTTTGGCCTTCCCCCATCCCTCTCCCCAAACCTTATATTTATATTTATAAGAGACCGGGGTTAGATGGATACCAATTAAGTTAACCGAAAAGCATTCATTTTCATCATCAGGGCTTGTATGAAATTGATGTACACTTCATATTTTATAACGATAAAAAAATCTAAGATACAATAAGTGGCTTTAAAAATTTTTTAGTTTGACTTAAACCCTGATTGTTCCATTAAAATAATTCTACTTTTCCAATCCGAATAAGGCTGGAGGGTGAATTTCATTGTCATTATTATTATTGTTATTTTTTCTCCTTCCCCGGTGTCATTGGTCAACTTATTTTTATTCAGAATTTAATAATTAATTTTGTCACCTTCTGAACTACATTATTACGTTGACGATATATAAACAATATGTCATCCGAATCGTTAATAATAACAAGTAAAGTGATAACGATTTAGAGACACTTTAATTAAAGAATTGAAACTAGGGACAAGATTTTTATTATCGTTATTTTTTTATTTTTCAATTAAAGATACTGGATTTTTTTTTATTATCTCTATCATAATTAATTTTTTTCGTTTTTTTATGTCGCAATCTACTAGCTTATTATTATCTGTAGTTTAATTTCGTTTTATACACTGAATGATTCTAACTCTTTGCTATGACAATAAAATTAAAATAAGTGGAGATGATTTAAGTGGACAAAAACCGACGAAAATAAAATTTTTCAAACGTACAAAAAGACTGTTTGCTATAGTTTATTAATCTACATCACAATTTCAAGGTTTTAATACGTTTCGAAATGTTAAACTGACTTTTACTTAGATCCGCAGTCCCATTTAGACATTACGAACCGTAATTTTTCTTCACTTTTGAAATAAGTTGTTGCAACATGATTTAAATATTATTATAAAAATTATTCACATTACCCGGGTAAAAAATTCAAGCCAAAATAATAATAAAATTATTTCTCAGCCGAAAAAGGCCCAGGTAGTGAACACAAGGCTGAAAATTAGCTAGGCCGAGAAATAGCCGATTATTAGGCCTAAAAAAATCGAAAATAGACAGACTCAATTTATCGGCCAACTTTCCATCTCTTCTAATAAATACTACAGCTTCAGAGAGATTTAGGCCAAATTTATGTCTCTTTAAATAAAATTTTATGGTTTCGGCGTGATTTCGGCCAAATATTTTTATCCAGGTATAAAACTTTAGAAACCACCTTTTTCAGAAATTATAATGTAACCACATTGAAAAAAAAAAAAAATGGCTAATTAGAGATAAAATATATCTTTAATGGACTTCAGTCATTGGTTGGAAAAAAAATATTTCATTATTGACCACATACTCTAATTAAATTTCGGTATTGCTTCGTCTTATCATACTCAATGAATAGTGATATAAACAGGTATTGTGTAACGAACAGCGAACATTAAGAATCTGATTTTTTATATCAACGTCGTTATTGTTTAGACTGCGTGTGCAATATTCGTAGTTATTTTGAGACTACTGAGTTTTCACTCATCATTTTTAAAATGTAAGTATACATTTTCGAATTAATAATATATATGTGCATACTGATTCATATGCTTACGTAAATCAGTGAATAATTCGCAATAAAGTTTTTTACATAAAAATCTTTTGTAAATGTCGAAAACTTTTGTCTGATGTTCAAAAATTTGGATTCCTTTTGAAAGTTTTCAATGCTTTTACTTGATCCAAATTATATTTTACAAATTTGCTACTTTGAACTTTATACAAGGTAATAATTTTTTACACGTTTGTGAAGAAACTATTTCGATCGAAAGGGTTCTGGTTTTGCGTTAGCTAAAATTGCTAAATTGAGTTAAAAAATTTTAATCTTGTGAGGATTTTTTTTTTTTTTTATCAAATACAATTAATTTTATCTAATGCTGAGAAAAAACAAGTCAGGTTAATAAGTGATTTTTAGTTGAAATTATGAGATAATTTTTTCTGTCATTAAGTAATTTTTTGAGACTTTGACTGAAGCAATTATTAAATAAAAAAAAAAAGTATTAAAAGAAATTTAGCAAATTTTAGTAAACATCACGGCATCGCGAGTTATAATCTGGTATACGATTTTTATTTCTTTTTAAAATTTTTCAATAACTTCGCAGGATGAGGATATACTCGATTTTGCTGGCAATCTTTTCTTCAGCGTTGGTTGCGGCAGAAAACGTGACTAATAAACCTAATTTTCCTGATAATAAAGGTAATCCTTTCCGGGCCAAAATATCTAGCCTTAATCTAGCCTTCATCAAACAGCCTCAATGAGCCTCAAATGAACCTAGTCTCGACTATATAATTTGAATTCGATTAGTATCATTTGAGGTTCTTTCATCATCATTTGAGGCTCAAAATGCTTTTTTTACTCAGTGAGGCTGGATTGAGGCTTACTTGGGTTCAATAAGGCTAGATTGAGGCTAGATATTTTGACCCGAGTTAACTAATCAATTTGAAAATCTACTTATTTATTAAAATTTATATGATTTATATTTACAGGAACATATAATTGTAAGACGCGTGAATGCTTTATAGATAATATAAGTTACGGTAAGTCTTGAAGGTTTACCCTCACGGAAAAATACTAATGGACACGATGGGAAAACACAATGAAAAACCCATGATCTAGTGTTTTCGCATAGTAATGCTTTAGTGTAATTAGTGCGTTTAGTGTTCTTAGTTAGTGTTCTCGGTATTTTTACTGTCATAAGCGTATTTCACTTATTTCTTAGTATCAATGGTGTAACCCGATAAAAAAGATTTAGATCCAATAATTAACATATACTTATGATTACTATTTGTACTGATTAATAGATATTTATTAATTTTCTTATCGATGAAAAATTATTCTTCATTACTGGGGCTCGAACCTGGATCCTACTGCACATCAGTTGAAGCTTGTAATACTCTGCCAATACCATAAACAATATTTAGGATTATTTTGAAGACCTACATATTTATCATAGAAATCTCAATGATCTTAATGATGCAAATGATTTTAATCGTGATAAATGAGCAATTTCTACATTTTTACTATACTGACATAGAAATTAAATATAAAATTTAGAAGTTAGAATTGTTTTATCTGAAATATTCTCAATATTGATCACTTTTAATAGTAATGCCATATAGTAGACTCACTAATCGAAACACTTCCCCGGTCAAAAATAAAACTTGATTTAGACTTGGTCGTCTTAAGTCGTGACTTATCTGGTCTTACAGTCACGATTTAAGACAACCAAGTCTAAATCAATTTTTATTTTTGACCAGGGTTATGATCACTTCTGAAACACTATTCAATGCTAATCATTTCCAACAATGTTTCAAGATTCACTGGTCAGAGTATTCTAATAATCACTAATAAAAACTTATTAACACTAATGAATTTCCAATAGTTTTCATTAGTGTTCATTAGTTTTTTTTCCGTAAGGGTAGAATCTTTTATAGTGAATGATTTATTAATCGAAAAAGTTTTCAGAATATGATCTTGTTAAAAATGTAAAAGAGAGTGCTGATCCCTGTGAAAATTTCTACGAATTTGCTTGTGGTAACTTTGATGATTTACCCTATGCTCCAAAATTAACGAATCGTGTTTTCGAATCTATAACATCTGTCAACGAAGCATTGGACGCATTAACACTCTATTCAAATTCATCCCATAAATTGAAGCCTTTGAATTTTCTGAGAGATTTAATGGATTCCTGTCAAAATCTTAACCAAAATAATGATTATTCAAGTAAGTTTTTATTTCGAAGTTTAAACAAACAACATATTTATTTATGAATAAAAATTTTGCTTAGAATCAGGTGCAAAAGAGGATAGATTAGAATTTCTGAAAGAAGTCATTTCAAAATTAGGTGGGTGGCCAGTTGTTGAAGGTGATAAATGGAATGAAACAGACTTTGATTGGATTAAATTCGTTAGCCAAGCAGAGAATATCGGTTATGTATCTGGCCAAAGTTTTATGTATTTCATTGTTTTGCCGTTAGTGTCTGATGGTGCAGTATCATTCCATGTAAGTCACAAAATATTTAAAATTTATTTTTGAGACTGGAAATTTATCGAAATTTTTATTGGTAGAAATAATAATTTGAGTTTTTTCTTATGTTTACTTAATGAAATAAATATATTTCGATGTTTAACCGGACTTTTTTTTAACGTTCCGCTAAGAAAATTGAAAATTCTGAAAAAAACAATCGTCATTAATTTCAGTCCAATTTTCGAAAATCGAGTGTAGATAATTATGAACAAAAATTTAAATAACGCTCACATAGTTTACTTTTCTTCAGATTGTCTTCAGATTGTTTTTTTTTTAATTTCTCCTAAATATATTTGTGTACCGGAAAGTTAATCCTCGTTTATTTAAAGGTGACTTGAAACCGTTGCATGCCATTATTACTGTTCTGATAAAAATAATTTTATTTTCGGATTCAAATAGTTGTATCCGCCACAGCTAGAATTTACATATGGACATGTGAAAAACGTCCAGAATTTTAGTCCAATGAGCTATTATTACAATTATATGATCAATGTTGCTAAATTTTTGGGAGCTAACGCAACACGAGCTAAAGAAGATCTTAGAGCAGCATTTGAATTCGAAAAGCAACTTATTTATGGAACCAACCAAATAATTAGCTACCCACCAGTTAACACAACTTTCACCTCAATGGCACTTGGCGAAATAAAGCAAACATGGCCAAGTATAAATTGGGATGAATATTTTAATAATCACTTGCTCCCTTACTTTCCTCATGACAACAAAACCCTTGTAGCTGTTTGGAATAAAAAATACATAACAAACTTCGAAAAATTGATCAATGAAACTTCGAAAAGGGTTCAAGCAAACTACGCAATTTGGAAAACAATTCAATTTTCGATACCTTTAATTAAATCCGTGACTCTGTATAACTTTGCTCAAACTTACGGATCCTTCAAACAGCAACTCATCGGATTTCATGACTGTTTCGCAGAAGCTAAAATCTACTTACCGAGTATCGTACGAGCTCACTATGCACGCAATTATCCAGTAAGCCAACAAGTTAAACAGAGTGTTGGTCTCATTTTTTCAAACATTAAACAAAAATTGCTGGATACTCTGAAATCGAAAAATTTTGACGCTCACACTAAAGAAAAAGTGATTAAAAAAATTGAAAATTTAACAGCTGTTGTGGGTTATCCTGAGGAATTATTGGAGGATGAAAAATTAGATGAATATTTGGAAGATCTTATAATCACTAAGGATAATTATTTGGGTAATTTTTTGAGTATTCAATCATTTACAATAAAACGGAAATTAACAGCATTTGGTAAGCCAACTGCTTTGTATGACTGGAAAGATATTTTTACAATCATGACCATGGGTACAGCTCAAGAATCTTACTATTGTCGACGTGAAAATATTCTTGGTAATTATGTTTTTTAATTATTCTTTTTAATCAGGCTCACAAACTATATTCCTAATTTTTATATTGTAGCCATAACAGATTGGCTGAGTAAATTTTTAATCAACACAAATCGTTATAACTACACAAACTTTGGCGCGATTGGAGCACTTATTGGTTATGAAATGGGCCGAGCTGTTGATTTTTCAGTTGATTTCGAAGAAAAGTATATGAATAATGAAACGGAAAAGTGTATCGTTGATAAGTACAGCAACTACACTGGAGGATACGGAACCCAAGTACGATTTGGTGAAAATTTGTGGAGAAGCCACGTTAAGTCGTGAAACTAATGTTTTTATTTTTTAGGCATACGGTAAAGTTAACTTGAAGAACACCATCACTCAACAAATGGGTGTTGAATTGGCTTATTCGGCTTATCGGGAGTGGGTTGAAGAACATGGAGAAGAACCGAACTTAGCTCGAATGTATACCCCGAATCAATTATTCTGGTTGGCGTACGGAAATATGAATTGCTCACCAAAATCTTGGACCTATACTTCTAGCCAGACGTCTTATGATAAGCGTGTGAATTGGCCACTTTCAAATATCCCGGCGTTCTCAAAAGACTTCAATTGTCCCTTAGAATCTTCAATGAATCCCAAAAACAAGTGCATTATTTTGTAATAACAAATTCTACATGATTTCAGACTCACATGTCATTACAACCTAGGTCAAAAATAAAACTTGATTCGGGCTCGCTTTACCTTATTTTCTTTTGAAATTATTAATTTGCCGATGATTTTTTGATAAGATCGTGACTAAGTAAGCCAGTAAAGTCTAAACCAATGCAAAAACTTAATGTATTTCATACCTCCGTAAAAAAAAAGTCGAGTTTGTCTTGTAAAAAACGGCTCCAAATTTCAACTTGGTAAACCTCGTCTAAATCAAGTTTTATTTTTGACCCGGGAAAATATTTCTTTATTCAATAAAAAATTATGTGGAATGATTTAACTATTGCTTCATCTAGAAGCTTAATACTTATTTATTTAACCTACACATCAGATTTCTATTTATAATGTTTTAAATAGTTTACCGTAAATTTTTAATTAATCATTAAATTTCATTTCTTTAATGAAACAAAAAAAAATTCATTTAAAAAAAAAGATATCGGTGACGGTTCAATTTCCAGAATTTTAATTCCCAGCAGATAAAATTCTTCTAAGGTATTTTCATTCAAATATTTTTTGACATTTATTAAATTTAAAAACAAATATTTTATAACAAAAATAATTCTCGGTAAGCCGTTATCATCAATCTATTTTAAACATTATTTAGTCTTGATGAATTATTTTTTCTTAAATTGTAACGTCTTTGTTGATGGTGATATTTTATAACTTCTTGAAATATTTTTTCAATCACCACTTTATCATATTTTTTAATCATCTGACCAAAAGTACTTTTGTTTTTTATAATTAATAATTCATATGGACTTCCGAATTCCTAAATAATAATAATTAATATTATAAATCTTTTGAAGTTTGTAGTCAAAATAAACGAAGAATAGTATTTTTTACCATACCTGCATCGAAAGTTTAAATTCATGCACTGTTTGGAGGGAAGAAAGTTATTCTATCCTTTTATAAGAAAACAAATAATAAAAATTAGTGCATCCACAATGGTGCATTCTTCCTCCAAACATAGACAAAAAATTTGACTTCCAGGTGCAGATCAGGTGAAAAATAGTATACACACCACCGAAGAAGATACCCAAGTAAAAATTTTCATTATAATTTGCTCGTCAAGGAACTGATCACAAGAATCTTTTGCTATATAGTACATGGACTTGCCTAAGATGTCTTACGCAGGACGATCTTATAGTAATCTTCTACCATTTTTATGAAAGTATCTTTCAAAACACTCCTAGGTGTCTACGTCTTTGTATGCCTATCAATCTACTACAAGATTTTGATGCAAGA
This sequence comes from Microplitis deprimator, assembly GCA_964016945.1. Taxonomy (NCBI): domain Eukaryota; kingdom Metazoa; phylum Arthropoda; class Insecta; order Hymenoptera; family Braconidae; genus Microplitis; species Microplitis deprimator. The sequence continues at coordinate 328,065 of OZ024716.1, read as the reverse complement.
TTCTAAGACAAGATTGTTGTAGGAATTGCACATGATATTGTACAAAAGAATATTGAAGATGTCTTGCTCAAGATGTGTTAGTAAAGTTACTTATGTGTGTCTTGAGCGAGTCTTGCATACAGGAATTCTCGAAATACAACATAACACAAAACTCTCTTTTACTCCTTGTACAAGTCACGCAATCTAAGACTTTGTACGAGTGTCTGCAAGAAGATCCATAGTTATATAAAGACGTAGACATGTAGTTAGTGACCAGGTTTAGGCAAGATTGCAATCAAATTGTTATATGGGTAGGACGTCCCAACCCGCATGTTTGCAACCCTCACCTCGGATTGGCAATTACACACGTGGATTTAAATGCCTTACTTTCCTCCCTTGGTGTGTAATATACTATTTAATAATTACCTGCATTACATTAAAAAGATTAATAAATATTTACCACTAAACATCCATTGTCCATTACAAGAATAATATTACTGTTTATTATTGAGTCCAAATGATCCGTTATAGTGATTATCGTACAATATTTAAAATATGATTGGATGACTCTTTGGATTATTACTTTTGTACTAAAAACATTAAATTAAAATTTAGTAGTATTCTATAGCACAATATCGATAATAATATCGATATTTTCAATAACTAATAACAATACTAACTTTAAATCAAGATCATTAGTAATGTGGTCAAGGACAAGTATTCGATTACTCCGTAGCAATGCTCGGGCAAAACAAATAAGTTTGCGTTCACTACTACTAAAGTTGGTACCACCTTCAGAAATCCATTGATCGAGTGTCATATCATTTAGTTCAACTTCTCCCAATACCCCCCACATAGCTTTATCTGTATACTCTTGAAAAGGGTCAAGATTATATCGTAATGTCCCAGTGAATAGATAAGGGTCTTTTGGAATAATCGATATATTCGATCGTAAATCCTGAAGGCCAACGCTCTTTGTATCCAAACCGTCAATTATTATATCTCCATGTAAATCATTATCAACCAGACGAAAGAGCGTTGATATTAACGAAGATTTTTCAGTTCCAGCTCTTTCAACAACTCCTACTTTCCAACATGGTTCTATCATTAGATCTATATTCTAATTATGTATAGCAATATAATTTAATTTGATTAATAATTTTTTTTATTTTTAGATATTATAGAGAAGACAGCACAAAATGAGCAGTTGAAAAAATCAGTGAAAAAATAGTTATTTTCGATACGTATGCAGAACGGTAGGGGTTCTGACGGCTTGAAGTGATGTCACGAGTTTGAGGCTATGGGCGCATTCTTAGCAGGACGGGATAAAGTACGAGGTCTTGATGAGAATGTATCCATAGCCTCAAACGCGTGCCTGCACTTCAAGTCTGTCAGGGTTCCTACCTTTGAGCATAAAGTATCGAACAAAATTTTTTGTCATATCACGGCGGAAGTTGAATTTGCGCGAGAAATAGTCAAAAATGTTTAATTACTGTTTATTTAATTTAAAAGTTCTACCTAGCGGACGTTCGTCGAATTAAAAGATAATTCGACTCATCTGTAGCGCATTTTAGTAGTCGTGTAGGAATGTAGAGACAGATAGAGAGAGAGAAGTTACTTTTCGATACTAGTTCGAGGAAAGTTAACTAAACTATAGATTGCCAGAAATCGTATAGTTTACGCCCTCTGCATGTCACTCGAAAATTCAAATTCCACGGTTGATATGACAAAAAAAATATGTTATTTTTGAAGAATTTTTTTATGTTCATTCAACTTCACACTGAAACAACACTTACTAAATTAAGTTTAAAAGAATTTGGAAAGTTACAAATCGTGTCATTTAAATGCTTTTATAACAATAAAAATAATTAATGAATTTTATGAACTGTCATAGTAAAAATTGAGACATAAATTTTTAAACGGAAACTTCAAATTTATTAAGCTTTGAAATAAAACGAAAAAAATTATTTGAACTTAGGGTACAGTCATACCGATGATTTGAGGATGAAAAGATCAAAGTTTTTTTTTCTAAACTTAAATGCAAAATTAGATCAAGAAAAACAATTTTTAATGAAAAGTAATGAAAAATACCGTTCGTAAATTTTTTTTAACATGCTCATTTTGCTCTGTCCTACCTAATAGTGGTTTAATAAATTTATAGATTGTACTTTGAAAACTGGTAAGCCATTTTTTATATAGTTTATGGAAATATTTTCCCATCTAATTTGGCCACTTGACGGCCAGTTGGCTGGCGGTGGATTCGATGACTCAATTGGTCCTTCCTTAGGAACATCAACATACTGAAAAATTCTGCTCATTGATTTCAAGTAGCACGGTACTTCAATGATTTGTTTGACACTATTTTGGAGTATACTAAACAAAATCAATGATTGAGATATAGCGAAACCAACAGATTCATTGAAAGTTTTTTCTACAAAAAAAAAGAACTAATTAACATAGCTATGACAATTTGAAATTTGCAAATAAATTCAATGACTGTTTAAAATATAATTATACCCTGATGCATAATAATTAGCAGAAAGTAAACAAAACTGACAAAAATACAAAAAATCAACTCAATTACGAGGCTATACGCTGACATCATAGATACTAGTAAATACCGTGCTCCAGAATTGATTTCCTGATAATGATCAAGATTTGTCCGTAACATTGACAGTCCGTCTTTATTGTGACTCCTGATAGTTGTCAAGCCATTTAATGTTGCACTAGTATATAAAACAACAGGTTTTTTTGCTAAAACAATTAAAGAATCGTTATTCACATGTACTGCGAATTATATTTAATCTTAAGTACACACAAAAAATTTTTACTTGGGGCGAGAAAAAAATTCTTGCACCAAGAAATCCTTTTTTCTGTGTAGATCGAAGTTTATTACTTACTAATATTTTCTAATTGCTTTATATTTTGCATTATTTTCAAAAACTGTAACGTAAGATAATACAAAATTGGTCCTAGTATTATAACTAGTATCATTATCCAAGGAATAACAGTAATGATATTTATTATAATTCCGATAATTTGAACAATTATTATCATAATATGTATAGTTGTTGGTATGAATAAATCATCCATTATTTTAATATCTTTCAATAAAGTAGTTGAAATTTTCTCTGAAAAAATTTATTTTGTTAATTTCTATGAGGTGTCAATTATTGTCTCTGTTATTATGAGAATAACCCCATTGTCAACATCAAAAATCCCTATGTGAGCATAAACCCTGATTGGAAATTCCGATTGAATTTAACGGAAGAATGGCAATTTTTTAGAAAAGGGGCTCACCCATGTTTCAACTGCAAAAAATTCAATTTTGGACACATCGCTTTAAATCCAATTTCAATCGCCATTATTTTTAGGCGGATTGAAGCTATAATTGCTTATTTAGGTGTTATTTAAGCCTTAGTAAGTCATAAGTGCATACTACAAGTATAAATTATGCTTGATTTAGCGATTTTGTTTGTTATTTTTCAGTTCCATGCTACACTGCACTAATTGACATATTTTTTATTCCATTCAATGTATTGACTCTTAAGTCAACCACCAAAACTTACGATATATGTCTGTTAGCCATAATGTGTGTAGTTTTGTCCTGAGTACGTTAACGGACTCGTCAGTAAGGCTATGTTAACGCACTCTTGCCTTAGACTACATCTCTTACTAATACGCGCCGGCGTAAAACAGTGTTGTGGGCTTCAGCCAGAAACTATACTAGCAAAGGGAGGCAGATATCATCCAAACTACTTGCGACAAAATGTTATGTGAGGTGTTGTACACACTAAAAATACTGAAATAACATAAATATGCTGATTTTCACTATTACAAGAGTTCAAAAGTTATTTGTACCTCTTAGGTAGACCTTCCTATCGCCACCGTTCATCTTACGGTATTATATAAAATTACTTATATGTATTAAAAAATATTTATTTTTGAAAATTAGTATATTTTATGTTATTTTTATCAATTTTACACACTTCAATTGCAAGGTTCAGATAGATATCTAGTGTTAGAGACAAAAACTCGTACAGAAAATTTAGTCCGCCGTGTAGCAGAACACGTGGAAAAAGTTTAATTATGGATCTTTAAGGTGTAAGCACTTGGAACTTTCATAAATGTGATGAGCCCTGATTCCACACAATTACCCCAGATACTCAGATTCCCGTACGGATTTCCCACACAGGAATTTAGGTACCCATCGTTTCCTACATGGAATTCCAGATATCCATAGTTTCCCATATGGATTCCTATATAAATCCATCCATTCCTATATTGATTCCCAAACAATCCTACATGGATTTTTAAATAGGGAATAAAAGTAACATTCTAAAATAAATATAAGCTTTTTTTTCATATTTACCTGACAAATGCGAATTAAAAAAATGTATTCTGGCTTGAAGTAAGTTAGAAAATATCAAAAAATATAGTTTTTGTCCAGTGCTTATAAAAATATTTATTATTAAATAAACTATTAAAAAAAGTAATCCAATAAGACCCATAATAAATACTGTGTAAATATATATTGCGAAGTTGGCTGCTAATAATTTGTGCACGTTTAGTAGTAGTTTTAATATATTAATATTAACCATTGAGTTTAATTGATTTTCATAACCAATGCAAATGTCTTTAGGAGCTTGAATGCAAGTTCTAATTGTCTCTACAGTTGTCCAGTAAGACATCCATTGGTCGACAACAATAGATGTTAATTGTAATAAAATATATAAAACCAATAGTAAGATAAAAATTGAAATTTTTCTACATGTGTTTGAGTAGCGTCGGTTGATTCTTTTCAAATTATAGCCATCAGTCTTTTTTATTATTCTGTCATTGACATGGGTATGACTTTTGATTTCTACTAATTCTTCGCGTGGTGTCTGAAGATAAGAAACAAATTATTCAATTTATTTGTTACATAGTTAAATTATTTCCACTAATGAAATATAACATACAAACTGACAACTATATCGAGATTGGACAAAAGTTGATTTTTTATCATTACTAATTTCATTTTCTTCACTTATATCATTTGTAAATATTTGGGTATAATCTTGTACCTCGTTTTGTCGTATTGTATTTAACATTTCATTAAATTCAAAACTTGTTTTTTTTAGAGTATCAAAAGTTCCCTGAGTCTTTATAAATCCCTGGAAAATAATAATTATTTTGTTAAGTAGCCGTGAATAAATAATCACATTTGATCATATATAAATTGTATCAACTGATACCCTAGTAGGATTATCTTAAGCAAATTATTTGATTAGAGCCCCTTCCTTATCAAAAAAATCCATATGTAGAAATCTAGCATAGATTCCGATATAGACTCTCATATGGATTTGGTATGGGAATCCACACCATACCAAATCCATATGGAAATCTAGTATGTAATAAGAAACCTGACCTAATGGGTCTTATGACAGTATCTGAGCCAAGTACTGCAACAGATTTACTTCAGATATCTTACAGAACCATCTTACCTTAGACTTCCTCACAACCGATTTAGATTTACATAAAACTTCCTTAAGATTGCTACTAGGGTATGATTTTTCTTGGGTGATTTCTTGCAGAATATAAATAATAGTTAATATTTTTACCCGTTCAAACAAAGCAATAGTGTGAGCTTGCTTGAGACAGTAAAGTTGATGAGTAACAAGGATTCGTGTTTTTCCTTGGAGAAACTTGACAATACATTCCTTGAAAATAAGTCGCGAGACACTTGCATCGACCGCACTTAGAGGGTCATCCAAAAGATATAAATCAGCTTGCCTATAAATAGCTCTCGCTAAATTAACTTTTGCTTTCTGACCACCCGAAAGTGGTTCTCCATGATCTCCAATCGTTGTCATATCACCATTGGGTAGTTGATTAAAGTCTCTTAAAAGTGAACATACTCTTGTTACCTATAATAATTATTTATTATTAAGTTACCAGACATAAAGTTTAAAAATAACAAAATTTGATATTTCAACCTGTCTATATCGCATTGGATCATAATCAAGTCCAAAGATAATGTTTTCTCTAACAGTCCCTGAAAAGAGCCACGGATCTTGACTTGCGTATGATATAGCCATGTCAGGATTGTCTTGTATAAATCTTGGCTTGGATTCAGAGTCAATGGAGTTCTCAATTTTGAACTGAAAGAGCCCAACTGTTCCAGCGCTGATTGGTATTTCTTGCAACAGTAGATTTAACAGTGAAGATTTTCCAGAGTTGGCCGGACCAACCAAAGCACACAAATCTCCACCATTAATTTTCAACGTTACGCCACTTAATGTTTGAGGCAATTGATCAACCTTCCAACTAGCTGATACGTTGTTCAACTCAACTCTCACTGCATTAGTCGTTTCATTTCGATCAGCACAATTGAGATTGGTTTCATTCACAGATTTCTTGTTTAAATTGTTCTTTAAATTGTTTGAAATTTCGCGAATTTCATCAAGCAGAAGAAAATTCTTTAAAAAAGTAATGATTCGAGTTATTGGTATAAAATAGTATCTTAGATAACCAGTGCCTTCGAGAATGATACTGGAGTTCGGATCTTGGGAACGCAATAGTCAGCCAGTATCATTAACAGAACCAGAGTATTTTACTCGATGTCACTAGTTCTCTGCCATGTTTTATATAATGGATGCTTAGAGCTGAAACGCCATTAAATGCCTAATATTGGTGTCATGCAATCGCAAAGGAAATAAGGTTATTAACTTAAGATTATGCATGATGATCTACATTGCGGTCATTTGCTGTTAAATTTAAAGTGCATGTTCAATCTAGAGATCTTTTTTTTTGCTAATATTTGGCTTCAAGTGAAGGCGATCTCACCCCGGTAACCTATCTACATTTCAATAATTTGGAGTATAGATTGAAGAGGGGGGGGATATATAAGACGTTAAAAAGGAATTATCATGCCCATTTTTGTCAAATATGAGGTAGAATGTCCGTGCGAAAAAATTATACATCCGGGCATATTTGAGTACAGTCAAACCTCCTAATAAGACTATTTGCGGTCTTTTTATAACCGAGGTATCGCGATATTTTGAGAGAGAAACTAATAGTCTTATAACGAGGTCCTACTATATATGTCGCTATATGAGACAGATATTCAATTTTGCCCGGGTATATAATTTTTTTGTACGAGAGAATGTAGTGCTCTAAAAACTTTAACACGCGGCATCCAACTAATCAGAAATGATCAGAGCTTAATGAAAAAGTTTATAAGGACGATGTTAGGAATTTAACGGCGCTTATTTTAAGCATGAATTATATAAAAAATTAAATGGTGGTAAAATGCAATGAACAAAAATTGTTACTTGAATTTTCTTAACCATAGTGTTGATTTCCATTACATGGTATATTGACAGCGGCAAATGTATTACCATGAGTAACTGAAGAATATGATAATAAACGGAAATATTATATGTTACTTTAGATTGAAACATATTTCCATCTAAACTAAAAATAACAAGCGTCATAAAAACCATTATTTTATGAACAAAGCCTGGTAAACATGAATAAAATATTCGAATATACAATGAACGTTGTAATTGTTTCACTTCTTCCAATCTTATTTCAGACATAATTTTATCAAAATATTTTTCCAATACATACATTTTAATTATCTAAATACAAAAAAAAATGAATTATTATTAATTTAAATGAATAATGGCATCTTAGACAACTACCCACGTAACAACTTTTATCACAATACGCTGATTAATGCACTGGTGAAAAAAATTTTGCATAACTCATGATGCGAAGCATCCACTGTGAAAAATTCCTATTGAATTTTACTATGAGTGCATTGTAACCCCAGACCATAAGAAAACTGATACAAAATTTACAAGTGTACCATAGTAAACGTATGCGCATAGGTCCCAATCGTGTCGTCTTTGCATACCGTTTACTATGGGAAACTTGTAAATTTTGTACCAGTTTTCTTATGGTCCCGTGTTACAATGCACCCATAGTAAAATTTGTTGTAAATTTTTCACAGTGTCAGAGTGCTTTATGATCGAAAAGTTTTTTTCGCCTCACTTCAGCAACTATTTCAATTATTATACCTTTGTTAGTTCACGGAATTAAGATATTTCGCATACTATTGTGAAGATAATTGAATGGAGATTAATCCCATTTTTCATGAAAGTATCTTTTAAAACCATCCTAGGTATCTACATCTTTATATGCCTATCAATCTGCCACAAGATTTTGATGCAAGATTCTAAGACAAGATTGTTACAGGAATTGCACATGATATTGTACAAAAGAACATTGAAGATGTCTTGCTCAAGATTTGTTAGTAAAGTTACTTATGTGTATCTTGAGCGAATCTTGAACCAGAAATTACTTGCAGACACTTACGCAGTATTGCGCTTGATCTGCACAAGAAGTGTCATATTACACTATCTATATATCTCACTTCTATCTCTGCCACTTTATCATAGATTAAGTGGCAGGCTTTATTATGGATGAAGTGACACACAGAAGTGAAATAGATAGTGTAATATGAGGTTTTTTGCGCAGATCTCTAGCGCAAGACTTGCATAAGTGTATGCAACTAATTTCTGGAGTAAGATTAGCTCAAGTCACTGTACCAATGCACCTTTAGCAAGATATCTTCAATATTCTTGCATAATTCTTGAAGCCTAACATAAAACAAAGTTTCTTTTTGTCTTCTATAAGACTTTCAATTGAAAACTTTGTGCCAGTGTCTGCAGCAAGATCCATAGTTATATAAAGACGTAGACAAATAGTGTATACTGACGGTGACCAGGATTAGGCAAGATTACTATAAAACTGTTATATGGGTAGTGCCAACGAGTATAATATTATACTCGATGTCACTATAGTTGTCTACGATATCCTATATAATAAAATCTCAAAATAAAACGCCGTTGAATTCTTAAATTAGACGTCATGCAGTCGCAATTGTAATAATAATTCGTCTTCATAAAAATCAACGTTTATTTATTTAATTATCAGAAATCGAATGAAATTACAGTTGTTTGCTGTGAAATGAATAGAGTAAGGATATATTATACCCATATTCATCAAATTACGGGGTATTAGATAACATGTGAGGTAGTAAGGATGCATTAGTGCTCTAAACAAATTTAACTCACTGCATCCGACTAATCAGAAATGACGATTGTTTAATAAAAAAGTTTACAAAGCCGATGTTAGGCATTTAACGGCGTTTATTTTGAGCAACTATTATATAAAAGAAGTTATTAACTATAAAAGTTTGGTTCAAAGTACTTTAATTCCAACCGCTATTTCTTTCATAATTTGATTACGTGTATCAGTTAATTTAGTAATTGTGTTTCTTATTGTTTTGTCCAATATTTCAATGCAGCTTTGCGTAGGAATAACGATAGTCAGAAGAGTTCCAAAACCTACGATAGTATACATACCAATACTTTGCCATACAATAGAAAAAATAATAACAATCTAATTGTCAAAAATATTTATTGTTAGTAAGTTATTAGTTTAGAACATTGTCATAACAAATAAAATATTTTACCTGGATAGGAGTTATCCATAGAAAATTGAGACTTGATGGCAAAAAATCAAAAGTGTAAATATCGTCGTTCAAAAGATTTATTATTGGATCAACTGTCGTTTTTTTAAATCCCGATTTATTGAGCTTTAAAATTTTTTTATAAATCAACGAACAACATGCTACTCTAACTTCAATTCCCAGTATCTGACTGAGACAATTGATATGATGAACAACGAAAATAATAGCAATTATTGTAATAATAAGAGCAGTTGCGTGAATTAAAACATCATTTTGTGTAATTTTATCTGCAGTTTCTATTTCAAAATATTCGATGATCCAGTCCATAATATATGGTTGTAAATCACGTAACATTACATGTTCGAATAGTACCAAAATTACGATGCACAGATATTTGAACCAAAATATCTGAACAATAGCTTTCATCAAATTGGGTTTTAACGATTTTACTTTTACGTTATTCCATGCCCTAATATTTGTAAATAATCAGGATTTTTCAAAAACTTAAAAAAAACGCAAGAGTAATTGTTCAAAAATATAATTACCGCTCTAGGTCATCAGCTACACTTTCAGACTCATCAGAAGCTAGCGGAACACAAAGATCTTCTGTAGTAAGTCCGTCTTGATAACCTTTTTTGAATAATTTTACTGTCCACCTAGATATTGATATAAACATACCCTAGTATCATTGTCTTAAGCGAGATACTTGAAGAAAATCCTTCTGCAAATCTTTTACTTAGCCTTGCTTAAGATTTTTTATAAAGACTTACGAAAATCTGTAGAAACAGTCTGCAGTGATTCTCAACCAAGATATTCGCTATCATAATATCAGGCGTGAGTTGCTGCAGAATTACTCAAGATATCAGGTTTCTTTTTTTTACAATTGATCGTTACTTTAATTCAGTACCTCTATCAATCTCAGTGGTCCTCATTAAAATTTAAAGTGATACAAATTATTAATATATAAGAGCACCACTGAAGTTATTATACTAGTGCTGAAAACACGGTCCGCGAAGTAACAGTAGCCATATGCCGGTGTCTGAAGCAATTCTGCAGCAACTGTGACCTAACAGGTCTTATGCAAGCATCTTAGCCAAGATTTGCTACAGTTTTACTTAAGATGTCTTACAGAAGTATCTTGCTTTAGACTTCCTCAAGACTAATTGTGCAGTTTTGCTTAAGACAAGATAAAAATTTACATAAAACTTCCTTAAGAATACTACTAGAATTTATAGTTCAGTCGGATTCCATTAACTCGAAACTTCCCCTTAATTTTAACCCCCACTACGAGCTACGCTATCTTTAACTCGATGCTATACATTGATAAGTTTTTGTGTATATTTATAAATGTATTCGTGCAGATAGAAGAGCGCATGCATTGTAATTTACAAAAGAAGGGACATTTGATAAATCGGAATTTCCGGGATATTTCCGCTCCTCCGCAAACTCACTGTCCGAGTTAATGGAATTCGACTGTATTTTAAACATCTTATGGCATCGGTATTCCACTAGATGTCATTAGATATCAACAATAGTTTATGTAATAAATGCACGAAGAAATACGCCGTTTGATTTTTAAATCAGAATCATACAGTCGGGGTTATAAGAATAATTTTCTTCATTATTATAAAAGAGATTGATACTTTATGAAATTGTGTAATTTGTTTAATAATTTTTACTTAACGACAGTAAAATCAACAAAAAAAGCCTCAATTTTGATATTGTGACGCATCGATTACCAGAGGTAAGTAATAAGGTTATATAATTCAGCTGACATTCTATTGATCTGCACATGCGCGAGCTGAGTAATTAAACGCGCATGCGCAGCTCAGAGATTTTGGTCATATAAATAACGTAGTAAAATTCAAAATAACATCTTAAAAGAGAGAAATCATAAATTAGTGGCTTAAGGGGGAAAAAGGGTCTCAGATCAAAAAAAAAAAAAGAAGCATATTTTTATGATTTTTTTTCCAGAGTACCTTCTTTATTAAAATTCCTGAAATTTGTGACATTATTAAGCATCATTTCAAGAATATTCTGCTAAATTTTAATTAAAAAATAAGCCAGTGGTAGTGGGGAGAGCCGAGTTACCTTAAAAAAAAGTTGGTGGTGGGTCGACCCCTCAGAGGGCCACTTTTGTGTTGTGAGCCGCTGTGAGATGCTGTAGAGTCTGTGGCTGAGTAAAAATGTTCTTTGATCATGAATTGAATTTATTTCACTTATTTTCGTGCCCACGGATGGTACAGAATTGATCTTAAGTCCATTGATCCCCGAAAAAAAAATTTGTCTATCGGTTGACCCTACGGGCTAGCCCCAAAACTTCCCGCTGTTTTCGAGCTCCTTGAACTCGAAAATATTGCTGTGAATACATTTTCGAGCTCTTCGAGCTCGAAAATACTATTGTATGCCATTGTTTTCGGAAAAAACCGTTTTATAGCATTTCTTTCTCTCACGATATCGTACGAACGAATTAACCGATTGAGATGGTTGAGGCACTAATCGACTCGTTTTATTGAATTCTTGTGCTGATTAGATTTTGGAATTGATCGATCGAGTCATTTCTGAAAAATTTGAAAAAAACTGAATAAAAAATTTTTTCTTTGCTTTTCTTTCATATCTTAGAGTCTACTTGATCGATCGATTTGAAATTTTCAGAAAAGTTGACGGCCAACAAACTTTTTTGATTGCCACCTCAAACATTTTAATCGGTCAGTTCATTAAAAAGATATTAAGAGTTTATATCCACACACATCCATACACAGACACACACACAGGGACACACACACACACACACTCGGACATCATTCTGAAAATAGTCAGAATAGCTTCCTAGAACCTCAAAACATCGACATCTGATGAAAACTCAATTTTTGAAAATCGGGGTGAAACCAATAACTTCCCGAATTTTTGAAAATCTCCATGCGGTAGTCAAGATGTTATCTTAACTCATAACTGCTTAATCTGAAAGCAAATAACCAAAAATATTTTTGGAGTACGTAAGTTTATCTTGGATTCGAACGAAGGAATAAACAAAATATTCATTATTGAATTTGTGGTAAAGATGCAATCGAAAAACTCTGATTTTTACTAAAAATTGCTCGTTTTTTTTAATTACAAAATAAGTAGTAATTGAAAGACAAAAAAAATCCTCTTTTCAAATCCAAGATAACCTTATGTATTAAATAAATCTTCCTAGTTTTTTCATTTCAGATGAAGTAGTTATAAGTTATCTTGACTACTGCATGGAGACTTTTTTTTCAAGGTGACTCGGTTCTCCCCACTACCACTGGCTTATTTTTCAATATTATTTTATATAAATTCAGCAGAATATTTTTGAAATGACGCTTAGTAATGTCACAAATTCTAAGAATTTTGATAAAGAAGGTACTTTAATAAAAAAAAATCACAAAAATATGCTCTATTGTTTGTATCTCAGACCCTTTCCCCCTTAAATCATTAAGTAATGATATATTCCACCCATTTTACCTATATTCCGTGATTTAAGATACAAACTTACAAACTAGTGACTTACAATACATTAAACCACACTTTTAACCAATCTAAAAGAATTGTAATGTAACATAAGATTTTATGGACTGATTTTATTACTTAATTGCATATTCTTCGGGCATTAATTACATAAACAAAATAAATCCATTGATATTAACTTAATTTAGTATTGATGCAGTGTCATAATACACCACCAAGAGTTAATAAAAAAATTAAACAAACCAGAAAAATAATCGGCTGATGAAATTTGCGGGATTCTTTTTAGGCGTTTTTATTACGTTTTTAAACATTTTGTTGAGAATTATAACAATAAGTTTTATTTTATTGTCAAATAACACAATTTCAGTCGATTTTCTAATAACAACAGTTTTTTTTTATTATATTTACTTTTTTATTTTTATACCATATATTAATACTCTAATTGGTAATCTTCTAATTTTTTAAAATTACAGTATTTATCAAGTTTATTAACTTTACCGTTGAACATTTTAGAACATTTAATACTTTTAAACTTCATCGATTTCACAATATCAACTAAAACAATGCATTATATTTTTTATTCAGAATTTATCATCCGATAACAGATAAATTGTTTATTTTACATTATAAAAAATAGAACACTTATAAAATTTAGTAGAAGACTCACTATAAAGTCACTACTATAAGTGAAAATTTAATTGAATTCACGTAAATTCAAAATCTGCACATAGAAACAACAAAATTCAATTCACATCGTGATTTTTAAAATAATTTTGACTTTTACTATGTTATTGAACGACTAATATAAAAACAACTAAAAAACTTATACTATTTCTCACATACCCTATTTATGATATCATTTGAGACTAATAGCTTTTTAATAACATTGATGATAACGTTTTATTATAATGGTATATCAAGGTCCGTTATTAGTTTATTTATTATACATATTTTTAGGTAGTTTTTTCGAAATCTAGCTATTATGTTTGTCCTTATGGTAAATTTTTCAAAAAATGCTGCGTATACTCTGGCAGATCTCATATTACGGTAGTATTACGGCAGGAGTACCATAACTTACGACATATCTACTGTAAAATTACTGTAGTGTTACGGTAGTGCTGCGATAAACTGACCTTGACCGTAATAGAAATATACCGTAATTCAACAGTAAATTGACCGCAAAAAATCAGGAAAAGCTACTCTAATCATTTGCAATAAAGCTACCGTAAACATCTTGTTAAACCGCAAATTCCGACATGTTGAGGGTAAATAGTTTTTCCTCATTTTTAAGTAGACTTACCGTAAAGTTACGGTACACATTCTCCTGGTGGATCTGAATAACGGTAAATTAAGGTAATTACCGGAAAATACGGTACTTCTACGGTAAATTGGTCGCATTTTACAGTTGTTTACGGCAATTTACAGTATTATACAATACGGTATTTTACGACAAGTTACAGAAAAATACGGCAATTTATCATAATTTGCGGTATTTTCACAGTAAGCACCTATGTTTTATTATTTTAAGTTTTACAGTGCAATATTTCACTTTATGGTAAAATACCGCAGGTTTGTCGCAATTTCACGGCAAATTGCCGTCCGTTTCTTGTAAATTTGCGGTTAAATGCCGTAATTTTACCGTTTAATGCCGTAATTCGCCGTACTTTCTCTGACTTCCGTAAATTACGGCAAATTACGATAATTACCTAACTCACCGTAATTCGGATCTACTAGGGCTTAATATTATGGTAGTTTTTACCGTAACTTACGATGAATTTACTGTAAAAATCACGGTTTTCGGAATCAAAATATTTCAATTAGAGCCCTGACGGATTCGAACCAGAACTTTGCTGTTGATCGCACAAGCAGTTACCGTTTTTTATCGTAGTTTTACCATAAATTTATCGTATTTTGTAGTCATGCTACGGTAGGATTATGGTCATTTACGGTATATTGTCCAAATACCGTAATATACAATAATTTACCGTAATTCTACAGTAATATTGGGTCCGCCAGAGTATCATATGTATACATGAGATGATTTACAGCCTCTTTCAATTATGGGAAATGATTGAAAATTAAATTATTTAAAAAAAATAAATTTATTGCTTACATGTTAATAATGATAATTAAGTAAATCTAACACCGAAATGTGTTTTTAAAAACTAAAGTTTAGCACTATATAATATTGTACTGCTGTCGTCATAAAATTTCTGTTGATTGATATCATCAGTCGGAATAGAAGAATTCATTTGTTGATTACGACATTTTATAACTTCTTCATAAAGTTTCTCAGCCATTATATTCCCAGTTTGATCAATCATTTCAGCAAATAAGCTGGTAGGTTTTTCAAAGAGTAACTCATATGGACTTCCGAATTCCTAAAAATGTATTAGATTAGTTTTTGATTCCCTATAATAACACAAAAACGTTAATGATAATTACCGCAGCATATCCATTTTCCATGACTAAAACTATGTCACTATCAATTATTGTATTTAAACGATGTGCTATTGTTATAACTGTACAATCTGCAAACTTTGTACGAATCGCTCGCTGGATTAAAGCATCAGTCCTATAACCATTATAAACAATGTAACCTATATAAAAATTTTATGGCAATTTTACCTAAGCCTGGTCGCCAGTACACTAGTTGTCTATGTCTTTATATAACTATGTATTTTGCTGTAGACCGTGGTACACAGTCTTGAAAAAAAAACTTTGTGTTATGTTGAACTTCAAGAATTGTGCAATAATATTGAAGACATCTTGCTTACTGTGCATTCGTATAGAGACTTGAGCTAATCTTGCACCAGAAATTAGTTGCATATACGAACGCATATCTTGCGCCAGATCTGCGCAAGAAATGTCATATTACACGATCTATCTCACTTCTGTTTCTGTCACTTTATCTCCTCCATTGGCATACGATACGGGATTCTAGGGTAAAGTGACAAAGGTAGAAGTGAGAAATATAGATAGTGTAATTTGACACTTCTTGCGCAGCTCTGGCGCAAATCTGCGTTAGTGTCTGCAAGTAATTTCTGGTTCAAGAATTTTAAATTCAAACCACTTTCTAAAACTAAGTGTGTTACAAACGTATTATTTTAACACACATTATTTTAACACGAAATTATAGTTTTTTGTAGTCATTTAAAACACGTTTCACGGTGTATTAAATATCTATAAATTGATTATGGCGTTTCAATGTTATTTGGTAAGTGTGTAAATTTTGACTACACACTTGGTTTTACAGTGCAACGGAAATCGCCAGGAGAACTCGTTGCGCCGTAATTTTTCATGCAACAATTCGACAATCGCTAATAATCTTTCATTTGAGCGCGATCGTAAATCAACCAAAAGTGAAGGTGATTAGTGAAATTTGCCAAGTGAAACAACAAAGGCACACGAAGCAACGGAATCACCTCCGATCTACTCGCCGCCAAGGAGCAGCAGCGAAAACCGGGAAGCGTCCAAGTGTCTTGCCCAGCCAACACCGATCATTGTAATCATCGATGATCATCGACTTGTATATCTTCAGAATAATTGTCAAATAAATCAACAGAAGTAGTAAGTCCTGACATATTTTATTGCTAATTTCAAGAAACATATATCCTCCTATCCCTATTCATGCTCGGCACCAAATAACGTGGTCCCCGTTACCCGAGTAAAGGACTTCAGTGTCTTGACTCAAAATTAAGGGACTGAGATATATGTTATATCTGTCTGGATGGAACAGGCTGTACCTATTGTATTCTAATAAAAAATTCAAATGATACTTACTGAGAATCGATATTAGCTGTAGCTTCATCGAGAACAAGAATCTTATTATTTCTCAACAATGCTCGTGCAAGGCATATTAATTGACGCTGACCAACACTAAAATTTGAACCGCTTTCAGTAACCCATTGATCGAGTGTTAAATCATTCAATTCTACTTCTCTTAAAGCATCCAGCATTGCGTTATCAGTATATTTGCCAAATGGATCAAGATTATATCTCAAAGTCTCAGAGAACAGAACAGGTTCTTGAGGAATTATTGATATATTGGCTCGTAAGTCTTGAAGACCAATGCTCTTTGTATCTAAACCGTCAATCATTATTTTTCCTTTCAGACCATCGTCCGCTAACCGGAAAAGCGCTGATATCAATGAAGATTTTCCTGCTCCAGTTCTACCGACGACTCCAACTTTCCAACCCGATTTTACCAATAGCTCAATATTCTAATTAACAAAAGAAAACATTATTCATCCTATATTAATAACAAATCAGATTCTTATGATATTGACAAGTTCAGGTAATGCGTTAAGTACAAGGGTGTTATTATACCTTTAAAACTGGTGGGTCATCATTTTTGTAACTCATAGAAACATTTTTCCAATCAATTCGTCCACTCAATGGCCACGTTTCTGGCGGTGGATTCAACGACTCTATTGGGCCTTCTTTCGGTAAATCAGTGTACTGAATAATTCTTTCAACTGATGTCATTTGTGACTGTACTTCAGTAGCTTGTTTGACACCATACTGAAGCATACCAGTTAAAATCAATGACTGTGATATGGCTAAACCAACAGATCCACCAAATGTGTTTTCTAAGGAATGAAAATGAATTATTTGCTTTATAGTATTTTTAGTCACTAAGTTAAACTAGTCAAGTAGCACAACGCTTATGCTTTAGGCGTACATTTGTAATAGATACCGTTAAAAATAAGTAATTGCGTTAAAAAAAATTTTAGCTATCCTAGTCGATTAACATTTTCTTCGCGCGATTTTCCGAATTCAAATTTTATTCAATTAGAGTATATATATGATTTATCCTCATTTATTTTCATATGGGCCATCGATCAGAAATAAAATTTTTTCCGGGACTTTTTTGGGTTTCTCCGATTAGAGGGCATCGTAAAGAACAAAAAATGATCATATGGTTGAAAGTTATTCCAAACAGAAGCAAAGTTGCGGGTTACTCTCTAAAAAATACATAGACAGTGTCATTTGCCCGCATCTGCCTCCATCTGCCCGTATTTGCCCGACGTTAATTACTCAAAATGTAAATTTATTTCTATAGATTCTGTCTAATTTTCTACTAAAGGACATCGTAAGGAACAAAAAATGTTGATATTATGGTGATTGAGTTGCAATAGAAAAAAGTTTATGGGCCAGTTTTCCTCAAAACACACAAACATTATGATCTGTCCGTATCTACCCGCTTTCGATTACGAAATAAATTTCGATCGTTCTAGAAATTTTTCAATTTTATTTAGCAAATGACATCATAACGAACAAAAAACATTCGTATTGTGTGCATACTGGCTTATGCTGAAAAAAGTTCAATCGAAGCCGCGATTTCAGTCAGGATCATAATAAAAGAAAAATGTACTTTTGCATTGTTCTACTTTTTGATGAAAAATACATAGATTAGCTAAAACTATGAAAGATATTTACCAGGATCCATAAGAATTAAGGAAAAGCAAACACACATGACGAAGACACAAGAAATCAAATCGAGAATAAGTCCGAATGCTGATCCCGTAGCTATTGTCAGATACCATGCACCTGTATGAATGTCTTGATATTGATCGAATTCTTCGCATAACATCAACTGTACGTCTTTACCACGGCTTCTAATCGTTGTTAAACCGTTTAATGTGGTGCTGACGTGTGAAAAAACTGGACTTTTTGCTACAATATAAAATATTTTTCTCAATAAATTTAGCATTTTGTTAGTGAATGGCTGCGGATTTATCGGAAAGTTGATACATACCGATACCTTCTAGTCGTTTTATGTCTTGAGCTGTGTTCAAATAATAAATACGTATGAAATAGAATAATATTCCCATAATTACGATCGGGATAATCATCCAAGGGTTGACGCTTATAATAATTATCAATATTCCCGCCATAACGAGAAATATTTGAAGAGCTTCGAGCATAGCCCGTGGTAGCAATTCATCCATGGCGCCAACATCTTTCGAAAATCTGTTTAAAATTCGTCCTAAAATAAAATTGAGTCTTCTATTCAATAATAGATCATCAAAACTGATGATATATGTTTATGTCATATGGTCGCAAAATGGCGATTTACCTACAATCTCGATGTTGCGATATGAGCTTAAGGTTTAAGGCGCGAATTTATGAAAACGAGTGCAAATTTGACATCCGAGACTTCGAATCAGACGGTTATTACACTCGTTTTTTGTAAAATAGCGTCACAAATATTAGGCGAATATCGTGAAATCAAGATTCTCTGAATCGCCACTGAGCGATTCTATGACGTACAATATTTTGTGTCATTATTGTTCAGAAAATTCAATTTGAGAGATGAGCCGCACTCTAAACTTGACTACAAGTTGCTCAGAAACTTAGTGACAGGTTGCAGCAGTAGATTGCCGTCAAGTTTCTGAGTAACTTGTAGTCTACAGTTACACAACTGAAAGTTGTCGTCAAGTTGGTCGCAACTCATGTACACCAAATTTTTGATCAGAAACTCTGGTCATCAGGGTACAGTCAATTACTGGGCTAGGCTGCAGAATAAAGACGGTAAAGTATAGGATCTCTGGAAATCTGTTCCTTTGCGGACGCCACTCAGTGCTCGAAAATTGAATTTTCCGGACAAGTATGACAAAAAATTTGTTGATTGTTTACTGATTAAACATTACCTGAGGGATTTGTATTGAAAAAGAGCATTTTTGCTTGTAGAACGTTTGAAAACATGTGATTATGTAGTTTTCGTCCAGCCTTCATACAAATGTACATAAAAAAATAACTTCGTGAGATAGTAAATACAATACAACCAACGATACACGTGGTATAAATGTAAGCTGCATCTACTGCAGGTAGGAATCCATCGGCATCAAGAATTGAAAGTGATTGAAAAAACGTGTTATTAACCATGGATTTGTATTCGTTTTCAGATACCGAACAGTTGCCTCGCGAGTTTCCACAGGATGTTCTAATGGTTTCTAAGTTTGTCCAATAGCTGAGCCAGTAATCAGCACCACTCGTAGCTATTTGAGATATGATATAAATAATTATTAGTAGTATAAGTGTGCAAATATTTCCCCCTTCACGAAAGTATCGATAATAAACTTTGTTTGACATTCGTCCGGATTCCATTGACTCTGATTCATCTTCTGCATTAGACTTCATTTCCGCTATGGTAAATTCTTGATAGGGTATCTAAGATTATGACATTACTAATTATAGTTGTTCATTATACTTGAATACTTGAAAATAATTATGAATATTACTTACAAATTGATAACTATCTTGAGATCTAACTGAAACTCGTGAAGTTCTGGACTTATCAAATCTCAAAAAACTATTTTTGTCATCAGTAAAATTGCAACTGTCACTGACAGCTGTATCTTCAGGAGACTCATTATCATTTTTTTTCATAGCATTCAGCAAATTATTAAATTCCGGACTCGTTTTTGTTAAAGTATCAAAGCTGCCTTGATGTTTGATGAACCCCTGGTTAAATGCCAATACTTATTATTGATATAAATTTGTATTTTGTTTCTATTTATAATCTATATACGAAATTCTTACACGTTCAATCATAGCAATAGTATCTGCCTGTTTTAGATAATTAAGCTGGTGAGTGACGAGGATTCGCGTTTTTCCTCGAAGATATTCGAGAATGCATTTCTTAAAGAGATGGCGCCCAACACGTGCATCAACCGCACTTAGGGGATCATCTAGAAGATACAAATCCGCTTGTTTATAAATTGCTCTCGCTAAATTTACTCTAGCTCTCTGGCCTCCTGAAAGTGATGCTCCACGTTCTCCAACAGTAGTTAAGTCACCATTAGGTAATTGTTTGAAATCTCTTAAAAGTGAGCATACTCTTGTTACCTGTGATTATTATTGAACAATTTAGTTATCACGTGTGAATATTGAATGCTGTGAAGCAGGAAAGTATGTGCACATGCAGAACATCATATGTAAAATGATACGTAAGCCATTCCACACTTTTTTTCAAGGAAATTTAGATTAGAAGGGAATTCGAAAGGCATCTATAAGAAAGGAACTCTCGATGTAAAGCTTATAATTAAATTAAGACAAATAATCGGATAGTCCGAAGTAGGAATCAAACCTCGACCACTTCCGTAACGCGCCAAGTGCTCTGCCAGTTTAGATAAATTCCGTTCAATTTATCTGTATTAATTGAGCCACACCATCGATCTTACGGCAGCATTTTAAATTACATTAAATAATGCTGTAAAGCTGGAAAGTATGCGTTTACGTACACACATACGAAATTACATATGTGAAGCGTTTCGACGTTCTCGTATTAAAACAGGAAAATTAGAATAGCAGAGGGTTGGGAAAGATAAGGAAGGAACCTTCTCAAGAAGAATAAATAGATAAATTGAGAGAAATATGGATAGTCCGAAGTGTGAGTCGAAGCCAGACCAAGTCGATTATGCGCCGAATGCTCTACCAGTTAAGTTCTCCGGGCCTATGCCATATTCCGTTCAATTTAATTTATAATTATTGAGCCACACTGTCCATCTTACGGTAACATTTCCAAATATCAAATTCTATGAAGCAAGAAAGTATGCGTGTGGAAGTAAAAAAAAAGTAAATGTTTTAACCTCTTGATATCGAGTATGATTGTAATCAAGTCCAAAGAGAATGTTTTCTCTAACAGTTCCTGAAAAGAGCCATGGATCTTGACTAGCGTATGAAATCGTCATATCAGGATTGTCCTGTATAAATCCACGCTTGGATTCAAAGCCAATCGAGTTTTTATTTTTAAACTGATAGACCCCAACTGTTCCAGCGCCAATTGGTAACTCTTGCAATAGCAAATGTAGCAACGAAGATTTGCCAGATCCAACTGGCCCGACTAGAGTGCACAGCTCTCCAGCTTCGATATTTAACGTCACTTCACATAGTGTCGGAGGCAACTGTCCAACGAGCCAATTAGCTGAAACTTTATCCAGTTCTATTCTCACAGCATTCGGTGTTTTTACTGACGATGATTTAGTCGGACTAATGTTGTTTGTTGATTTAATTGTTTTCGCTAAATCATGCTGAGTTTTAGTTATTTCCTCGAGTAACAAAAATTCCTACAAAAAAAAATCATAAATTAATATTATGGAAAAAATGTTAAAATTTAATTATCTATAGTCGGAATATTAATGAATTAATACCTCGATTCTTTTTGTTGAAATGACAGCTTCACTTAATAATATCAATGCTTGTGGGAAAAAAATAGCCACGACCATCTGCAATATATTGAAATAACTTGAAAGTTGAAATGTAATTTCAGCTTTCATTGGATTTCCCATTAATACAAAAGTAACGAGTGTTACAAAAAGCGCCGTCCGTTCAGTAAAAACCATCAACGCGGTATATAAACCACGAACGTTTGACGAGCTATGGATTTTTTTAATCTCAGCAAATCTTGTTTGAGAAACTATTTTATTGAATGGTTTTTCCCAAGCGTACATTTTAATTACCTATAGAATACAAATATTTTATCATTATAAAATTTTTATACCAAGATAAATTTCTAGTGTTTTGAATGAATTAACAATACTTGAATTCCAGCAACTAATTCACTCATAAGTTGAACTCTTCGATCAGTTAGTCCTGCAATTGATTCCCGTAATTTTCCACTAAGTATTGAAGCATATCCTTGCATGGGAATTGTGAGTAATAAGAGCGTTGCAAAACCAACAAGAGTATAGATTCCAATACTTTGCCACATTATGTAACCAACAATGATAATCTTGATTTCAAAAGAAAAAAAAAAGATTAGAGTATTACATATCTGGAGTAGCATTATGTTAAATAAGCTACTCGACATAAGTTCTGTGAGTCTCTGACGGAAGATTTAAACAAGACTTAAACAAGATCAATTTTATCATCGAGTGACCCAGGATGAAACATAAATGCACTTATGGAAGATCTGCCCTTGCTTTCTGCTTTAGCATACAAATTTATCTTTACCTGCATTCAAACTGATTTATGCTTTGTCACTTAATACATTAGAATTTGATTCTTTCATAGTTTATTTATGATATCATGTTTTGAAAAACTTACTTGTATCGGCATAATCCATAAAAAATTAAAAAACATAGGTAAAAGATCAAAACGGTTGACATCATTACTGAGAAGATTGATTATTTGACCACCAGCAGTACTATCAAGAGCTGACTTACTTAAACGTAGACTCTATTTTATTAAAAAAGAGAAAAAGACAATCAATAATATATATTCTATTCATTTCATAATAATTTATGCTTAATTATACATTCATGACTTTTAATTCTTCATTATCTATAGATAACTAAGGACATATTTTTTCAAAGTCAATTTTTAGCTATTGATAGCTGGTAATTGAGTCATGTTAATGATTAACATACTCATGGAAATAGTTCTCATAATCACATAGTAATAAACCCTAAATTCACATTGGAACGTTTCCATTTATATACACCTTGGTAACCACTCCCATAATAAATGTGAACTATTTCTATAATATTATGGTTATGATTCCTATGCTACTGTAATAATTACCACTATACTATTCTGGTAAACGCTACCGTATACCATGATAATGATTCCCATACAATATGATAACTATTACCATGATATTATAGTAATGATTACCATAGTATGAGAAATTTACAAATGTGATGGTAATGATTACTATGATAGTATGGCAATGGTTACCATAGTGGTATGAAAACGATTGCTATAATGACATAATAATAATTACCAGAATTTTATAGGAACTATTCCAATATCGTATAGAAATTAAACCCATATAGATAGAAATGGTTACCATAATTTGTGTGGGCGTCATTCCTATTATCAATAATCTAAAACAACCCGATTCCATACGGTATGGGAACTATTCCTATAATATATTGTAAATATTACCATAAATTTCTTTTTGTGCATAGCATATATTTTCAGACATTTGAACACTTTTGTCGCAGGTTTATATAAAAAAATATCAACTTACTTTTCTGTAAATAAGTGAACAACACGCAACTCTAATTCTCATTCCAATTCGTTGACTCTCAACATTCATGTGGTGCATAACAAACGTAATTCCAAGTGTTGTAATAATAAGAGCACTTGCATAACTCAAAGCATCGTTTTGTGTCGTTAAATCTTTATCTTGTGAATCGAAAAAACTTATTACACGTGCCTGAAAAATAGGCTGTACACTACGTAAAACTACTGTCTGAAAAAGTAATAGCAATCCAACGTATAAGTTTTTCAGCCAAAACGTTCGATAAATCGCATTAATAAAACTTGGCTTTGATAATTTTATTTTCCTTCCGTCATAAATCCTGTGTTTTTCTTTGCTTCTACTTTTTTCTAATTCATCATTCCATGCCCTGATAAAATATTTTATTATTATTTTCTTTTCAACTTAAAAATAATTCCAAAAATAAATTCATACTTTTCTAGCTCGTTTGTCACACCCTCAGACTCATCGCAAACTAATGGGGCATAAAGATCATCCATAGTAAGTCCATCTCGATTACCTTTTCTGAATAATTTAACTGACCACCTATTAATTAAAATAATTATGTCAATTTTAACAATTCACTTTTAACTCAACATGCAGTAGACAAACTCAGGAAAAAAAATGAGACGAACCAAAAAAATAATCGACTAATGGGATTCGCAGTCTCAATAGGATTTCTTTTCAAATTTCCTTTACTTTTTCTCATTGTGGTGTAATTTTGAAAAAAATTTTTATGAATTTTCTTAAAATTTGATTTAATAGCTATCAATCAAATCAACACTATAATTATGAATAAACGGTATTCATTTTTGAATTTGAAACCAAACTACATAAACTGTTGAGTAGAAATCCGTCTGGCTCTATGGCATTGACAATACTGATTACATTAATTAAATTTTAAACTCGGAAGGTTAATATTTAAAAAGCGATAACAAATATGTCTTGAGAGATAGACTAAGTATATTCTGTCGGGATATTCAATTTCACATTACTTTTGAAGTAGCGACGTCAAATACAACATATTATAAAGATAACAACTACTCATAGTCATCGCATAATTACAATTTCACTAAGAAAAGACATGAATATGTATTCAAGGGTACAGAATAAAATGTTATAACATTGAAATACTTTGATAAAACAAAATAAAACAATTGTACATACGTTAGTTTAAATATTTTCTTTTTAAAATTCGGGTTATCTATTGTAAATAATCATAAAATCGTTAACTCTTTGTTGATATCGTTTTTCTTATTGTTGTAAAATGTTATATTATTTTATAAATAAGAGTTAAGAAGGCTGACATACACAAATACTGTAAACGATTTTATTAAAGAATATAAAAGCATGCTCATTCCCAATTTATTTCATGTCACGTCACGTCAACTAAACTTTAAAAAATCGGGGGTGAATCCGGATTTTATTTCAATCCAAATTTACTCCCTCACCCGGAGTCCGGGAAAAAAAAAAAATTACTGCGCATGTGGAGGAAATAGGAATTTTTTTAAGCCGAGTGATTTCGGAGTGTCGCGAATTTGATTTTAATACACATTCGATCCGGAGTTCTAACAAATAAATTTATTGAGACGGAGGAGTGAAACGGAGTAGACGGGGCAAAATGGGGTACCCCTAAGATTTTATACAAAAAAGCTTGTTTTCTAAACATTTCCAAATTAATTTCGTAAATATTATTAATTTTCTATCCCCCTCCAAAAAATGATAATTTTTTTTTTTTAATTGTTTTCATCATTAAGAATGTATTTCTTTCTCTCAACAACTATTTTGGATTTTAAAATACTCGAAAAAAAAAGTTTTCAGGTGTAATAAATCGTTTCCCCTCGATTGGCTTAATTACTAATTGTTATTTAATAAAAAAAAAAAATTATATATTTTTTATTTGTCATTATTTTGAACCCAAGAAACATGTTTTTTTGATTTTTTAAATTACAGATTATTTAAAAAATTTCATCAATTAAAAAATAAAATATTATTTGTGAATATTTTTAGTAGCCAAATTTTCTCCAGATATATAGAAAATCAAATGAAAAATGGATTAATATATTAAGTTTTTTTAATTTAACGATAAAAATTTGAAAAAATTATTTTTTCACTATTTCGGCTGGTCCATTTTGCCCCAAGTGTCATCGTAGGGCTAAAAATACGCAAATATATCGGATTTATAGTAAGTAGACGAAAAGAAAAAAATTTTTTTTTGTATAAAATTTCGGGGGTACCCCGTTTTGCCTACCCTTCTCCCTTTTGCCCCCCCCCCTATGTCGGAACGTCAGTACAAGCTTGGGCGTTATCCAGAGTATTGGTCTCATTATTAAATACTACTCATTTCTATTTCAGTTATAAACAAATAATAATTGTGCAACACAGTCATTTAATATTAAAAGTAATGTTCACAAATAATGATACTTAGACAATTAATATAATATATTATATTTTTGCCCGAACTTTATAAAGGTAGCATCGCACAAATATCAAAATACACTAAGTACTATAATAACTAATGCAATCATTACTCAGGAAATTATAATGATAGTAATACACCACAGTCCGATAATATTCAAATAAAACCTGATCGAATAATTTACAAATACTACGGTAAACTCGGCTCGAGAAAAAATCCACGGTCGACAGGAATACTTGTACTCGCACAACGAATGATTGATCAAAACTAGTTCAATGAGTACCAAACTCGATACTCTTACTTGAGAATCTTTTTGGTTAAACATTCAAAGAAGGACAACCGTTCTGTATTGTCTTACAATGTTGTTCTCTATGTCTTACTATATCCATCCTTTGACCGTGGCTACGTTTGGTAAATAGGTGTCACAGCAAACCTAATCCTACCGCAATAAACATAAGCTGCTTAAGTTGTTAGCAACTAGACCTTAAGTCTTATTGTTTAATTGCTACCATATAATAAACTAGTCTTGACTAAGTATTGGGAATTTCTTGTCATTTAGGGTATGCGCTCTCTACACGGAGAAAAAAATATAGTAAAAATTACAATCTTATAGTAAAATTTACTAATAGATATGAAAAAATACATTTTGTATTGTAATTATTGCAAAGCATTTAGTAAAATTTCCTAGCTGGCAATTTTTACATAATAATATATTAAAAATTAATATGCGTAATATATTTTTTGCTAACACAATTGTATTTTTTACTATCTGTATAGTAAATTTTACTATATGTATTTTTAATAAATAAAAATTTAAGAAAGTAAATTTTCTAATACAATATAGTATTTTTTACATAATAAGATATTAAAAATTAATATGTGTAATGTATTTTTTGCTAACAAGATTATATTTTTTACTATCTGTACAGTAAATTTTACTATGTATTGATAAAATTAAAAGTTGGTTGTGATAGCATACACACATATGTATTACAAATTCGGAAACCTTTGTTCAAAGGAGACATCGGGCCGTCAGACATCGGAAAGGACTCGCACGCGGGAAATCAGGGTTCGAATCTCGGTTAAAACACAAGTGATTTTTTAAAAATAAAAATCGACACCGACACCAATGACATGAATAATAATAATAATCAAAATGGTAGCAATAGCAATAAAAAGTTAAAAGCTATAAAAAATTTTATTTTATTTATTTCTATTCTAATATATTGAAATTTACTAAACGAAATAGTAAAATTTACTTATCTGTTCATGAATTTTTCATATAAATCAAAAGCGTTTCAAGATTACTATCTAAATTTAGTAATTATTCTCATATTTTTTAGTAAATTTTACTATATTTCTTTCTCCGTATACCCTCCATCTTCCGCACAAAATAATGTTATGACGAATAAGACCAATGAGTGGCGCTGGTGTGCATCAGCCGGTAAATTTCAATTTGATAGCTTTAAAATCGTGGACTTAACTCATAGAAGTAGTGGGACTACATATGTAATCTTGAGGGCGAGTGACGATGTATAATTCAAAGTTATTCTTTTCCATAAAATGAAAAGCCAGAATGTAACAAATTCAATGTCAAGTATTTATTTTAAATAATAATTAAATAATTATTTAAAACAAAAAACGCTTGTTCAGAGAAAATATAACTTTGTATTAAATTATTAGATTCCTTGATAATTAAAAGAAAATGTGACCGTAAAAATGTTTGAGAGGTCACATATGTGATAGGTGTATAAGTTATCTGCAGATACTGATAAATTATTTATTAACAAGAATCTTACTCGTTTGAGTATTCGATTAATTATATTGATAGTAAACAACTACACAAGGACAATCAAGTATGAGGTTTTTAAATAAGCGTCTACTTATTCGTTTAGTTATCAGTTGACAAGTTTATAAATTCTGGTACAGAACATTAGAATTCATAGAACTAAATGAAACTTTGAGCTTTCAATAACGCCGATAGGTAAGTAAATCATTTATATTAATCAGTTATAAATGTATAAAATAATTTAAAAACACTAACAAATAATATTTAATATCATAATACAACATTATTTTATTGTAGACCGTAAAATGTCCAAGTATTTGATTCTGTTGGTTTTAATGGCATTTATTGCTACTGTTTATGCTGAATGTAAACTTTCACTCTCACCAGTAAGTATTAAAACTAAGAAAACTACTATACTTTCATGAACCACAATTTAGCCTTCAATCTTACGCCCGAAAGATCAAACATTTACTCAAATATTGGATGCTGGCTGATGATGGCCCAATAATTGAAGTAGATTTAAACATTAGACTCTTAATTCAGAGATATGATGTTTGCATGCACTTCTTGCACACATATTTAGTTAACTATAATCGATAGACTAGTCCAGAGGCTAAAAAAATTTGCCAACCGTTTATTATTTTGCTGTTTTCAAATTGTAGAACATTAGAAGGTATTTTTATTATTTTTTGTTTTTTATGGGGTTGAAATAAAAAATTATGGGATTATATCTGTACCCAAATGCACACGTAAAAACAGACATAATATACAAATTCTCTTATTTAGAATATAGTTTCCGATTAGAATGTTTAAAAGTAGTTTCAAAAAGTAGTGGTCTCTTTAATAGTAAATTGCACAACTAGTAGGTTAGGTGAGTCTTTATACGGAAAGCACAATGTTTTTGGCACGAATCGCAGGTGCACACGCGCGAGCGTCAGTGAGTGCTCAATGTGCACCGGAGACCAGTGCTGAGAACGTTGTGTTTGACGGATAATGACTTAACCCACGTGCTATGCACTATACTTTATTCAAAAAATGTCTGATTTTAGCGAATTTTGCTCTATCCTCTCCTATAGAATTACATGTGTATAGACATAATTATTCTTAATAAATTGCAGTGTGAATCAGACAATGAATGCTGTCAAGGTTGGTGCGTTCCATTACCGGTAGTTTCGCATAAAATGTGTATAGTACCAGTGTAAATCTCTCTCAAGCTCATCCTTAAAAGGTTAAATAATATTCAAAATTGAATGCAGAAGTAGTAAATTTTTTTAAAACTTTTGAATTATGTATTTTTCGTTGTAAATTACACTTATGTCAATAACATGTTATGTTTGATTATTGATACCTAAATCAATTATTTATTGAAATAATTGTTTCTCATAAACAGTGTTACATTCTAGGGTATTACTCCAGATTAATTAAAAATATAAATAAAATTATATTAATAATTTAAATATTCAGGTTTGACATCATTAGGGTATCAATTGACCCCAGGCGTGTCCGTCGTCGATTATTAGTGATTAAGAATTTTTTTCAATATTTGATTAGGGTCATATAATAAATGGTACACCACATTTAATAAATTTAGGTATGTTTTAATTAATAAAATTAATTATTGAGTCAGTCAGATGTTTGTCGGCTGACTGCCTGTTCTGTCTCCACAGATCCAGTACAAAAATTATAAAATTATAAATCGTCCAACGTCGCATCTCAGGTTACCCTAGCGAACGTCGTCGGGGCCCGGGTCTCATGCCTCGTGATGAGTTTAGACTACGGGCCACGACGGTGTTCGCAGAAATCGCTTATTTGCTGTAGTTGCTCTGTTGAAGAATTTTTTTTCATCAGAGTAAGCAAAGTTTTAATATATATTCCCAAAAAAAATTTTTTTTTTAATTTTCATTTAAATATAATTAAAGCCAGAACGTAACAACAGCCATTTTTATTAAATGTAAAGTATTAAAACTTTGGATCGGAGTGAATGCCGATGCAAATAAAATCCAGGTCACTTCGAAATCACTCCTTTTTTAAAAAAAAATGCCTATTCACTCCACACGAGATCTTATCGATCCATTTTTCGGTCGTAGCGGAGAAGATATAAAAATTTGGTGTATAACAATGAAAAATTGTAACAAAAATACAATCTGCGTATTTATATTTTCATGTCACTAATAGATCCAATATTCATGGAGATTATTGCCCACCTAGCCGTTTGATAAAATATTCACTGCAAGTATATGAAACTTAAGAACTACTTTTTAAGGTGATTATTAGTTTTGACAGCCTGTTCCATTTCCTAGAAATGTATTTCCGCAAAAAAGGTATCTCTCAAAATTTTATGAAGCAAACATATTTCAACGGCAGCGGAATGAGGCGTGACCACTTGGGAACTCTTCCTTATGAGAGTAGAGAAGATATGGACCCAAGGAGCTAGTTTACCCCTCTAGCCACAGGTTTTTCACATACGCAATCGATGCCTGGGGCGTACGCCTGCCTATACTGTCAACGGCATATCTAGTTCATCACTATTTTTTATCAATACTCAACGAATATGAGACGTATACAAAAATAATAAATTAATTTTTTTCAGAAAGGAGTTTTCTATCTACATCCTACTCTTAAAAATTTTATCTACTTCAGTATCACTCATTATTCAAAATGTAAATAGATATCGTAGATAACTAGAGTATTATGATGCTTACGCTTTATAATTTTGAATAATATTACTCGACAATGACCTTCAAGGAGTCCGTCGATTCTATTATCGTACATATTTATTATATTTCATAATCTTCAAATAGACTTACATTGATATCGTTAATAACTTCATTAGCGGTTATAATCCCGTATGTTCTAGTGGCTAGGATACCTGGCTCTTACCCAGGAGGCTCAGGTTCGATTCCTGGTACGGGGTATACTTTTTTGTTTACAAATTTTTTTTCTAATCGATTAACTATCGATCTTTCCGCATCACATCGACCCTTTTTTTTCGAATAACAATTTTTGAAAAAACTAATTTAGCGATTCGTTATATTGCCTATAGTGTTGTTCTCTTCATTAGAATGAATTAAGCAATAAACAATACAACCTGATTATAGATAGACATCATAGACAACTTGAGTATTATAATATAACTTACGCTTTATAATTTTGAATAATATTACTCGACAATGACCTTCAAGGAGTCCGTCGATTCTATTATCGTACATATTTATTATATTTCATAATCTTCAAATAGACTTACATTGATATCGTTAATAACTTCATTAGCGGTTATAATCCCGTATGGTCTAGTGGCTAGGATACATGGCTCTCACCCAGGAGACTCAGGTTCGATTCCTGGGAGTTATCGTCTGACCGCGACTCGATGCATCTCGGAATCCTAACCTCAATTTTCGAATATCGTATAACTTTAAATAAAAATATTCTCAGATAAAATTAAGTGATAAAAAGTGATAATAATAGATTTTATAGAACTTTTTGGTTAAATTTATTAAAGTGAATTTAATAAAAATATCGCTGCTGAATCACAGCAAAAGCGCAAACGCCGGCATGGCCTCAAACGCTAAAAAAAAATGGACTCCCATCCAACAAACGAGAACATAAACAAAATAATAAGACAAAAGGCTGGCACTAAAACAACTGTCACCACTGAGGCATTGGAAAAAAGTTTCAAACAAATGATAAAGGAATTTGGTGGTCAACAAACCAAATACACAAACAACAGTGGGATACCAAAACCTAACCTTGCCGCCAGCAGTGATAGAGCTAGCCAATTGAATGCCAGTCAAAGCATTCAAGCAACGACCAGTCCAAACAACCAGGATTGATGGGAGCTCTCAAAAAATCCCAGGAAAGTGCGTAGGATCTCAGAAAGTCCCAAAAACAGTGACAACTCGCCTAACACATTTGACCCATTGGCAAGCAATAGCGGTGATAATGACATGGGCATGGAACAGACTCTTGATGACACAACACAATTTGACAATAATGAAGAAAACGACAAAGAGCAGGACGCGGAGAGCGCTAAAAAAAGAATAAGACCCCCTCCAATTCACGTCATCAATACGTCGATCAAGGAAATGATCAAATTATGTACTGATTCAAAGATAAATAAAGGTGAGTTCAAACTCAAACAAGTGGGGGACACAGAACCCGCCACGATCACTATTTTCGCAATCAACATTAGTTCATATGATAAAATTATAGAGAATTTGCTGTTAAATAAAAAATGCTACTATACATATACACCTAAAACAAAAAAACCAAAGTCCGTAATTTTAAAAGGCGTGTATGGAGGGTACTCGGCCAAAATGGTGGAGGACGAATTAATATCATTAAATTTAGAAAATATAAAAATTGAGAAAGTAACCGAAATAATCTTTAGCAAAAATAAAGAAAAAAAAACAGCACATTTCTTAATTCAGGTGTCGCATGATAGCATAATTTCAGATTTAATGAAAATAAATCTATTCTTGCACCAGATGGTCAAATGGGAATTTTTAAGGAAGGAAAAAATTTTTCAGTGTAAGAGATGTCAGCGTCTAGTTCATGCCAGTTCCAACTGCCAGTTACCTTTTCGATGCGTGAAATGTGGTGGGGATCACGGCCCAAAAGCCTGTCTCATTACAGCCGTCATGTCAAAAGATTCCTTAAAATGTGCAAATTGCGGTCAAGTTGGTCACCCCGCCAATTACCGTGGCTGCATATATTACAAACATGCTCTCAGCATTATCAATAGAAACAACGCAATAAACAGCCAGGACAGGCAGACAAAAATAAATAAAATCAGCAGAACAGTCAACCCAAACATATCGTATGCTAATATAGCTCATACTCATTTACAACCAGCAAACCACACTCAGCATCATTCAGAAATAAATTCGCAACACAACGTACAGATGAATCACCCAGCGCAAGACAACGGAGCTCAAGCTCCAAACACCCTACCCCCATGGCTAGCAGAGCTAAAAAATGAATTTAAATCATTAACAAATAGAATCATATCACTTAAAAGCCTCATATATAATAACTCAAACAGAATAGACCAATTATTTGAATTAGTTGGTACTCAATATGGATACGAATAATGGATCAACACACCCAACAATATAACGAACAGATAAATCCGCGTATTTCGGAACAAAAAATAAAAGAAACACTAAAAATCGGGGCCATCAACACCAACTCCATAGTCACATACCAGCGTAGAATGGATCTTGAGCAATTCGTGAAACAAAACAACCTAGATATCGCATTAGTATCCGAAACTAAGCTGACTAAAAGACATAAATTAATAATCGAAGGATACAATATTATACGCACTGACAGACCCAACGCGATAAAAGGGGGAGGAACTGCTATACTGATAAAAAATAACCTGCCTTACTCCAGAGTCAATCACCCAAGCTCCGAAAAAAACAAGATAATTGAGTACACAATAATCAAAATCAAAACTAACAGAAACCAAGCCATATATATAGCCAGTATATATGCAACAAATAAGACTGAGATAAAAAAAGATTTTTTGGACGAGATAAACACACTATTTAGCAAGCTTAATTTACAAGACAACAATAACTATTACATATTTGCCGGAGTCTACAACGCCAGACACGCAGACTTTGGAGATAGATCAAACAACTTAAGAGGAAGATACCTGACCAAATGGGAACGAGACAATACACAGCGTTTTAAAACTAGAATCTATACTCCATCAGAACCAACCTTCATACCAGCCCAAACAATTTTAGATTTAGCCATAGTTGACTCGAGAATTCAATTGAATAACCTAGTCAATGGCAATCTTAGCACAGCGGAATATGACAGCGACCATAAGGCAATCTTAATCGGGGCCCAAGTACAAACCACAATACCACCACCAAACCCAGCGACACTCAGACACCTATACAAAGCAACAAACTGGAAAACATTCTCAAAAGAGTTAAGCAATGAATATAAAGTCGATATTCCGGACGACAGAAATTTAACAACTGAAGAGATTAATAAATACATTGAAGAAATGAGCGATACTATACTTAAAGCAATAGACACTAAGGTACCAAAAGCAGATGGAAAACTTAAACCAAACTATTACATCACTAACAAAATTAACAAATTACACAAGCTCAAATCTAACCTACTATCCAGACTGCATAGAGCACAGAAATCCAATCTACCATCAAAAAGAGCCCTAATCCCACACATCAAGGAGCTCCTCACATATACCAAAGATAAAATAAATAGAGAAATAAAAAAAAATATTGAAGAACACTGGGCGAAAATAGCCAAAAAAATAGATTATAAAAACCCGGACAAATTTTTCCCTGTGATCAACAAAATATTCAGACCTAAACCCAAACAGGATTTACCTCACATGTCCATAAATAAAACAGATATATCCATCTTGCAAAGGAGCAATTGTGACATCACAAAAGCAGCTGAAGAAGATGACAAGTATGTCTTCGAAGACCAAATAGACAAGTTAAACATACTGGGTACATATTATGAGTCAGTTAACTCACCTCGCTATCTAAACACAAATACACGTCTTAAACAAATCATTGACCAGACAGTAAAGAAATTCATCAATCAATACAACGCAGACAGAGAAGCAATCAAGACAACCACCAATTTCACCCCAGACAATAAAGCACATCTACCCACAATAAAACAGAACTCACCCAAATATTTTTGCTCAGTAGCCGAAGTGAGTATTATACTACGAAAGCTACCAAATAAAACATCAACAGGAGTAGATAATATACCAGCAATCGTTCTTAGACACATTCCAGCCAGAATCATAAAAGACTACACTGTGATATTTAACAACGCTCTCAACTTACAGTATTTTCCAGAAGCCTGGAAAATGGCAAAAATAATCCCAATTCACAAAAAGGGAAAACCGGCAAACTTACCTTCTAGCTACAGACCCATTAGTCTAACTCCGAACATAAGTAAGGTCTACGAAGCAGTAATAAATAACGCCATACTCGATCACTGTAAAAAAGAAAAAGTAATACCGGATAACCAATTCGGATTTAGACACCAGCACTCTACAGTTCACGCCATACACAAACTACTCTCAGATATTAACGTACATCTTGCCAACAATGAAATAGTTGGAGCCACACTAATTGACCTCGAAAAGGCTTTCGATTCAGTGTGGATATTTGGGCTAATATTCATACTGATTCGAAAGAATTTCAACAAGGACCTCATTGGACTTATATGGCACATGATAACGAACCGAAAGTTCATCACCTGGGACGGTACCAATAAATCATCGATAATCTTCTGCATCTTAGAAGGTCTTATGCAAGGATTAGTAAACTCTCCTAGCCTATTCAATACTTACACTTGTAGCATCTTAAATCTGTTTTATCTCAATCAAAACAATAACACATACTCGATGGCATATGCAGACGATACAATTTTCTACGTAGCTGGGACAACCCCAAACGACATCCAACCCAAATTAGAAGACATAGTCAACAAAATAAATCAGTTTTACGCAACTTGGAACTTGAGAATCAACCCATCAAAATGTGAAACAATAGTATTTAGAAAACCTTCCAACCAAATAGCACCAACCAAAAGAAAACAAGCAGCAGAATTTAAAATCACCACCTTCAACCCAGACACGAAAGAACCGGCAATAATTCCTACGAAACAATCTGTACAATACCTAGGTGTACATCTAGACTACCTATTAAGATGCACAGGACATGTGGACACACAATTAAATAAAGCTAGAAACTGTTATAAAGCACTATCTAGACTTTTCCATAACAATAACATAAGCAATAGAGCTCGAGTCATCTGTTATCTACTTTTAATCAGACCGATAATAACATATGCCGCCTCAGTATGGTGGAACCTAGGTGCTGCACTAGTTGAGAAGTTGAGACAATTTGAAAGATCATGTCTGAGAGCAGCATTAGGTATTTACAGGAAGGCACACACAGATTACGTCGAGAGAGTCAGCAATAAAGAAATTTATGATACAGCTAATATTCCGCGAATTGACAACTTTATCCTCAGAATCACCAGAGATTATTACAGCCAACTACCAAATATAGATAACAATATTATTCAAAATCTAAAGAACACTAATCTAAATTTACATGATGCTGCAGCCAAAGGATACATCCAACCACAAGCTTTTACACAACTGGACAAGACAGGCTTTATACAGAACGAGATGAACATACCGACTTTATATCACCGTAGCAGGCACAAAGCAAACAAACGCATTCCCATAGATAACTATTTGGGAGAAAAAGACAACCTGAAATACTCAACAGCGATCCCAAAAAGCGATGAAGATGATTTCCACCGCCTCAACCCCAAATACTGGTGGCTGGATAAAAATGCTGCGCATATGAATAAACTCGAAAATAGAAAAAAGATGAAAGAAGCTGAGCAAAAGCGCCAACAAACTGGACGACCACACCAGAGAGACTGATGTTAACCCAAACCCTGAATATTTTGTATATATGTACATAATCAATAGTTTTAATTTAATTTTTAGCTAAACAAGAAATTAAGAGTGGTTTTTTATGTAATATTTTTTCCACACACTAAAAATAATAGAGATCGTCTGGACAACTTTAGTCCATTAACATCCCAGAACTCAACAAAATTAAGTAATTCACATATTACAGCTAAGGAGGAGAAACGAGATGCTGTTAACACCAGCCTGCTTTCTCAAACATGTCATATGTATTACAATTTGATGGTTTTATGTTTTTTGTTTATTTAAGCCAATTACTGTATTAGAAAACAAGTTATGAATAAATAAACATTTATAAAAAAAAAAAAAAAAAAAAGGTTCGATTCCTGGTACGGGATATACTTTTTTGTTTACAAATTTTTTTTCTAATCGATTAACTATCGATCTTTCCGCATCACATCGACCCTTTTTTTTTCAAATAACAATTTTTGAAAAAACTAATTTAGCGATTCGTTATTTATTTATTTATTTATTTATTCATTTATTTATACTTATTTACAAAATTAGTACAAATAATAACGACTCTAGGATTAATCCCGTCAGAGCCCGTTAATATAAAAGAAAGATAGATACGCCAGCAGCTCATACAATATACAATCAATAAGATTAACAATTATAGACATAATTACATATATAAATTCAATTATTTCTTATCCTTTTTCTAGTTGCATTAAATATTTATAGCATAGATTTTTGAAAATACTCAGGCTTTCAGCTGATGTTATTTTTATCGGTAGTGAATTCCAGAAGTTAATACCTGTTACTAGAAACGAATTTTTGTAATGATTATTGTGACAGAGTGGTACCCATAATGAATTTGTTTTATCAGGACTTTGTCGTAATACATACATATTATTTTTTAACATAAGACTATTTCCTATGAACCCAGATTGTCCTAAATATAAAGCCTTATAAAATAATGTACTAATTAGGTATAATCTTCTATTTTCTATAGATAACCAGCCTAACTGTTGTCTGTATTTCGTTATATGTTCATGCTTACTTAGACGTAGTATATACCTAACACAAGAGTTAAAGCTACGCTGTAATTGAGAGCATAGCATACTAGGCATATCTGTAAAAGCAACAGCACAGTAGTCATAAAATGGAAGTATTAGTGATAACACTAACTGCCTTCTCATTGACACCGAAAAAATTTTTCTGTTTATTTTTAATCTGTACAAAATTTTCATTGCTTTATTACAGATGCTAGTTACCTGACTTGACCAGGATAAGTTGCTATTAAATATTATTCCTAAATATTTTACTTCATGAACATATTCAATTATTTCATTATTTATGTAAATATGGGGTACCATTGAGTAATCAATTCGTCTATTCCCTTTAAATTGCTTTAGTTTTAGCTGAGTTAAGTTGTAAGTAATTGAAGTTACACCATCTAATCAATTTCTTTATTTCTTCATTAATAGTTAAAATATATTCATTAATTTCATTAACCTTACATGTAATGTAGATTACTTGGTCATCAGCATATAATAAATATTTAGACGAAAGAAAATATTGTAGATCATTTATATATAATGAAAATAATAGTGGTCCTAGTACGCTACCTTGCGGTACTCCACTGTTAATAAATGACCATGATGAGAACTTTTTATTATGTCTTACTGACTGCAATCTATTTGTAAGATATGACCTTAACAGTTCAATTAGATCATTTGAAAAGTTTAGATGATGTAACTTTTTTAATAAAAGATCCGTATTCACCGAATCAAAAGCTTTCGACAGGTCAAAAAGCACAGCTATAGTAATTTTACCATTATCTGATGCTAATCTAATATCATCAGTAAGTTTTGTTACTGCTGTATATGTACCGTAGCCTGTTCTGAAAGCTGTTTGATATGGATCATGTAGATTGTTATTGTCAAGATATTTAATAATCTGATTATAAATAACACGTTCTAAAACTTTCGAGAGAGAACACAGAATCGAAATTGGCCGATAGTCTTTAAACGATAGTGGAATTTTTATTTTAGCTAATGGCAACACATAAGAGTATTTCCATAGCGAAGGAAATTTTTTTGTTTGAATTGAACAATTGATGATATTAGTAATAATTGGTAATAAATCATTAACAAAAAGTTTATATGTTTGTATAGATAAGTTATCTGGTCCCTGTGCACCAGTTATAATTCTCATTATTGCTTTTCTTACACAAAACATATCAACTTCCTTCAATTTAAATTCATTTAAACCTGTTTTAAATCTAGGTATACCAATTAAATCTTCATTATCTAACTCAAATTCGATGTTTGAATTTATATTAACATAATAATTATTCAAGCTTTCAATATCTAGGGATAAGTTCATGTAATTATTTTTAGATTTCGTTAGTCCTAATTTATTAAATTCATTCCATATAATTTTAGAATTATTAGCAATAGTAAACTTATTTAATAAATAATCTGCCTTGTTTCTAGTTATCTTTTTCGTCACCTTTCTTCGTAGTTTAGTATAGCTTTTATAAATTTCTTTATTTTTACTCCGGCGATAACAACGATAAAGTCTATTTCTGCGTTTAATCATATATTTTATATTATATGTGATCCATGGTGCAGAAGGCTTTTTTATAATTTTACTATAAACTGGCACATATTTATTAATTAGTTCTGTCATAAATGTATTAAATAATGTTACTTTATAATCTACATTATCTATGAAGTTAAAAACATCTATATTAAAATTTCTAATTTCATTTTCCATAGCTTTGATATCAGCTGATCGCCAATTTCTATATTTAATTGTTTCTCTATCATTTTTCTTAACAATATAATTATAATTCACATATATTAAGTTATGGTTAGATAGAAATGGTTCATTTGTTTGTCCTGAGCTTATTATTTTATTTTTATTATCAACTATAGCTATATCAATCCACGTATGAGAATCGAGGGTATGATGAGTTGCATTTAAAGGAACTATATACATGCCATGTTGAAGTATGGCATCTTTAAAAATTTTTATTCTATTATTATTATTGTTAAACAGATTGATATTAAAATCTCCCATAATGATACAATGCTTATAATTAGGTAGGTATTTAGTTAATTCTTCAAAGAATAAATTTAAATTATCACCTAAAGGTGGTCTATAAACAGAGGCAATTAATCTTTTTGCACAGTTCGGTAACCATACTTCAACAAACATATATTCAGATATACCAATTTCTGAATAATTAGATGATGATAGTTTATTAACACAATAGGATTTTTTAATATAAATAGCAACTCCTCCTCCCCTTCTTCCCACTCTATCATTACGTAATAATGTATATGAATATAAATCTACTTGATTATCACTTATATAATTACACAACCATGTCTCACTTAAACAAATTATATCATAAGTACAGTCTTTAAAGTATTCTCTAAATTCATCTAGATGAGCATATAATGATTGTGCATTAAGATGACATATTCGAATCCCATCAATAGTAGTTGATTTACGTTTATTCGGTTGATATAATTGATCCCTCTCTTCACTGTGGCGCAAATTTAGTTTTTTTTCATCAATTTTTCAATATCAGCATTACAAGTTATTTTAATTGGTTCTTCATCCTTCTTCAGACGTACATATACTGCACCTCTATTAAACCATATAAATTTTCGGTTAAGATCAGGCATATTTTCAAAAACTTTATTTTTCAGTTGATTCAAGTGAGCCGGAACACAATAATTTAGATTTATAATAGCACTGGAATTAGCATTAACTACTAATTTATCAGCAGTAATTTTTTTTCTTTTTTTTTTCGATTCAATGAGATTTTTACAGTCTGATTTTTTAGTCATGTGAATTAAAATAGCACGATGGTTATTAGGCTTATTCTTTCCCATTCTAGTAATGTCAACAAGACTTGCAGTAGGTATATTGCCTATAGTGTTGTTCTCTTCATTAGAATGAATTAAGCAATAAACAATACAACCTGATTATAGATAGACATCATAGACAACTTGAGTATTATAATATAACTTACGCTTTATAATTTTGAATAATATTACTCGACAATGACCTTCAAGGAGTCCGTCGATTCTATTATCGTACATATTTATTATATTTCATAATTTTCAAATATACTTACATTGATATCGTTAATAACTTCATTAGCGGTTATAATCCCGTATGGTCTAGTGGCTAGAATACCTGGCTCTCACCCAGGAGGCTCAGGTTCGATGAGTCTCAAGCGAAACGCGGTGCTGTTAACATCTCGGTGTGACACCCATAAGCAAGTATTACCCAAAAACAACTGTGAATAAGTAAAAAAAATTATATACTCGTCATTGTGCGATTATTAGTACTCTTATTTATATCTCTAATATCAACAGTAACAACAACAACAACATTCAATAGAATATTAACGAAAACAAATAAGGGGATTGCAGGGCCGGCGCTCAAGATGGCGTCGGGCGGCACCAAGCGGAAAGGCCCCAGCGTGGCCAGTGACTTAAAACTCCCTCCTAAAACACTAAAAAGAAACTACCCGAGAGTATTTACCAACTCGCTAATCATCGAAAAGCAATTTAAAGACATTTTAAAAGAATGCAATGTGACTTCCCCAAATCCAAATGCACCAAAGCCGAACTTAATAACAGCCAATAGGCATAGAGAAAACTCTGAAACAGCAGCATCAGCAACGCCAGCAATAACAAGCCCGGAGGGAAGTGAATGGATTTTCCCAAAAAAAACGGCTAAAATACATCAAAATAGCCAGGATACGACTAACTTAATGGACTGCGATAATAAATTCGAGGTAATCAATCCCGATTCTGAGAAAGAAACACCTGAGGCAAATAACGAATTGTCAGTAAAACAACAACCTACCCAATCAACAGACCAGAACCAACAAAACACCTGTCCCGCCGACAGAGGGCGACAGGCACCACAAAAACAATTAAGGCAACAGCCCATTTTTATTATGGGAGATGACGTAAAAGACACTTGTGTCAAGCTAACATGTCCGGAGATTGACAAAAAAGAGTTCACAATTAAACAAAACAACGGTAGCCACCATACAGGCAGCAAACCAAAAAACGTACGAAGCAATTAAAAAAAGGTTCTCATCACTCGGAGTCCAATTCTACTCATATACCCCGAGAGAAGTCAAGCCACAAACTGTAGTATTAAAAAACATCTATGGAAACTACACAGCAGCCGACATCCAGGCAGAATTAACGGAACTTCAACTCAATGTTGTAATCACCAAAGTAATCCCAATTGAATGCAAAAAAAGTAAATATAAAAAACATCACTTCATAATACAACTGACGCCAGAGAGCAAAAAAAGAGAACTGACAAGCATAAAGCATATTGCTAGCCAAGATGCCCACTGGGAACATCTAATAAAAAAAAAAAATTACTCAGTGCACCAACTGTCAGAGAGTTGGCCACACCAGCTCTAGCTGTGAGATGAACTATCGGTGTGTCAAGTGTGGTGAGTCGCACGAAAGGGGAGCATGTCCAATTAATACGGATCAAGACAAAAATATTCTTGTATGCGTAAATTGCGGCCAAAAAGATCATCCGGCATCATACAGAGGATGTCCATTCTTAAAATATGCAGACCAGCAGAGAAAAGACAGAATAGCGCAACAAGCAATGCAGCTAAACAGGAGTAGCACGATCCCGAACAACAACAGCAAGGGGGCTGCAAACACATCGAAAGAACCAAGGTACGAAAGACAAACACAAAATCCCATAGATCTGTCGAACCAGAGAACATGGCGAAGACTCCCAGCGCAGCATCTGGGTACGGCTGCCAATAATACTGCCCAGGGATGGCCACCCACACAAGTAAGCACACAACCACAAGCAAGATCACACTCAACTCAATCAAGTGATGCTCCACAATGGGCTCAAAATATACTAATGGGAATCCAAGCCATATCGCGACAACTACAAAGTCAAGAGTCAAAAATTAACGCCATCAGCAACAGAGTCAATTTTCTCTATAACACTTTAGGACTTGATTATGGAGTATAACACAAAAAAACTGCAAAAAATAAAGATAAGTCCAGGCAATGATAACCTCAACACATTAAAAATAATTGCCATAAACGTAAATTCCATCCAGCATAATTATAGGCGATTGG
The DNA here is from genome assembly GCA_964016945.1 of Microplitis deprimator. Classification (NCBI taxonomy): domain Eukaryota; kingdom Metazoa; phylum Arthropoda; class Insecta; order Hymenoptera; family Braconidae; genus Microplitis; species Microplitis deprimator. Next base: position 285,251 of record OZ024716.1, on the reverse strand, counting down.
AGCTACTTAAACTACTAGAATCAAAAGACCCAGATATAGCACTAATCTCTGAAACAAAACTGAACCCAAAACATGTAATCACATACAAACACTACAATCTAATACGAACCGATAGGCCAAACTCAAAACAAGGGGGAGGCACAGCTATCATCATAAGAAAAGGAATCGAATATGAAGTTATCAACTCCCCTTCTTCAATTGATAACGAGGTAATTGAATTTACAGCCATCAAACTTAAGGTAAACAACAACTATGCTAATAATATTTATATTGTAAGCCTATACGCCACAAATTCCAACAGAAAAATATTTATAGATGAATTAAATAATCTCTTTAATAAATTAAAACTAGAACAGGATAAAAATGCGTACTTAATAGCTGGTGACTTTAAGGCCAGACGATATTTGAGAAAGTGGGAAGATACTGAAGCACTCAAATTTAACGCCAAAATCCATACAACATTAACACCCTCACGTCTAGATAGTCAAACTTACCTTGACATTTGCATCACAAATCTGCAAATCACTGATTTAATCAATAACAAAATTAACACGTGCTCTTATGACAGTGACCATCAAGCGCTGGAATTTACAATGAAGCTACCTAACAAATTGGAGTATGTTAATGACTATCATGAACAGCACCGCTATAACTATAAAGCTACCAAATGGAGTAAGTTTACTAGCCAACTTCATTCTAAATATGCTACAACCATCCCGGAGAACCGCAACCTAACGTTAGATGAGCTAGACACCCACATCGAGGACCTCGGGCAAGTAATACTAAACACAATTGATAAAGTCACACCTAAATTCAAACCCCATAACAACATCCACAAATTCATCAACACAAGGATCAAAAAACTTCACAAAAATAAAACTGAACTAATAAACAAAATGCACAAACTACAAAAAAAAAATCCTATAGCATATCATTCGGAAATAACTAAAGCTAAGGAGACTATCAAGCTACTCAAAGCAGAGCTGAGAGCCGAATTTGCCAAAGCGACAACTAGCTACTATGCTAATCAACTAAAAGAAATTAATCACAAAGATCCAACCACTTTCTTCCCGAGAATCAACAGATACCTCAGAAACAGAAATCTTATTAAAATTGGGGACCAAGTTCTGGAGAAAAATGACCCCCTACTTGACAAGATCCAATGGAGTGAGTCAAATGTTGACAAGAACAACAAAGTAATCATCACAGACCCTACCAGTAAATTAGACCTAATTGGGGAGTTCTTGCAATCCATCAACTCCGCAAGATACTTAAATAATGGCACGAGACTCAAAGAAATTGTGGATCAAGAAGCAGGGAACATAGAAACAACACTGGGAGATTACCACAATAATAATGTAACATATACGAACTTTACTGATTCCAACCCAGCATCATGTCCCAAGCGAGAAGAAGACAGAGAATATTTCTTTATCAACAGCTACTCACTGAGTAAAATCCTAGCCAAACTGCCAAACAAAACCTCAAGTGAAATAGATGGTATCCCGACAATTGTGCTCAAACATCTACCCGGCAATGTCACCCATGCCCTAACAATCATCTTCAACAACTCGCTGAATCGTTATTACTTCCCCAAGAACTGGAAGAGAGCGAAAATCTTACCCATTATCAAGAAAGGCAAAGACCCAGCAAAGGCAACAAGCTACCGACCGATCAGCCTCACTCCTACCATTAGTAAAGTATTCGAATCAGTTATAAACACACACATCAGCAACTTTTGTACAGAACATAAAATCATACCCGACCAGCAATTTGGCTTCAAACATAACCACTCGACTGTCCATGCTATTAATAAGTTATTATCAGACATCCAGCAACAATTACATTATAACCAACTGGTAGGAGCGATGCTGATCGATCTCGAAAAAGCTTTTGATTCAGTCTGGCTAAATGGACTGATCTTCAAGTTAATTAGACTCGGCTTCCCAGAATGGATGATACTTATAATATGGGAGATGATACATGATAAAACTTTTGTAGTCTGGGATGGAACCAATACCTCAAACATAATCTTCAAGATATCAGAGGGCCTGCAACAAGGCACTGTAAATTCGCCAATTCTTTTCATCATTTACACTGCGACTCTACTCAAACTGTTTAAGCTGAACGCTGGAAAGGTACACGCAATTGCATTTGCAGATGATTTAATAGTCTACGTAGCAAGTAAAGCACCAGAAATGATAAGAAAAATATTACAGGATTTGCTTAATCACATAGACAAATATTATCAGGCCTGGAATCTGAGAATAAATCCAGTTAAATGCGAAACAATATTATTCCGCAAGTCCACGCACTTCCTCTCACAGAATAGTAGGCCAGGATTAAATAACTTTTCGCTCACAGCAAAGCTACCCGGAACGGACCAAATCATCAACATCCCGCACAAGCCCGTGGTGAAATATCTAGGGGTGCACCTGGATCAGCTTCTAAAACTAAATAAACATATTGACTTGCAATTGAATAAAGCCAAGGCAGCGTTTAATGCCAACAGAAGACTGTTTTACTGCAAATACTTAAGCAGACAAGCAAAAGTAATTTGCTACCAGCTGCTTGTTAGGCCAATATTCACTTACGCGGCGCCAATCTGGTGGAACACTAGTGCGGCTACCATTGAAAAAATGAGAGTGTTTGAGCGCAACTGCCTAAGAGCATGCCTGCGATTATATAGATCCAGTGACTCCAATTTTAAAAGGCGCATTAGTAACGAAATAATCTACAACATTGCTAATATCCCACGGGTTGATAACTTCATATTAAAATTATGCAGAGACTACTTTGCTAAGCTCCCAACTATAGAAAATTTAGAAATAAAAAAAATACAAGAGACTGCAGACGACGATATGTTGATACGAAACCATAATACAGCCTGCCTACCACCCCAGGCTTTTATCTACTTTGATAAAATTGGCGTACTCCAAGACGGTAATAACGTCCCAGTGATCTACCATTGGAGTAGACACTCGGCCCAAAAAAGAATCAACTTAAAACCAGAGGAAGTGACAAAAAAAAGAGTACAGTTTACTTACTCAACGACTATGCCAGAAAGAGACATGCTGGATTTCCATAGACTTCATAAAAAGTACTGGTGGCTGACCGAGGAGTCGGAACACCGCAAAGTATTAGCCAAAAGAAGAGAGAAGAACTGGACAGCGATATGGTAGACTCCAAAATGTATATATGTATATATCAAAACTCAACATTATTATAGTAATTTATTTATTTCTCCAAAATCATCTATTAACTTTTTTTTCTTTTTTTTTTTTCTTTTTTATCTTTTTAAACTATTATTTTACGAGAATTAATAACGGTGTTTTTTCATTATTTTCACCGCTAATTCACAAACAATAGAAGTAATTCTTAATATATGCAAAAGCTTTTACCACATACTCAATAAGAAACTAATAATCAGAATCTCTCTTTATCAAAGATTTCATAAATGTAAGTAGCTCCAAACCAGGAGCCCAACATTATAACACATGTATTATAATATAATAATGCAAATAAACTTTATTAAAAAAAAAAAAAAAAGCTCAGGTTCGATTCCTGGTACGGTATATACTTTTTTGTTTACAAATTTTTTTTCTAATCGATTAACTATCGATCTTTCCGTATCACATCGACACTTTTTTTGTCAAATAACAATTTTTGAAAAAACTAATTTAGCGATTCGTTATATTGCCTATAGTGTTGTTTTCTTGATTATAATGAATTAAGCAATAAACAATACAACCTGATTATAGATAGACATTATAGATGGCTAGAGTATTCATTTTTGGACAAAAAAGTACTTCAGCGTTCTCCTTTCTGACTTACGGTCGTTAAGTTATCGTTAACTAAATTATTTAATGTGAGCCACGTTTAGATCATGGGTATAAACTATAAGTAAGTCTCGGCTTTACAAGGCGAGTAAGAGAATAAATATGCGACGTTGCCAGATTTTCAAACAGACTAATTTATCATATTGCGAGCGTATTTGTATAGGGAATACAGTAGTATTAAGAGTACAGTCCAGTCAAAAAAATATGGACTATAACGTTAGCTCCGCAGGTACGCGATACATGAGATCCAAAACTTTTTGACTGGACTGTAGGGAAAGAACTACCTTAACTTACGGTTAGAGTAGCTATCAGGGTAACACGGTTAAGGTGGCTATCGGGGTAGGCGCAAACTCGCCTCGCCAGCCTCCGGTTTACTTATTTGCGCTATCGGTGCCTGAGGCTTTTACCGCCTCTTCAGCGCGCCTAATTCATCACTACTTTGATTAGTAATAATTTAACAACTATTCGTCGTATGAAAAAATAACAAAGGAATTTTATGTTCAGAATTGAATTCTCTATACGTTTATAGCACTTTTTTATCTCTGGTCCATGGGTTGGTGAAAAGTACATTGGTACCCTCCTGTTACCTTTCCCTTCAGACTATGTGCTACTGGCAGTTTCCAATCCTCTTTATCCGAGTCATGGCATTTTTTCGGAGTAGTTATTTTCTATCCTGTGGATTCAGGTTCTCTAAGATATACGTTGCCACTGGTATGACGAATGTTTTATATAAATACCAGCAATTCTGTGTGTGAAAGCAGCACTTGCATTCGGCTTAGGCAGTTAACCGCAGTCTGGACTAAGATTGTTATGTTTCATTCCTTGTCTGACAGAATATTATTGAATGCCAATTTTTTTTTAAATAACTTAAAAAACTATTTTTGGACTTTGTGATGTAATTATTCCTCAATCAACTAAAGAGATAAATGACTATGTTTAATTATTGAAATAGAAAAAAAAGCCATTTTATCTTTAAGTACAATCAAAAATAATTTTATTATACACTGATAAGTACAATCATACTTTAATTATTTACAGGTAAAAATAACATGGAAATATATTTTACATTCATTTTTTATAATAGAAAAATATTTCGTTATTCATATAATATATCATAACTTATCAAATATAATTTTAAGTTACATTAACGATGGCCTGTAAAATTTTAGTGTTGCACATTTTTACTTGGAAAATGCTTTACAGCAAGAAATACTCATTTTTAGAGTGAACACAATAAATAAAGTTGAGTTATATCGCAGTATTTTTGAGCGAAAAAATTTCATTCTCACTACAAATGTATATCAATTTATAAAAAATAACATCTATATTGACAATTTAAGTTCTCCTAACATTGTAAGAAATCTATAAACATTAAAAAATGATTATAAAATAAGTATACATATTCTATACCAACCAAAAAATTTATATAGACTGATTAAATTATGTATTTATGGAACGTTAACTGACAGTAAGTACTTTAGGTCCCCAGTGATGCTATAGAGGTGCCGTTTTCGGCCACTTTTAAGCAAGTTTTGGACTCTCGAATTTATAAAAGAATAGTTTGTACAATACGCAGTGATATTATGATTTTCTTAGTGTTCGAAAACACTTTTATTACACGTGCAATGCAAATTTTTTTATAATTTTTTACTCATCAAAATAAAGTATCAAATGTTCAATAATGGAACAGAGGCGACAAATGGAAGTTCTACCCTAGGCATACTATGCGCGAAACGTTGGGCAAGAACAAATTTCTATAATAAATAGATAATCAGTTAAAGATCAGTAAGGCCATTAATATAAAAACTGAAGAATAATTTATCAAACTGGGCTTTGGAGGATTAAAACAACAGATTAAAAAATAAGTCACAAAAATAATTCCAATGCTCCTAGTAATTGAATTACGGTAATGATTACCATACTCGTGGGAATAGTTCCTATAATCACATAGTAATGAATCCTATATCCACATTGGAACGGTTCCTAAGTGTGTATAAGAATAAGCCTACATATATCATGGTAAACACTCCTATAATATATGTGGAATATTAGTCCGATATTATTGTAATGATTACTATAATATTATAGTAATGATTATCGTAACATTTAGAAATTCCTTATGAAAGGGAATCACTACCATAATATGATGGTAACCAATATTATAATTTATAGTAACTTTTACCATAAATCATGGGAATCGTTACCATAATACATGGTAACAGTTACAATAATGATATAGGAATTATGTCCATAATTTTGTAGGAACTATTCCAATATCGTACAGGAATGAAACTCATATAGTTGGCAATGGTTACCATAATTTGTATGGGCACCATTCCTATAAACGATATTATAAAAAGCCAGTTACCATACGATATGGGAATCATTCCCATAATATATTGTGATTATTACTGTAAATTTAATTCCATGTACTGGGTCTTACGCAACTACCTTAGCCAAGTATTGCAACAGATGTGCTTAAGGTATCTTACGAAAGTATCTCGCCTTAGACTTCCCTAAAACTGATCTTGCAGACGTGCTTAAGATTTGAAATACAGATTTACATAAAACTTGATGAAAAATGCTTCTTCCGTGTGTAATAGTTCAAAAATAATTCCCTCAGTAAAATTTATAATAAACAATTAAAATAGTCATTTTTATCATAACTTAGTAGTTAGGCTTTTTCAAAAAATATATGTTCAAAATTTTCCAATTGAGAAATAATCTAATAAGTATATTTCATATATATATTTGTAAATCCTTATAAAAAAAAAATTAATTATATATTTTGGCGCCGTTAAAACATTTTGATTAAATACTTAATATTAGTCTTTTATAGAATATTTTTTTTTAAATTCCGAACACTTAAAACTTTACGCTCAAAATCATTCATAACTCGGGGTCATATATTACACCTAAAAAATGTACATTTAAATAAATAATATAAATAAAAATAATACCTAATTATTAAAACAAAATATATTATATTTATCTTTTAAGTTTATTATTGTACGCTTGTTTCGCAACACGTGTCAACTGATCAGTCATCGCACGTCCTGTTTGTTTAACCAATGACGTAAAATGACCGTGGTCGTTTTTCAATAAGACGTAAGGATGATCAAATTCAACCATGCGTCCTTTTTCCATAACCAAAACTTTATCACTGTCCATAATAGTATTAAGCCGATGTGCGACTGTCAATACAGTGCATTCAGCAAATTTAGTTCTAATCGTACGTTGAATAAGACCATCAGTATGTGGATCAACATTCGCCGTAGCCTCATCCAGCATAAGAATTTTATTATTACGTAAAATAGCACGTGCTAGACAAACTAATTGTCGTTGTCCAGCACTAAAATTAGTGCCGCGATCAAAAACACGTGAGTCTAATCCATTGACCATCGCGAAGGAATCCTTCAACTCAACTTCTTCCAATGCTGACCATAATGCGTCATCTGTATATTCGCTAAATGGATCTAAATTTTTACGCAGTGTTCCGGAAAATAGCACCGGATCTTGTGGTATTATCGATATATTACGACGTAGATCTTCAAGGTAAATGGAACCTGTGTCAATACCATCAATTTCAACTACACCTTCAACTCTAGCCAATCTAAATAGCGCGGAAATTAGTGACGATTTACCAGCACCTGTTCTACCAACGACGCCCACTTTTTCTTTAGCTCTGATGACGATATTTAAATCCTTAAGAACCGGCGGATCTTCTTCCGCATAACGCATGTAAACATGATGAAATTTAATGCATCCCTCAGTGGGCCAAGAACCTGGTGGATGGCTGACACTTTCCATTTCTTCTCTACCATTAACTCCTTTGTTCTTCTTTGGCTTCAATGTTTTCGTCATTTGTTTGTCATCAAAGACGTTATCTTCTGGGGACAATAGTGTATATTCAAGTACACGTTCAACCGACATCAATTGATTAGTAACTTCAGCACTCTGACGCATTCCCCATTGTATCATGCCAGTCATAGACATGACTGTCGTTATTGCCAAGCCGACTTCAGCGCCAGATATGCCGGTGTCAACTAAGACAAAACTAAAAGTAACGATTGCCGTAAATATGAAACAAAATACATCTAATGAAAACCCAAATGCTGTACTTGTTGCAATGAACATGTACCAAGAAGAACTGTGTGAGTCTTGAAAATTATCAAACTCAGCTTTCAATATATTTTGGGCGCCATAAGCGCGTATTGTTGATAAACCATTGAGTGTTGCATTTAAATGTGTGAATACTGGGGATCTCATCATACCTTCAAGGCGCTTTACATTCTTACTTGTTTTCAAATAAACTTTTCTTATCCAATAAAATATAAATGCAATGATAATAAGCGGCACTAAAAATCGCGGGTCAACGACACATATTATCATTAATGACCCAACCATCATCATTATGATTTGCCCGGCATCGAGTAACGCTTTCGGTAATAATTCATCGATAGCACCCATATCTTTTGAAAAGCGATTTAATATTCTACCACTTGGATTAGTGTCGAAAAAACGCATACTCGTTCTAATTAAGGCTTCAAATGATCGATCGTGTAATTTTTGACTCGCTCTAACGCATAATATGTAAAATAACAGCGATCTTGTTATACCGATTACAAATACTGATAATACAAGACCTGTATAAATATAAATATAAGGATAAGCTGGAGTTATATCATAATGATAATCAAATGTCGCATTATTTTTATCACTAATATTGTTGTTATATCCAGCAAAATTAGCAGCATACCGTTTTTCTTCCTCGTTAACAAGTATCGGTACAAAGTAATCATTAAGACTAGCAACAAATTGCGTTAATATAAATAATATACCAACAATTATTATAAAACATAAATTAGTCCCTGACGTAAAATATTTAACAAATATCGAGCCTTTGATAACACCGCGGGATGTACCTTCAATATTACTCATAACAGCGTTTTCTTCATCATCATCTTCGGCGTCAGTGTCACCGCCAGATGGATCTGGTGTGCGACTGCGATTGCTCGTACTTGACCATTGGCGTCGCATTGTTGTTTTTTCCGCGGACGATGATAAGGAATCATCATTTTCGCTCATAGTGTCAGACGCCAGTAGAGTTCCATACTCTGGACATGCTGCTAACAAATCAACGTAATTACCAAACATCCTGACGGTGCCGTGTTCCATTAGTAGAATACCGTCCACGCTCTTTATATATTGTAACTGATGAGTTGCTAATATACGCGTTTTACCAGCTAAGTAATACTGAATACACTCTTCGAATAAATGTTTGCCCACGTGGGTATCCACTGCACTCAATGGATCGTCAAGAATATAAATATCTACATGCCGATACACAGCGCGGGCTAAATTTATTCGCGCTTTCTGTCCTCCGGACAATGAGCTACCACGTTCACCAACGATCGTCTGATCACCTTGCGGAAATTGTTTGAAATCGCTCAGTAACGCACAAGCTTTTACGACTTTTTGATAACGTTGCCGGTCATAAGGTTGTCCAAAAATAATATTCTGACGTACAGATGAACCAAATACCCAGGCTTCTTGAGCCGCGTAACTTAAACCCCCTTTTAGTTCAACATTTCCTTGGATCAATGGTAATTCGCCCAGTATTGCTGATATCAATGAACTTTTGCCCGAACCTACTGACCCAATTATTGCATAAAGTTTACCGCGTTCTAATTTAAAATTGACATCTTGCAATGTATTTTCTTGGCTACTTATTTCCCATTTAGTTGTTACATTTGTGAGCTTAACGGCCCATGAACTTATTTTACTATTATTGTAATGATGACTTGCTGTAAGTGATGCTATATTTTTAGCAACGTCAAGTGCAACGCTGGCTGGTCCATTATTTTTCAACGATTTAGTATCAATAACATCTGAATCATAAGACAGATCATTGCTTTCATCATCAATGTAAGGTAAATCAGACTTTGTCGATGATGATAATTTGTTACTAATTTTAATATTAGCATTATCTACTGATAGTCTTCCTGCGTAGACAGTCCGATTGACATTTTCAACTTCATCGTACATTAGAAAATATTGTAATCTACGCACAGCTACAACACATTCGGCTATTTCGGCAATACCTCGAACAAACATCGCTGACATTGTATGCGATAGGATATTGAACAATGACGAAAATACGAATGCTTTTTCAGCTGCTAATTGTTGGCCGAAAAATAACATACCGACAAGTGTACAATAAATAGCAACACGAGTCGTAAATAAATTAAATGTCATAAAAATACCGCGTATCCAAGAATTTTTTTGTACAACTTTGAGTTCTAGTTTGCGCGCCAATGCTATCATTGCACAAAATGGTTTTTCCCATGCGTACATTTTGATAACCTGTACACCGGATATTATTTCGTCCATTAAACGCACACGTTCGTCAGTTTTGATCGCCGTTTGTAAACGAAACTTTGATGATAATTTACCGGTATATGACTGAATTGGCACAACAATAAATACTGCACCAATACCTAATATACCAGCATATCCAGCTTCTGTATATAGAAAATAACCGATTATTAGTGTCGTCAATGGCGCTGACCACATGTGATGAAGGAAAACTGACACAAGATCAAATCGATTTACATCATTCGCTACTAAATTAACTATTTTTCCTGGCGCTGTTTCGCCTAGTGCTGTTGTACTTAAGCGCAATGCCTTAAAAAAAAAATAATTTTATTAGTTATTGATTTATCAAATGTAATTATTGATCTACAGTCAAAGTCCCCTACAGTTGCTAGTTCTCTTAAGTTGTCAGAATACCTTCTTTCAAATTTATCGTATTTTTTTAAATCAAAATACGAGGTTCTGGCGCACAGGGAGAGCAGCTTTAGAGAACTTAGACTGTAGTAAATTATGCACCACGAGAGAATTCCAATCTACGTGTGTAATTTACTATTTCACCATATCTGCATCGAAAATTAAAATTTTTACTTCTAATTGCCGGACGAACAGCGCATGCGTTGATTTTATCATTTATTTTGTTATAGAAGAAAAGAACCCCTGGTGGAAATTTTTCGGATTTTTCTCGTAAAAACTCAGTTCTAAAGTTCTAAAGACTTTTTCAAAGTTTTTCAGAGAAAAGACCGAAAAGTTTCCACCAGAGAACAGTCGTACGACTTCCTTTCCGCTAAACAGGGTAGGAATTTAAAGTTTCGACGCAGGTGTGGCGAAAATTTTTTTCATAAAATTGCTATTTACCTTACGATAAACAACTGAACACACGGCAATACGTATTTTACCACCAAGATGAAATGCCCCAAAAATTGATTGATTTAATGTAATAGCATTGATTCCAATAGCTAAACAAATACCACCAGCATACATCAATGCATCATTGTATTCAACACCTCCAGTTTCTCTAAAGTAACGTAAAAGTCTTCCTAAAAGTAGTGGGGTTCCTAAACTGAAGAAATATTATTTATTATTTAAATGAAATCAAGTAATGAAATTTAAAAAAAAATTTTTTTTTTTACCGAAGAATAAATTCATTGAAGGTGTGCAATATTCCGTACATAAAATACTCCTTCGAAAAACATCGAAAAATAGTTTTCAAAAAATTCGGACGGCGTTTTGATTTCTTTGCACTTTCTAATTCTGAATTCCATTGTCTGAAAATTATAATAAAAATAATTCATAAATTATTTAAGAAATTGATTTTTTTATAACTACAGAAAGTAAATTAATTATTATACTAAAGCTAATTAAATAAATTATTTCATTAATGTAAGGAATTTTTCTTATTGTATTCATATGTGTACAACATTATAAAAATTATTTTGTAACATATGATCAAAGAATACCCGTTATATTATTACTATATTTATACAATGCTATTAAAGTAATGAAACAATCGTTCAATTTCCCAACTATGTACCCATATAAGTGAAATTCCATTAATTCGGAACTTCCGAAGACGTATACTCTATAGAGACCTAGGGGTCTGTCGCAAGATACTTTCATAAAAATAGTGCAAGACTATTACAAGATTGTCTTGCATACATTATCTCCGACAAGTCCATGTAGTATCTATCAAAAAATTATTGTGACTAGTTCATTGACCAGCAACTTGTGATGAAATATTTCTTTATAGTATTAAAACAAATGTTTTTGAATTATAAAGTATAAATCACTCGATTTTGTCATAAGTCATTTATATTAGATAGAGTAATCTCAAAAAAATAATTTAATAGCCTCGATAAAATATAAATTTTAAAAAAATCAAAACAATATCATCAGTAAACAATAAACTGATACTTACTTTTCTAATCGATCTCCAAGAATACTCGATCGATCGTTCTTGAGCGGATCAAACAGATCATCGGGACTTAAAATTTTCGAATACCCAGTTCTGAAAAGTTTTAATGTCCATGTCCAAAATAAAACCGAAAAAATGTTAGCTTTTTCACGTGGATTTGGATTAATTGTTGCTTTGGTAGCATCCATTGTAATTCTTCATTAACATTGGTGTGAAATAAATAATACAGAAATATATAGATATAAATATATCAATTTCTTATTGTATTATAATTATAAATGTAACTTTTGATTAAAGATCACAGCCACAACTATATTGCACAATAGCCGACACACCGTTTCATTAAGTTGATAAATTAAACTCATTAAAATATTTATCAATGACTTTCCGGAATGTGTAACATATATCTTATTTAAAATCGAAACTAATTTACATTTTATTTTTTATCACAAATCATTATATCATTATCGTTTGTTTTCTTTATTTTTATCCACAATTATAAGAATTTGCTGGTCCACGAAAATTGGCATCTGTAATTAATAAAATTAATTAAATAAATTAAATTACATAACTTATTGACTAAAAGCGATAATAATTTTTATACAAGTGATTTATTTTCTTAGGAATGGAAAAAATTTTTTGTCAAAAAATTTTTTCTCGGTTCAAAAAAATTTTCATTTTCAATTCAAAATGCAAAAAATTTCTTAGGGCAAGTAAAAATTTTTAGCACCACGAAATCTTTTTTTCTGAGTACAAAATTAATTAAAAAAATTAAAATTGTATAAAAATTAAGAGATTTTACGAAAAATTATTTAAAAAACATTATTATCAAATTATAATCGTAGCTTTTTATTAAAAATATTATACATATGATATATAATTATCTAATTATCTCATACATTTTTTTTTTATAGATAATTAAAGTGACATGGCAAATTTACAATCATATATTTTAGATAAATGTATAAGATGTTAAGTCACGTTCAAGGCATTCTGCAATTTATTTATTCTAATCATTTTTATCTGTAATAATGAAATGATTATAAATCAATTTAATTACTGGGTTAATAATAAAAATATAAAAATTTAATGATTGAACGCACAGCAATGGAAATTTAAGATAATAAACATCAAGGATGTTGCAGTGTCATAACTATTCCAACAATGAATAAGTATTTTAATTTGTCTCTGTATAAATGTACTAGTTTGTTTACGATAAACCGAGAGCCGAGTGATGACTCGAGTTGCAAAGGAAAAAAAGTTATAATAATTTGCTACTCATGTAATATTATTGCATCCTCTATTGTAGACTTTAATGTTGCTTTATATTACATTGAGTGTCATAAATTGAACCGCAACAATAAATTTTAAAATTTATTTGTCACGATAGAGTTGTTCTTAAAATAAATGTTTGAGCTCTCGGCAGCCTCAGCTAATCGCCGCGGGTCAATTGAAGATAACAAAGACATTATAGTACTAACTAGACTTTGAATTACAACAGTAGTTGTTTTTTTATTTAAAAAAGTACGGGTAAGATAAAAATTTCATTATACTGAAAGTAGATTTTATAAATATTAAATTTTTTAAAATTTTGAAATGTATTTTCGACAGCCCTATTCAAAAGTTCCCATATAATCCACTGAAATGGATCGTCTATTGGATTCTAAGCGATTTTTTATCCATTTGAGTGTATTATATGGAAACTTTTGGATAGGGAGAGAGTCTCAAGTCACCATTTTCAAAAAATTTTTATACAGTCAACTATTCGTAATACACTTGCCCTTTATAAGACTCTTCTCCTTAATCAGCGTTACTGAGCCCAAATAGCCCCCACCTAATCGCTCTAAGGAATACCGTACCTTTATCGACCTGATTAAAAGTGTTTGGCCGAAAAAACGCCGAAGAAATTAAATTTGCCTGAAAACTTTCTGAAGCCGTAGAATTTTATTGGAAGAAGTTGAAATTGACCGATAATAAAGACGGCTTATTTTCGGTCTTTGTTAGGCTTAATAATCGGTCATTGTCGGCCTGCTAGTTTTCAGCCTTATGCTCACTACCCGGGCCTTTTTTCAGACGAGATAAATTTTACTATTGTTTTGGTTTGAAATTTTTTATGTAGAAATGATAATTTACTTGATTTAATAAAATATGTTATTGCTTCTGGTAACAATGACATGTTTACTTGCAACTATAATTTATCATTATTTTTAATACTCAAACAAATTCATGAAACTGATAACTTAAATCAAATTTAATTTTTATTTGACTTGTCGCAATAAAAAATTAAAATTTTTATCTATTTACATGATATTATAAATACTTTTCGATAATATTTCGAGTATGTCCAGGTACCACATACAGGACCATCAAGCTACCACCGGAAATATCAGAATGTTTAAATGACAAACAATTTAATTACAGTATTAAACCTGCTAAGAAACCTAAAATTACTCAATAAAATCTAATTCTCACTTAATGTAAACCATATGTACCATAGGTATATTATTGAAGTCATGAATTGACTTTATTGTTTATGCGACTCTTAAATAAAAACAGAAAAAAAATTTTCGAGTAATATTTCAAATGAATAAACGATAAATAATTTAACGTGTGATCAAACCTTTATCTGATGCTTTATGAATGAGTCAATAAATTTAAATTAATCTTTGATAATTTAAGAACTTAAAAGAAAGATCTGATTGCACTTCGATACCGATAGATAAAATAATTCTCGAGTATTTAATTATATGTTTATTAATAGTTATTATCTCGGCTACTTAAATTAAAGTGTAAGTATTTCGTGCAGTCAATAACCCAAAAAGAAAATAATATAAACATGAGAGGAATTGTTTTAATAGTTAGACTTGTCAACATATTTTTAACGGTATTTAATCTTTAATAATAATAAAATTAAAAGATAAAATCATTGTAATAAATTTTTTTTTATCTTGTCATGCCGCAGTGATAAATACAACTCAAAAATATAATTATAATAAACAAGCTTAATTTATTAATTTATATTAAAATTATAATAACTAGACATTTTTTTTATATCTTTAATTTATTTAAATTATACTTTTATAACAGTCATTGTAAATCGAGCTAATTTTTTCATCATACCTACACCGAAAGCTTAAACTCTTGCCCTGTTTAGAGGAAAGAAAATTGATCTTTTCTTTTTCAGAAAACAAATGATAAAAATTAGCACATGCGCCATTCTTCCCACTTATAGAGGCAGAAATTGAAACTTTCAAGTGCAGATCTGGTGAAAAATTTTATTTACACCATGGAGGAAAGTAGGAAATCCCAATCCGAGTATTTGCCACTCTTGCCTTCGGCTGGGGTAGATAATTATACACGCGGATTGTCCTACTGTCCTTCCTTGATGTGTAACATACTATTATCAATTTTTAATTAATCAACTCAAAATTAATAACAACTGTAATTAATTTTTTTTCAAATTTATCCTAGAGAAATTATAAATGCGCTGTCCGTTTTTAGATCAATGCAATTTTTTTTAATTAATTAATAAAATTAAAGTCAATAATGACAGTTCAAAGTCATTAGAGAAATTTAATAAAGAGGGAGAGGGGGGTACCGCCTCAAAATCGCCACATTTAGTCTTTAATTGATTTAAAATCAGTAAAAAAAATAGTAAATTATCAGTCATTTTGTAAAAAAAAGTAGCATAGATGTCATATAATATCAGTAAAAAATTATATGGTATAAAAAATTAATATATAGCATATGATAGTGTTATTTTTTAAGTAAAACCCAAGTAAAAAAAAAATAATAAAATTTTTTTTCGGTCAAAAAGTGACTATCAAAAGGTCTAGACAGTGAATACAAGGCTGAAATTCGGTCGATAACTATAGGACTAAAAATTCCCGGAAACTCGAAAATTTTTTGTTATTTAAACCTATTTAAACAAAAAAATACTGTGGAAAATAGGCTGGCTTAATTTTTTGGAAAATTATCAGCCTATTTTTTGAAAGCAATGATTTCGATGTGTTCGAGTAACTTCCGGCCTTTTCTAATAAAATTCTACGGCTTTGGCATAATTTCGCCCATATTAAGACCTCTTTGAATAAAATTGTATGGTTTCGGGGTGATTTAGACCAAATTTAGTCTTTTCAGCCCTTTTTTGGCCAAATATTTTTACGCAGGAATACCTAAACTTTACTTCTTACTAAGTTAACAGTAACAAAAATAATACCAAAAAGTAGTATTATAATCTGCGTGCCCTTCGAAAATTTTTATACAGTGTATGGAATTCTCTACACTGATAAAAAAGTTTCCTCAAGGGTCGGCAATACTAACTAAATTTCCGGATTTAGATTTCTAATTACGTTTTAAATATTTGAGACTCAAATAATGAAAACCTTTCGAGAAAATTGGTCTTATGCATTATTCCGGAAGCTAAAAAAATTTCTGTAATGATAATCTATTATTTGGTTGATAGAAATCTGAAATGCGAGAATTAGTTGAGTTCGGCCCAGCCTTAAGGCAAGAGAACAAATTTTCTTAAAAATGTTTCTTCACAAAGAGAAAATGAAATTTTCATTGAAAAATATTTTGTTGAACTGAAAACATGTGCGAAGAAACTTAAATCCTTAACAGGGGTTCGCACTTTTCTCTCTATTACACTCAAGTCCACGAACGGTATTATCTTTGTTGCACGTGTACAGTAAATGGAAACTTTGGCCGAGTTTTTCTCTCAAACAAACGAATATTATCAAACAATTAAAGCGCACTTCGCTAGATTAGACCATAATGCATCAAAGTGCGGTCTGTGTTTTGTAATGAGAGATTTTGTTTCCGAAAAAAACCCAGCCGAAAATATCTGATAACCCCTGTTAAGTCTACTTTTTCATTCAACTTAGACTGAATATTTTTCCCTTCTCTAATCAAAGAAAACAAAATTTTCAGAAAAAACAAGTTTTTCTCTTGATTGAAAAAAAAATTATTATTTAAGTTTTTATTAAACAAAAAAAATATTTAAGCTAAAATAGCTAATTCTCTATAAAGAAGACAACACGGGTAAAAATATTTGGCCGAAAAATGGCTAAAGAGGCTAAATTTGGACGAAATCCTGCGGAAGCCGTAAAATTTTATTAGGAGAGGTTGAAAAATGACCGAAAACATGACGAAATTTTATTTTTCTTAATAAACAGATTTAAAATTGACCGATAAATTGAGTCAGCCTATTTTCGATTTTTTTAGGCCTAATCACCTGGGCCTTTTTTCAGCCTAGAAAAAATTTTATTATTATTTTTGCTTGAAATTTTTATACCTGAGAATGATTTTTTTTTTAACAGAATAATCGACTAAGTAATTAAAACTAAAAATTAAAAAAAAATAGTGATATCAAGTGTCTTCAAACAATTACTCGACGACAAAATAATGACTTGCGAAATGTCATGATATTGCAGCGTTAAAAGATAATTATATATATATTATTACTACTCTTGTAAATTACATAGTTATGTATTTTAACAACGTGCTTTTTGTATCACTATATATAAATATTATTTTAACATTTTTTTGATAAAAAATTTTGATTAATAAAAGCAAATAAAATATCATATATATTTTATTAATTTATCTGTAAAAATTATTTTAAAAAATAACGATAGTAATATATTAATATTTAGACTTCTATACAATTTATAAAAAAAAAACTGTAATCTTCCAATTAATTCATGATTTAGTAATTGTAAATAAAAATTTATAAAAATACTTAAATTTAATTTATTCAGTAAATATACATCTATACAACATATTATGCAATAAAAAAAGTCCTGAATAATTATATTTATTCTACAGATAAATTGACGAAATAAAAAAAAAATTAAATAAAATTCAAATAAAAAAAAAAAAATCGTTTTTTTTTACTTACATCAATTTTATATATAAATTGAACTAAAGTATAAATTTATAATCTTCGTTGTTTGTTGTTATTATTAATTAACTTGATTATAATTAAAAAAAAGTCCACTTGTAATTTAAACGAAACAATAAAAAAAAAACAAAAAAACTATTAATTAAAAACTTTAGTAACAAAAATATTGTTGTTGAAAATGAATAAAATAAAACAAAATAAAACGCATTAGCACGGAGCAATGCCGTGGCGTGTACTGAATTAAATTAAACACAGCAGCAACATAAATGCCGGCATCTACATGGATAAATTGCAAGTATATAGTACAGTACAGTCTGATAAATAAGTAATTCAAATAAACTGAGTATTTATAGTCATATATAGTATGACTAACAGCATTACTTGAGTAAAGATGTTAACTAAGATACGAAACATAAAAATGGATAATTTTTTAATCAGACTGTACATAATGTGTTGCTCATAAGTATGTACGCATGTGCATTAATATAAGATTGTAGTAGAGTTCTTTACTCTTTATTTTATATATAGATATATTGGCTGGGAATATTCTCTCGCCCAGGGACACTCACGTTATTCTTTACAGCCTTGTCTGTGATTTGTAATTATAACTGTTGTGAATTAATCATTATTGTTTCGGAATAATGTTATTTTATTTTTTTTTTACTTCTGCTTATGTAATATAGACTATTTAAGATTTTATCGATTTTAAAAAGTAAAATTGTCATGCAATTCAATAATTTTAGATGAATATTTATTTATTTTTCTAAAAATCTACGTGGAAATCCAGCTTAGATTCCCACATGGCGTTTCCGGATGGATCCCATATGATTCCCTATAGAAATCCAGCGTAGATCCTTATATGGTTTTCTATGCGAATCTACACCATGCAACTATTCACATGAGAACCTCGTTTAAATTCCTATGGAGAATGTTACAACCCTGATTAAGAAAAATGATTTGCTCCATGTTATAGTGCATATCTATATATTAGTCGATTCAAATTGTTTTAAAACATTTCAAATTGTTTTGAGTTATTCCAAATTATTTATTTTAATCAGGGAATGATTTCCCATGGGAATTCACACCATGGAAAAGTCCACATCGGAACTGATCTTATCAAAATAATGGATGGATTTCCAAATGGTTTTCTATAGAAATCCAACATAGATCCTGATATAGATTCTCATGGGTTCCTATGGGATCCACGCGATAAGAATCTAGTATGGATTCCCATATTGTGTTTTATCTCAATTTCTCATAGGAATCTACACCATGTCAAAATTTACATGGGAATCTTGTATGGATTAGGAATTAAGAAAATTAACAAAAAGAATCACGTTATTGATACAAATACCATAAAAAGCATATGCGTTTTCACAAAATTTCCTGGTGTAAAATACCTTTGTACGATTCCTAATTTAGTGTTTTATTAAAATTATTTGTAATTTCTGTAAAGCTATTACAAATAGTTGTTATTTCTGTAATCAATATTTTTTTAAAAAGTATTCTACCATAGAATATTAATCTGTTCTTTTATTAATATATGCCTATTAATAGACGAAAGACATGGAAATCCAGATACTCCGGATTCTATAAAAATTACTTGTATAGAAACCCAGATTTTTATATCCCAGAATGGTGTAGGAAGAATGGACTTGAACTAAATACTGGTAAAACTAGATTAATAATTTTTGCTACCTCGTTTAAATTAATTGACATAGAAAATATTGTAATTCCTATTATTATTGTTAATAATACTCAAATTGATTATTGTAAATCGGTAAAATATTTAGATGTCATTCTGGAGAACACACTTATTCGGTCACTACAAATTACTGAAATTTGTAAAAGTAGTGAGGACACTTGCGCAACTAAAAATGAACGGTGATATTTTTAATTTACAATTAAGAAGAAAATTGTGTGTTTAATATTTCCGAATTTTTGACTATTGTGCTGCAATTTATACTGATATTCCTAGTCAACAACAAATTAGATTACAGAGTAAGCTTAATGCTTGTGTTCATATTTAGGATATCTAAGTATGAGCATGACATCATATTATAAAAACTTACGCTGGTTGACGTTAAAATCAAGGCGTGAGATTTTCTTATCTTGTTTGAATATAAAGATGTTTATCTAAATCAAAAACCACTAATTAGAAAAGATTTATCTATTATAGAGCCTCATTTTTGCGGAGGTGACATTCGTCAAAATTATCTTGTGCGGCCAAATAGTCATAGTGCTAAATATGATAGGTCATTTCTGGTCAGTGCTATCAGAGTTTGGAATAAGTTACCAGTTAATTGTACAGAACAGCCAAATTTTTTGCAATTCCGTAAATCAAGTTACGAATATTTTTTTTGTAATAGATAGATAGATAGATAGATAGATAGATAGATAGATAGATAGAAAATTTATTTGGCCATGGAGTTGAAGCTCCTTGCGGCCATCCTTTATATACATATAATTACAACATTTGTATAGTATAATTGTAAGTTTCAATCATCATTTTGATTTTTAAGCAACATTAAACAATATATATACATGTAACATACATATTTAAAATTTTTAATAATAACTAATTATTTAGCTATTATGATTAATCCTGTGGTTAAAAAATATTAGTGTTATTAATTAAAATCGGTCATTCAAATTTCAAATTGTATTACAAACACTGTATCAAATGTATTGTTGATGGTCTTGAAGGAGCTTAAAACTACAGGATCAAATAAAATTTTTTATCTATCTATCTATCTATTTATCTATTATGATGATTGAGATTGAGGTTAGATTAAATTTAAGATGAAGTTTTATAAATAATATGTTCTATAAATGTGAATAATCTCCTACTTATGTTAATTACAACAGTGTATACTATATATATTAATGTCTTATATATTTTGGATGACCACAAGAAGTTACGACTTCATGTCCAATAAACAATAAATAACAATAATAATAATAATAATAATAATAATAATAATAATAATAATAATAATAATAATAATAATAATAATAATAATAATAATCCAGATACCCATGGTTTCTTATATGGATTCCTATGCGTTTCCATGCAATCCCATATGGATTTTTTTGATAGGGTAATCTCTACTATATTTTTTAGTATCAATAATTAAGACTTGTATTTTATTTAACTCATTAGAAATTTAAAAAATAGTATATTTAAAAAAAAAAAACGATTTATTATGTATAATTGAAATACTTAATATAAAAATAATATTCTATTCTAATGATAAAAAAAAAAAAAAAAACTTAATTTATTCCCAATAACCGGTTAAGCCGAATTAAATGTCAAACATATTAATATAAACTGTTTGACCTAAATTGTAGCTCAGCGTTACTACAATTATTAGTTTCGCTAATTAACCGGTATTCTATACTTTGTACTACAAACAATAAATTTAAATAGCTATCAAGAAATAAAATGTTTTTATTCATAATAATGAATTACTAAAACACTTTATTTTTATAGTAAAAAAAAAAAAAAAAGTAAATTTTATTAAAAATTGCTCATATATTTTAAATTTATTACCGATGAAAATTTTACCATTTATTTAATTCACAAGTACGCAAATCGAAAAATTATTATTTATAAAATATTTTTATTTTAAATACTTAATAATTAATTTAAAATTAAAAGTAACATGCAAATGGCAAAGCAAAATTTACTTTATAATCTTAAAGAATGATTGAATTAAAAAAAAAAAAAAATTACCGAGTCCAATACGTAAGTTAATAATAAATTCATCTTAATGATCAGTAATAATAATTATTTAGAAATACAATTCGTTTAAAAATTCATTACTACAATTTATATTTTTATTGTTAAATTGTTTATTATTATTTATTTACTTAACTAATTTATTATTTAATGTATAAAAATGAATATTAATTTTAATTGCTTATATTAATTATATATTTACACTTATTATGAAATTAAGGCCTCGTTTTTGAATTTTCTATTGAATTGTTATTTTTTTTTTTTTTTTTTTTTTTTTTTTTCTTTTATTCATAAAAATATTAAAAAATTAATTTTAATTATCAAATGCTTATTTAATAATACATTTTATAAATAACTAAAATTCTTTTTTCATCTCTCATTTTCTTTTTTTTTTTTTATTTCATATTTGTCAGTTATTACTTATTGTGATTAAAAAAAAAATATATATAAATTAATTATTAATAATATGAATAACTAAATCAACGAGTAATAAATTATTCATATACAAATTGTCTGTCTCCTGTTTTTTTTTTTTTTTTTTGCTCACCTCAAATACGAAGCATCGGATGCGTTAAATTTATTTACTGACAATTACGATGATAAAAAAAAAAAAAAAAAAAAAAAAAAGAATTTAACTTACAAAATAATTGTCTACAATTTAAACAATATCGTTCAAAAAAATTACGACTCAATAATTAATACCTACCTAAAAAAGAAATTACCAGGTTTGTAGATAATTTTTTTTTTTTTGTTATGAAATGTTTTTTCAGGTAAAAAAAAAATTTAATTTTGTCGCGAGTTTGCAATCATAAGTTCAAGCTTTTCGAGTGCATATTCCAAATTGCGTGCAAGTCCAGCGCTACATCCATTTGATTGTATTGTTTCAAAACGGTACGTACGGAAATTTTTTTCTTGATCGATGTAAGTAACTGCAGCCATTAATGGACACATAATTATTTTTGAGTGATCCAAGAAATTGATCTACAAAAAAAAATAAAAAATTTTTGTTTAATAGAAGTTAAAAAATAGCAGAATTAATAATTAAAATATTTTTATTACAGAATATTTTAAAAAATAATGATTCTAAAATTTGAATTGCGGAATATTTTTCTTAATTACTGATTTGAAAAAATGATTAATTCATTATTTTTTAATTTATATTTTTGAAACCCTGCATCTAAAAGACTGCAATAATTTTATAGCATCAAATTTCTGTGACTAATTTTTGGAATTTCGAACTCTAAATATCTCAATAATTATTCAATTTAAAAAAAAAATTACAAGATACCTTTTTTGTAGAGAATTTTATTTTCTACAAAAAAAGCTTTCTTACAATTTTGTGAACAACTCAATATTTACGTAGATATTTTTAAAAAACCAATCATACTTTTTTATTGATAACTAAAATTTTCAATAAAAAATTTTTTACTTCAATTAAAATATACTTTTTGAAAAATTCAAATTTTTCATAAATTTTATGTCAAAGTAAACTTATTTCTTAATAATATCACCCGATTTCGTTAACAATTTTTATGCAAAAAGTATTAACTCAAAATTTATGATAAAAATATTTTAATAAAATTCATTATAAAAATTTCTACAGCTGATCAGTGACCTTTGAGAATTAAAAGAATAAATATATGAGATAACCCGACACAATGTAGACTTTAAATTCAACTTTTCTCATACTCTCCATAAAATAATTATTTTAATTTAAAAAAATTAGTATTTAAAATAAAAATTATTCAAATTTTCCCGCCCAAATTAACTAAATCCGTTAAATTTAAATAATTTTAAAATAAAAAAAAAGTAACAAACCTGAACAGTTCCATTATTTAACTGCATAACAACCGCAGTTTGTGTGCGGAACCATTGATGCATGTACGGTACACGTGACATGGCGTCATTTTTAACAGCAACCGAGCCGCCAGCTTTCATGAGATGCTCATTCATATATTGCAAAAAAAATGTCATTAATTTCATTTTTTTTTCCAGCGATTCCGGATAATCTTTTACAGTATAATAAGTCTCAGTGAGATCACGACTGATGTAATGAATATTAAATTTGTTAGCTAACATAATAAGTCTTGTTCCATCATTGTACATAACACCGACTCCATCGTCACACAGCTGATACCCAAATCCATATTTATCTGAATAATCAACCCACTTGCTAACCCAAACCAGAGGTTGAGCCGAAGGATCAGTATTTTCCACAGCCAAAGACGCGTCAGTGCGTCCTGGTTTAGCAGCCAGGACTGCAGTGACTTGTTCCTTCAATGTTATCAGCATGCGCTTGATATTACGACCAGATTTTTGCGCATCTGTTTGGGATTCAGGTGTTTTAGTGCCAGCACGTGGAGCTGGACTCGTTGGTATGCGAAATACTGCTTTTTCATCCTCTTCGTTTCGATTCATTTCAGACAACGGTTTGCGATTATGTGACTCGAGAGTGTCAAGACGTGGCGCCATTGTTAAACACGACAATGGAAGACTTCGCGGCATGTATCCAGAAGTGAAAAATGGATCCTTGAGTAACTTCATAACACTGGGTCTTTTGGTTGGGTTACCCTGCAGTGTGTTCGTTATCATCGAAATAGCGGTGCTGCTAATATTTGATGGGGTTTTGTAATTAACAGTCTTAATACGGGCATAAGTTTCGCGTAGACTTGAGGTTTCAAATGGCGGTTTACCAACCAACAGTGTGTACATGATACAGCCGATACTCCAGACATCAACTTCATATGAATGACCGGCTTTTGTTAATATTTCAGGTGCTATATAATTTGGTGTACCGCATAGTGTTTTTTTACGCTCACCATCATGTGATAATTTAGTTGCCAATCCAAAATCACCAATTTTAACTTGTAATTCATCATTTAAAAATAAATTACCTAATTTTAAATCACGATGGATTATTTTATTTTTATGTAAATAATAAACACCGTCTAATATTTGTTTCATAAAGTAACGAGTTTCACATTCTGTTAGTGCTTTTCTACGTTTGTGTAATTCCATCATTGACTAAAAAAATTAAAACGAAAAAAAAAAAAAAAAAAAAAAAAACACAAAAAAATAAAAAAATAAATAAAATCATAAAAATATAATAAATAAAATAAAAAAAAAATTCTTACTCTTTTACGACATAATTCTAATATAATATAGACGTTATAACAATCGTCAAAAAAACCATGAAAACCAACAATATTTTTGTGATTTAAACTTTTGTGAATTTGAATTTCCTGTGTCATTTTTTCACGATGATTACTTTTGGTCATCATTGACTTTGATACTATTTTACCAGCATATACATTTTGTGATTTAGATTCACGTATCTCGTAACATTTAGCAAAACCACCCTATAAATAAAATCATATATATTTTTTTTTAAATTAAAATATCA
The DNA here is from genome assembly GCA_964016945.1 of Microplitis deprimator. Lineage (NCBI taxonomy): Eukaryota > Metazoa > Arthropoda > Insecta > Hymenoptera > Braconidae > Microplitis > Microplitis deprimator. The sequence continues at coordinate 260,078 of OZ024716.1, read as the reverse complement.
AGCTGATGTTAAAATTAAGAAAGGCATCAGTTGCTTACAATATTTTTTCGTACATTATAAATTCTTACTGCTTAGTTACTTACTAAAATTTGTTTTCTACAGGTCTATTGCCTACTTAAGAATATTTCATGATGTTCAATTGATTACTATTTAACTGTATAACAAATTGCTACTTGTGTCCGTATCTTTTTATGCATCATCACAATAACAATTAAATTTCGCAATGTAACTTAATATAGATTTTCATAGATCGTTTAAATTGGTCGAGTGTTTTTTTATTTCTACTATCATTTGGCAGCGGTATAGTTCGTGTATCCAAATCAATAAAAAATCTAATTAATCTAGACAAGTTTTTGATTTATTTACTGAGAAAATCAAGTACTTAAAGAGAAATGATCGACGTTCAAGATCACTTGAGAAAAACTGCCATCTTCATGATAGTGTGACGTCACGACGTCGTATTCTTACTGTCAATCAGCTTATTAAAAAAAAAAAAATCGTACATGTTATGCTATCTGGCTATGCATGAATTAATTAATTAGCAAATGACTTCCAGCCATTATTACGGCTGATGATTTTTAAATTTGAATTTACATTCAAATTATTTTTATTATGAAATATTGTTGTAAATAGATATGAAAATAAAATGATTCAATATTAAAAAATTAAATGATTATGAAATTTGTATATAAATTCAAATTACTATATTTTATAATAAAATGAAATTTATTAATAATTAAATAAATAATGAAAAATAAAATGAATTATGAAATATGAAAAGAATATTATTGTAAAGTATGAAATAGAATTTTGAAATGATAAAATATTCATAGAAAAATTATAAATGAAAAATAATTATTAATAATAAGTTTATTAATAATAAAGTAAAATAATAAAGGAATAAAGGAGTATGAAATGAAACTATGAAATTTTTATAAAGAAATAATAATTATTAATAAACAAGTTATTAATAATTAAAATAAAATAAATTATAAAATGTTTAAATAATGAAAGAATAAATTGCAATAAAAGAAAAAAATAAGAATCAATAAATATTGATTTATGAATTCGACTCCAATGCTTTATGCGTATGTTGCTAACTGCATTGGAAGTCATGAAAAATATATATATATATAAATAATAATTATGAAAAAATATTGATTTAATTATAGCCAATAAAATAATTGGTATAATTAAATAATTATGGGAAGGGATGTTACTACCTGGTAACAGCTCTTCTGGAAATCGAAAAAGATTTCAGTTTCCTAAGTGAGCTCATTCGTCATCGACGAAATTTTAATTATTTAAAGGCACGGTCCTTAATTTTATTAAATCATTGTAACGTGATTTAAATATTTATAAACTGAATTATAAAAATATAATTCAGAATATTTTTAAATAATTATTGAATTATTGAAAGTAATAATTCATTTTAATAAAAATAATTTTGATAAATATTCCATCAATTATCAAGTTCAAGTTGAATTATTTAAATATAATTCATTCAATAAATAAAATTCAATATTGATAAAATTCCATCAATTATCAAGGGTTAAGAAGGAAGAATAATAAATAAAAAATCAAATAAATAACTATTGATAACAATAATAATCATCAAATAAATCAAGGTAACAATTTAATTAAATAAATAATTAATTATCAAATTTTAAATAATAATTGATTGATTTTAAATAAATTAAATAACAAGTGAAATCGAGAGTTAAACCATTTTATAAAAGTGTTAAAATTGTAAATTGCATTTAATTGTCTAATGCAAATTAAATTTTGTTTTGTAATAATTTTTAAATAATTGTTTTGATTTTAATAAATTTGGAAGTTGTTTTAATTTTGCTTTTATTATTTTTTTTTACTTAATTAATTAAATTTTATTTTACTTAGTTTTTATTATTTTAATTTATCTCTTAGACAACGAAACATTTTTTAATTTTTATTTTCTTTTAATTTTAAATAAACAGTCATCCTTATAGCTCCGTCTCAGTTATTTCGCTAGGCGAAGGCTAAACAGGAGCGCTACTCTTAATATGTGTTATTTTGACGTAACAATAGTACTGAATATTTGCGTCTGAAGTTCAATATCAAGAATCTATCCACTCGAAGACAAACTGACCTGACCTTCTTCTACAAAATCATCAATGGATTGATTGATTCGCCTGATATACTACGAGGTTTTTGGTACAGTCTGTACACAGAAAAAAAAGTTATCTTGAGTCAAGAAAATATTTTTGAAGACAAACGTTTTCGGGAACCAAGTCAAGATTTTCTTGAGCCAAGAGAATTTGTCTTGGTTCAAAAAAATTCGTTTTGGTCGGAGAAGATTTCTACTTTATCTGAGAAAGTTTAGGTCTCCAAAAAAATTTTCTTAAATCAAGAATATTTACCTTCAGTCGAGAATTTTTTTTTTTCTGTGTAATAAACCGTGTCACAGGAGCAATCAAATAATTAACACGCTGATCTAATGAAAACTACGTAATTAATGGACCGTACAATAGAATAGCTAACAAAGTCTATGAGTTCAATTCGGACATAGATTTTTTTGGTGGATCTTTTACGGTATTTTACTCAAATATTTAAAATCTTCTAAATAATTAATAAAGTTTTTTTTATTTCCTCAGTCAAAAACGCCAAAGTTTAATTGTAATTGATTATGTTTTTACTTTCAAATCATAGTTTTCCTTATATTTGTAACTATATTCTGTAACCAGTTGTATATAACCGATTGGCGTACGATATTAATAAATAAATAAATAACTATAACAATAATAACAAAAATAAAAATCATGACCAGAATGATCAGTTTAAAATTGTCCTTCTAGCTTTCCTTTTCCAGCTGTTCAATGATGCACCAAAAAAATCTACTTCTGTGATGATACTGAAGTTAGCCGACGTCTAATAATTTTTGGTTTTTTTTTTTTTTAAATGATAATTATAAAAAAAAAATCGGTCTGTCAGTTGACCCTGCGGGCCAGCCTCAAAACTTCCCGCCGTTTTCGAGCTCCGTGAGCTCGAAAAATTGTTGTGGATACATTTTCGAGCTCGAAAATACTTTTGTATGCCTTTGTTTTCGAAAAAAAAAGTTTTTTACCATTTTTTCTCAAACGATATCTCTCGAACTAATAAAGCGATTGAGATGGTTAAGGTGGCAATTGATGCGTTTTATTGAGTTCTACAACTAATCAGACTTTAAAATTTATTTATCGAATCGTTTTTGAGAAATTTCAAAAATACTAAAAAAAAATTTTTTTTTTAATTCTTTCGACAACGGTATCTCTTGAAAGAATTAACCGATTTTGATGGTTGAGGTAGCATTCGACGCGGTTTATGAAGCTTCAGAGCCCAATTGATTTTAGAATCAATCCATCGAGTCCGTAAAAAGTTATCCGAAAAAAACATTTTTGAAAAAAGTTAATTTTTGGAATATCTCCGAACGAGCCCTACCGATCAAGCTCAATTTTTTTTTCAGCTTCGAGATATTCGCAAGCCGCGTCGAATGGCACCTTGACGATCAAAATCGGTTCATCCGTTCAAAAGTTATAGATATTTACATACGTACATACATACACTCGGACATGATCTTGAATTTAGTCAGAATAGCTTCCTAATACCTCAAAATGTCGACATCTATTGGAATTTCGATTTTCACAAATCGGGGTGAAACCAATAACTTCCCGAATTTTTGAAAATTTGCAATTATCTTAGCGGAAAGTTAAAAATATTTAAAAAATTGCACTTATAGTCTTTTAAATTTTCTATATGTGCATATTTTTAATTTTTTTTTTTTTCTCCAAATTTAATTGTTGAAAAACAAATCCAAAAATTTTTCATTGTCTGCTAACTTCGAAATCGTACTTCTGTGGCATTTTCATTGATAATTTTTAAAATTCTGTATAGTGGAGAGCGTATCGAAAAACGTGATCTTACTGAAGGAATTTCCATTTAATCTCATAATTAATGTAGAGAATGATCTGGTCAGGCCACTAATTTCTAATATAAAACTCCCAATTTTCCAGATCAGCTGTAGTTTTTTTCCAAGTGATTTTGAATGTTGATAATTTTCCTCAAGTACACGATTTTCTCAGCAAATAAATCAGAAGCTTGTTTACATTAATTAGATTTTTAATTGAGTTTGATACAAATTAAAATAGTAATCAATTGAACATCATGAAATATTTTTATGTAGGCAATAGAACTATAAAATAAATTTTAGTAAACGTTTGGTGCATTCAGCAAAAATTATAATTTTAAATAAATAAACAAATATATATTTTATTTTATTTATTTAATTATATAATTTTTTTAAAAAATATCATCAGCAGCATGAGATTAACTTTAGTAAGAAAAATTTTTAAAAAATTTCCCAAAGCAGACAAATTAAAAATGTAAATTAATAAAATATATAAACTAAGTATGACATATATATATATATATATATTACAAGGACATACTTTTCCAAAGAAGCGGCCCTTGAGATAACTTTTGCCCCCAGTCTCATCGTAAATAACATCAGGAATAATAGACTCTTTTTCATCTTTAGACATTTTGTTTTAAAATAACCGCACTGAATTTACAACACTAACAAAAAATATATAAATATGTTTGTTTATTTACTATTAAAACCTACAAACAATTATATTTAATCACAGGAGCTAGTAATTGTCTGGCATTAAACTTTTAGCCGACGAAAACTCAACACCACCGCTCAGGATAGCAAACAACACTTCCTATATCTTTACATATTTTGGTAACCGTCGGTTTTTAAAATTGTATTGACCTATCAGAAACTCACTAACTCAAACGGTTAACGAACCGGAAATAAATTCAGATAACTTTACTTTTTTTTTTATTTACTTTTTATTTCAACTTTTTTATTTTTATTTATTTATTTAAAATTATTTTAATTATTAATTCTGTACAATTATTACGATTGCTGGTTTTTTTATTATTTTTATGACAGTTTAAAAATGTGGCATGCAAATTATTTAAATGGAGATACGGCTTTATGGTGGCGTCCCGTGTTATCGATGGATTAGACGCGGAACGGAATTTAACTAATGGCGGATAAATTTATAATAGAAATGAAAGAAAAAGTTTTTTAAATTTTTACTTCAATAAGTTATTTAATAGATTGTTTTTTAAAATCAAGACTGATAACTGCAGCCAGTAACAAACATTACAAACTTGATTTAAAAATAATTGATAAATTTTAGGAAAAGACAAAATTAAGAAAATAAACGAAAAATTTAAGCAAAAAATTTAATTAGTAATTAAATAAATCAGAAAAATGTCATTTAGATAGCAATCATGGATTCTATGAATTGAATCAACGCTCAGTATTTAATGACAATTAAATACTGTACTAGGGTATACGGTAATAATTATAATAAAGAATTTTTAATGGTAACTATACGGTAGTAATTTTTAAATTTACCGCAAAACAATCGTATTATTATAATTATTATCATTCCCGACTAATAATCACTTTCACCAATGAAAGTAATCGCTCATATAATTAACAGTAATAATTATAATCTTACATGACAATATTTATCATGACAGAATGGTAATAGTTACCGTCACAGATTTTAATAGTCACTGCAACTTTTTATTTATTTTACTCCGCGTAATTTTAATGTTTTTAAATAAATTTGTATAAATAAATGAATTTAATAGTTTATTTACTTTTTATAAATTTTGTAAAATTAAGTACTCAAACCTCCGATTGCCGGTTGATAAAAAAGGTCATTTTTTAGCATTTTTGTCCCTAAATTTACCACTAGGGTGTATTTTTTATTTATGAGTAATTTATATATTTTTCTCCGCATAGAATATTAACATTAAATAATAAAAGTAATTAATTGTACAATTAAACTGGTCAATGCACTGAAACATTAAATAAAAATCGGTTGTCGTAAGAGTGGAAAATTCGTTAGTTGTGCAGCATGACAATAATTCTTAAGAAAAATTACCATGTTAATTATAATTATTACGAACACAAGATAATTACTATTACTATTGATGTATTTTGAAAGATATCATCAAGCGGTTGTAATATTTATCATTTAATGTAATGATAGCTAGTATATTGATGGTAATTATTATTATACTGATTTATCATTCGGAATGATAACTATTACCATTAGGTGTTTTAAATATTAACATATTGTTAAAGTCACACTAATTTATGTGATTAATGTATGAAAAAAGAAAAAATTAACTATAAGGAATTATGGTAATTATTACCATGAAATTCTCAGCGTGAATGAAATTATTTTCGTGTTTGTAAAAAAAAGAAGAAAATAAATTTTCCTGTGAATTTTTCTTTTACAATATTAATGTTATTATTTTATATAATATTATTAACACTTTATACTTAAAAATTCTCACAATTATATAAGATGAGGAAATAATTACTAGATATTTTATTGAAATTATTTTATTTTTATTTTTATCCATATTTGTCGTTTTCATTATTCACATATTTTATTTTAATAAACACATACTATTTTTTTTCTACGCGCTTAATTCGTTATTCCTAATATTTATGATCGTAGTTATTAACGATAATTGTGGTGACGTTAAATTAAAAAAAAAAAAAAAAAAGGTTCGCAATAGAAAAAAATCATTAATAAGAAAATTCTCATTTGATTTTTTTTTTTTTTTTTTTTTTTTTTTTTTTTTTTTTTTTTTTTTTTTTTTTGTTATAATTTAAGATTCTGATCTCTTTCTAATATTACCATAATTTTACTGTTACATTAAATGTACAGTACTAGGGTTCTTTCTGTTTGTATAAAAAAATAAAAAAACACTCAATTATTTATTTAAATTTTAAATTTTCGCGCTTTTTTTTTAAATCCCGTTCCGCTTGTAATAAAAAGACTGAAAAATTTTAAAATTCTGCTTCGCTTCCGTTCCGTCCATAAAATAAAATAAGCCAGCCTTTAATTTTTTATTTCTTTCTCTTTTTAATAAACTCAGTGCATGCGCGTCAAATAAATAAAATATGTGCAGATATGATGCGCAAGAAAACGATCGATGATGCGACTTCCCAGCGAAGCCGGCGTCCATTTTATCTTGTTGTTAGTGTTAGGTGCGTGTAATAATTATTTTTAAAATTTTAATTATCACTTAGTACTGTCACTAAGTATCATTTTATTAAATAAACAAACAAATCGTAAGCTAAATCTTTATTCATCATTATTACCAATTGTTAGTAATTATTAACTACTCATTATTATTTTAGTGACAAATTACTGCACTGACTTTAGTAAAATTTCATTTAGCGGCTAAATAATTTTATTATTTTTTATTTAAATAATTATTTATGTATTTATTGCAGATTATTAAGTAATGGATAGCGGACCTCCTGCACGTGGTGGATTCAGAGGACGTGGTGGACCAATGCGTGGCCGTGGTGGTTTTGGAGATCGTGGACGGTAAGAAATGTCATTCAAAATTTAACTTGTAACTTTTTTTTAATTAAATTAAATTTTTTTATTTTATTTTTCTAGAGGTGGCCCACCGCGAGGCGGAATGATGCGCGGACGTGGTGGTGCCCCAGGTCCGATGCGAGGTGGACCTCCGGGTATGCGAGGCCGTGGGGGGCCTCCAGGACGAGGTGGACGTGGTGGCCACTACCCTCCAGGGTTTGTATTTTTTTTTTAATTTTTTCTTCGAAATTTAAATTTGAATTTAAAAAATAAATAATTAAAAATTTTAGCGGGCCACCAGACGCAAGTATAGCAGGCGGACCAGGTGGAGCTCCGCCACCCCCTCCGGGAGTTGGCGGGCCAACACGAGGAAGTGGTCGTGGAGCACCTGGTGGATTCCGTGGTCGAGGTCGGGGTGACTTTGGCCGTGGCGACAGTCGTGGTGGAGGTTTCCGGGGCCGTGGTGGAGATCGCCGTGGTCGTGGCTCAGGAATGTTCAATCGTGACGGACCACCAAGAGGCCGTGGGTCAAATGGCGCCGGTTTCAGTGATCGTGGACGTGGAATGGACCGTGGTCGTGGTGCTCCAGTTAAACGAGGCGGAGTTCCAGGTGCTGGTGGACCACCAAAACGACCACGTTATGATGTCGCAGCTGCACAGCCAGCCAATGGCTACGCTTCCCAACCCCCAAGTCAAGGTTACGGGCCAGGTAATGGGTATGGACAACCAGCACCAGCACCCGTTGGCAGTTACGGAGCAACAACTGGTACCTATGGACCTCCTCAGAGTGGTTACCAACAATCTTACCAAGGCTATGAGAGCTACCAAGCGCCCGCAGACTACACACAGTCGACGGTAACTATTTTATATTAATATACAAAATTAATGACAATTACTATCTGACAAGAATTAAATTTATTATTAATTACTTAGACGTTCTATCAACAGGGATATCCAACACAAGTACCACCAGACAATAGATATGGTGGTATACCCCAAGCACCTGCAGCAAGTTTTAATTCTGGAGACCCATATGGTTATGGAAAAGTTCCACCTCAAGGTTTGTCATATTTTTATTATTATAAATATAATTAATTTTATTTTTTCTTAAAAAAATTTAAATTTTATTTTACACGGAAAAGTTTTTTTTCTACACAAAAAAAAAATTTTTTAGAATTAAGAAATTTTTTTTTTTTTTTTTTTTGTGTAGATTTTGAATTTTTATAAAATAAATAATTTATTTAATTTAAATGATACTGAAGTTAGCCGAAGTCTAATAATTTTTGAATTTTCATTAAAACGATAAATTATAAAAAAAAATATTTAAAAAATTGCACCTGTATCTTTTTTTATTTTCTACATATGAATATTTTTTTTTTATCGTAATTTGTTAAAAAAAAAATTGAAAAATTGTTAATTGTCTGCTAACTTCAAAATCATTAAATTTAAATTTAAAAAAAATTTTCCGTGTATTCTATCAAATTTTATTATTTAACTTCTTATCTCTAGATCAATTACATAATTTGTAAATAAAAAAAAAAAAAGTTAGTAGAGATAAAAAAAAAATAATAATATTTGTATGCCGGGTGCGCAGTTAATTACCAACAGGAGGCAGTTGCTCCTGCTGTGGGTGGTGGTGATGGTGGTGATGGTGTTGGAAATTATCCTCCTGCTAATCCTTACGACGAGCAATCCTGTAATAACAGCGGCATGACGGTCAGGGGTGATTATTCAACACACGAGTATGGTTAGTTTTATCACAGAGACTTTTAATTTAAAAATAAAATAATTTAATGGGATTCATTTATCGATTCAGGCGAGAAAATTAAATATTATATCACCGCCAAACCACTATTGAGCACTGCCTTCTGATTGGAATTTAAAAAAAAAATCCTCGAACTTTTTTTTTGCACTTTTATTTTATAAAAAACAAAATTTTAAACTTTCATTTTTCTCGTCTGAGTCTCTATGAGTTTAATTATTTTTTTAACGAAATATTATGAATTTTTTTTTTCTTTAACTAAATTAAATATTTTGCAGACTATACAAGTCAAGACGGTGGCTATGGGAAACAAGATTATGGTGAGTACCAATCTGTTGACAGGCATTTCTATTAAATAAAAAAAAACAAAAAATGACGAAAAAAATAACAAGTTAATAATTAAGATGAATAAAATTAAGAACAACAATAAAAAATAAATTATGGAAATAATAAATGAAAAAAAATATTTGAAATTTTATTAAGGAAACTAGTAACAATGCTATGGTAAATTTGAATAAATACATGTGTAATTTAATTTAAATAATTATAAGAATAAAAAACAAAATTATAACAACAATTTAGGTAATTTACTTTAGGATATATTTAGGATTTACAAGGTTTTGTTTAGGATTAATTTAAATATCACTTGATGATAATTATCGGCTATTTGATAATATTGTAATAATACTAATTATTACATAGTAATGTAGATTTAAATGGATTTAACAAAATATAAATAAATAATTGATTTATGTGGGAATTATTTATATAAATTTTAAATATCAATGACCGGAGGAGCTGAATTAAGTTGGAGATGCGTTGGTTTATTAAATTCCCAGTTTCCGCAGATTAATTCAACATTTTATTTTAAAATAATCAATTTTTTTTCCCTCACGATTTTATTTATTTTTTTATTTGATTGCGATTATTTTATCGACAGTAAAAATACTAATTTTTTTTAACTTTTTAGTAACGAATCATAAAAATTAAAGAAACGGATAAAAATTTATTTTAAAAATATTTTCACGCTATCATTTTTATAGAAAATTAACTGGATTGCGTACAATAATTGAAAAATTATTTATATATCTAATAATAAAGGTTTTATTACTTACGTGCTTTAAAAAAAATTTTTTTCTAAAACATGAAAAAAAATAATTGAATAGCACAAAAAAAATTTTTGAAAATAATCCCTAGCAGATTCAATTAAATTTGAACTATATAATAATGCCGGTAAATTTTGAATTAAGATTTTTTGAATAATTGCTGGTTTCATATGAAAATTTTTTTATTTTTTAACTGTACCAGATTTGAGTTTAAATCATTTTTTATGACGTAATTTGATACCGACATTTTACTGTGGAGCAAATAATAAGAAATTTTGAAGATAAAAAAATTAAAATCAAATGAGATAATTTTCTTATTAATGATTTTTTTCTATTGCCAACATTTTTTTTTTTTTTTTATTTAACGTCATCACAATTATCGTTAATAACTACGATTATAAATATTAGGAATAACGAATTAAGCGCGTGGAAAAAAATAGTATGTATTTATTAAAATAAAATATGTGAATAATGAAAACAACAAATATGGATAAAGATAAAAAAAAAAATGAAACATGAGAGCTCTTTTATTTAATAATTTCAATAAAATATCCAATAATTATTTCCTCATCTTATATAATTCTGAGAATTTTTAAGTATAAAGTGTTAATAAAATTATATAAAATAATAACATTAATATTGTAAAAAAAAAATTCACAGGAAAATTTATTTTCTTCTTTTTTTTACAAATACGAAAATAATTTCATACACGCTGAGAATTTCATGGTAATAATTACCATAATTCCTTGTAGTTAATTTTTTCTTTTTTCATACATTAATCACATAAATTAGTGTGACTTTAACAATATGTTAATATTTAAAACACCTAATGGTAATAGTTATCATTCCGAATGATAAATCAGTATAATAATAATTACCATCAATATACTAGCTATCATTACATTAAATGATAAATATTACAACCGCTTGATGATATCTTTCAAAATACATCAATAGTAATAGTAATTATCTTGTGTTCGTAATAATTATAATTAACATGGTAATTTTTCTTAAGAATTATTGTCATGCTGCACAACTAACGAATTTTCCACTCTTACGACAACCGATTTTTATTTAATGTTTCAGTGCATTGACCAGTTTAATTGTACAATTAATTACTTTTATTATTTAATGTTAATATTCTATGCGGAGAAAAATATATAAATTACTCATAAATAAAAAATACACCCTAGTGGTAAATTTAGGGACAAAAATGCTAAAAAATGACCTTTTTTATCAACCGGCAATCGGAGGTTTGAGTACTTAATTTTACAAAATTTATAAAAAGTAAATAAACTATTAAATTCATTTATTTATACAAATTTATTTAAAAACATTAAAATTACGCGGAGTAAAATAAATAAAAAGTTGCAGTGACTATTAAAATCTGTGACGGTAACTATTACCATTCTGTCATGATAAATATTGTCATGTAAGATTATAATTATTACTGTTAATTATATGAGCGATTACTTTCATTGGTGTAAGTGAGTATTGGTTGGGAATGATAATAATTATAATGTGATTTTTTTTCAACATCATTATAATGGTTGCCTTTAAAATTATTGTGCTGTATGATAATCATCAACGAACTCTCATGACAATCATTACCATAAAATTATCAGCGTGTATAAATAATTTATCAATAATTGATAAATGCTCTAATTATTTTTATTAATAGATAAATAATTATCATTAACACCCAGAATAATTCAGTATTGCGGAAGTTTACTGATTAATAATAATAATAATAACTATAATTATATATATATTTACATAGATTATAATTAGACAGACAAATAATAAAACCATTTTTTTTTATTTCCTCAATGAAGAAGATATAAATAAATAGGTAATTCTATTTCATTCATAAAAAATGAATTACAGAACAAAAAAAAAGTCATTTACAAAAATATTATACATATTTTGCTTTATAAAATGTAAAATTATTATTATTTTTTTTAACGAATTTATAAAATAGAGAAGATGTAATTAGAAAATTGATTTTTAATGATTAATTAATTATAAAAATAATGAAAAAAAAATATATATATATATAAGAAATGACCCCTTTATTTCCTCACCTTTATTAATATGAAATAAATGAGGGATTTCTAATTATTTTAATCGAAAATATTAAGTTTCAGAGGCTAATTAAGATGCATAAGAACAAACTTGTACCCAACAAACTGTTCGAGCGAAACTAAATCATTATATATATTTATGAATTTTTTTTTTATTTATGAAGATTAATAGTTAAGAAACTTCAACTGATAAAAGAAATCAATAAAGAAGACATCAAGTGAAATGATGAATTGAATATTAATGAGAAATTGAATATTAAAAGCAACAAAAAATTTTTTTTTCTTTTTATCATTAAAAAAACAATGAAAATTTACTTTTTTATCCTGAATGATATAAATACTTGGTATTATCTTGAAGTAGGTGCTCCTAAAAATATTTACTCCCTTAATTTCTTTATTTTTCTCATACATAATTATTTATATGCATATTAATGCAATATAAATTTAAATCATCTTGAAAGCACAAGAATTTTCAGTATGAGTTCAATATTTATATATTTAGTAGGTTTCGCAACACAATAATTTTTATTTTGTCTTTTTTAAGAATAAAACTTGAAATATTTTTTTTTCTATTTCCCAAACGTGTTTTCTCAAAAAAATTGAATTTATAAAAAAAAATATATATATATATATATATATTGCCCAAGCTAATGAGCTAAAATTATTCAAAAATTCGTACTTTTGAAACTTAAATATTTTTATTCAATTTTAAAAATCATTATAGTAAAAATTTCGAAAAAATTATAAATATGGACTTTATTTAATTGATTAATTTAAAAATTTCGTTGCTTATTGTGATAAAACGTCAATTAATAAAAAAATCATTATCAATTCTTATATAGTATATTAAACACCAAGAGACGGAAAGTTCAAATTATTGCCTCTATTTTTCGAAAAAATTGCGCGTGTGCTATTCTTTATCAGATGATAAGAAAAAGTAAAACTTTTTGGTGCAAGTTTTGTAAAAAATTTTCTTACTTCTAATCCTTTTTTTTCTGTGCATCACTTCCCAGTCTTTGAGTTTTGCAACTCTAATTCTATAATTTTTGATAAATTTATTTTTATATCACATTTTTTAAAAAATATAAATTGAGACTTAATTTTACAAAAATAAAAAATTATAATATTCTGCACCAATTTTATAAAAAAAAAAAAAAAAAAAAAAAAAACATACACCCAGAGAATTTTACATAAAAAATTTATAGAAAAATTACTACAGTAATAGGAACATGAAAACAGTATGGAATTATGGTAAAAATTACTGATAACATCGAATTTTTTGAAATACGTAATTTTCACAAGGCAACATATTCAATTTTATTTTAGATATTTTTAGCAGCTGCGTCGTAATTGATTATGCTAAATTAGAATATTTGGTAAAATATTCGTAAAAAATAAAATAAAAAATTCAGTTGACAATCCTACTTTGACATTTGGCGACTGTAGAGCACTATCTATCCGCTTCGTGTTCGAGGTGTGCAAAAATTATAATTGAAAGAAAGCTGGAAAAAATGGATTGGGTGCATTTATTAGCTCAATATACATCCAATCACTTGATAACAATAAAATATAAGTATGATAATTTTGAAAAGTAAATTATAATTTATTTATTCAAATAAATCACCGTTAGCAATAATCAAAGCCGTCCCAGGTTAAAATATTTCGCCGAAACCATAGAATTTAATTCAAAGAGACCAAAATTTTATAGAAAGAGGTTGAAAGCTGACCGAAAACACACCGAAATTTTATTATTCTAAAAAAGCAAGCCGATAAATTCAGTCGGTCTATTTTTGGTTATTTTAAGGCCTAATTATCGACTAGTTTTCAGCCTTGTGTTCACGACCTGGGCCTTTTTTCGGCCGAGAAAAAACTTTCTTATTTTGGCCTTAAATTTTTTACCCGGTGTCTATCTACTAAATTTACCCAAAATTTCATAAGCATTAAAATACATTTAGTAAATATCTATAATTATAATACAAAATAAAATTCACAAAATGTTTCACAAAGAGATGATTGCTTACGCTTAAATATGTCACGTAATTAATTCTAACCTATCAGTACTAGAATGAACGAAAAGAGCCGAATATTTCCGAACGAACTCGAATTTAAAATATTTTTTATAAAATTACTACGTATTCTACGTAGTGCAATTTATTCAAAAATTTGGAATTCTTAAATTTTCTATTGCATCGAGTTATTTCTTATTGTGAATATTCAAAATAGAGTAATAGATTTTTTTGATGAATCAAAAATTTTACTATGTGAGATAGTAAAAATAGTTATCTTTTAGAGGTTATTTTAATTCTTAGCAGATCCGAATTACGGTAAATTGTCGTAAAATGCAGTAATTTATAGCATATTACGAAAATTTCAAGTCCAATACCGCATTATATGGAAAATTGATTGTAAAATTGCGGCAGTTCAAATGAAAACTTGTGGTAACATTACGGCATTTTAACGTAAGTTATGACATTCAGAAGAATTGCCGTAAAACGCGGCATTTTACCGTAAATTACGGTCAAATGCCGCATTTTCAGACAAATTTATCATAAATTTGCGGCAGAACTACGGTATTTTAAGGTGAAAGTGCGATATTTTACTACAAATTTGCGGTAACATTACAGTATTACACCGTAACTTATGGGTTTCAGAAAAATTGCCGTAAAATACGGCAATTTACATTAAAAATACTGCATTTTTACGGAAGAATTTGCCGTAAATTTGTGCAAGTTCAAAGTAAAATTTGCTGCAATTTATGTCATTCACAAAAGTTGCCGTAAAGTATGGTAGAGCTCAGTAATTTTCGGCAAATTACGGTGTTTTGTGGTAAAATCCGGTCATTTACCGTAATTCGGATCCGCTAGAGATAAAATTTTATTAAAACTTACTGAAATAAATAGAATAATTATAAAACATATTGAGTTGTCCCACCGTAATCTCAAATTATTGGGTATGTTTAACTATAAAATTCTCTGCGTGTATAATTATTCATATTATTATTATTATCAAATATAAATGAAAGATAATACAGTTATTGACATAAAAAGTAATAAACAAGGAAACTGTCCTAGAAGACCAGCGATAATAAAACAGAACAACGAATCAATGAAAATAATAACGACAAGTTTACGTAATTAAACCGTAGGTATTTTTTATTAATTACACAATATATAAATAATCGATAATTATTATTTTTTCATATCATACTTTTTTTAATCGATTATCAAATATTTTAATACACAATTTTTGTTTAATTATTTATAAAATTCTCACGATAAAAATAAAACAAAACAAAAAAAAATAGAAAATTTTATTTTAAATTTGATTGTTTACAAAAAAAATATTTTATAACATATATAAGTATATCTATATACAATTAAGAAAAAATAAAATGAAAAAAAAAATTAAAAATAAAAATACAAAAGTAAATCAATTGATGCCGGAAATAAAAATGCAAAACGATGAAACATCTGAATAACAATAAGATCCAAATGATTGAATAAACTACGGCTCAAAAATATACAGGTGAGTAAAAATACTAAATATATATACCGTTTTTTATTTATAATTAATTGATTGATTCAAAAAAAAAATCGTAATAATGAGTCATAAATTATAAACAAATACATATATTGTATTATAATAATAATTAAGATATATATATATTAAAAAAAAAAAAAAAAAAAAAATCTAAAGCTCTCCGGTACTATTTTAAATGTAGTGCAATACTGAATTACATAACAAATTTGTCAATGTCTGTCTACAAAAGTAAGAAAAAAAAAAAATATATATAAATATAAAATATATAAAAAATAAAAGGGCGTTTATTATTAATAATTATAAATCTAGGCACTGATAGAGATTAAATTTTATGTAAGAAAAAAAGAAATAATTTTTTTTTTTACGCGAATTTTTACTAAAATTTAAAAATAAAAAAAAATTTGTTTGAATTTTTTTGCTAATTATGTGTAATATTTTTTATTAATATTTTAATTTTTTTCTTAGGGTAAAAAAAAATAATGGAGCACGGAAGATACTTGGAATATTAAATATATGTACAATCACATGACTGATTATTTACGTCATAATTCCATCACTACTGGACAATAATTAAATGTTATTAGTAACAGCAAAAGGTAACACAATTTTAATTATCCTTTAATAAAAATGTTATTATTTATTATTTTTATTGACATGATTTTTAAAAATAATAATTAAAATATTATTTTATGGCTTTATTTGTAAAATAAAAATAAATTATGGCAGTCTTAAGACTTATAAAATGACTTGATATAATTTATTAGTGACCCTTATTAAAAACTCCCATTGAATTAAACATTCAATCAGAATTGCTCTGGAGTATTCCAAGTATCCAATTTTATTTCAATCGGATTTTATCGAAACTTTCCGATTAAATCCAATTGGAGTTTTTAATTAGGGGAGGTAATCACGAATGGATGTACAGGAGATTTTTAATGTTAATTTTGTGCACTTTGAAAATAAGACTTAGAAAAAAAAAATTTAATAAAAATAAATTGCGAAAAATGTATTTTTAAATTTTTAAAAAATTTCTTATTTCAAATAATTTTCTCAAAAAATTGCGACACCTGTCAGGTACTCAGAATTTATAAAAATAAATCAAAATTTTTTTTTTAAATAATTAATTAAATTAAAACAATATTCTTGTTACGTGAAATATCCCCCCCCCCCCCCCAACCCAATTAAAAAAAAGAAAAAATTTTTTTTTACTTGTAATTTATTTTTTACCCCTAAATTCTCAATTTTGAAACGCACTGAGATGACCCTCAAAAAAGTTTACAAAATAAAAATTTAAATTTATAAAAATGAATAAAAAAATAAAATAATTGTAATTTAAAAAAAAAATCTCCCTTACATCTTTATTATTATTTTTAATTAGTTCCTTAGATTTATTTTATTTATTAGTCTCATTATTTGTAAAAGTGAGCATAAAAATGTTCGGTAACCACAGAGTACCTTAGCTTTGATAAAATTATCATGATAATAATAGTAAAAAATAATAATAATAATAATGAATAAACGCAAACGACTAGTTGATGAATGAATTATTTAAGTACTTATTCGTCGTTTTTGCTGGTCACTTGACAGTAGCGTCAATTGTATGTAACTGTGACCTTCACGTAAATTAATAAGCCTAAAAAATATTTTATTTATTTCAATTGCAATTAATAAATTAATTTTGTTTATTTTTTTTATTTAATTATATTAATACCTGTCACGTTCTTGTTGTTGTATATGCAGTCGATCCCCACGTCGTAGAGGAAGAATAACGCTGGTATAACAAGACGCTTCAGTTGCTGTAACTGCTGATACTGTTGCACATTTTATTATTTTCCTTGTCAATGATGTGCCTTCAGAACTTAGTAATATCCAATATGAATAATGTGATGGTTCACCATAATAATAAATCTATAATTATTCCAATACAAAAAAAAGATGTCAATTTTTTATGTTTGAATTATTTTTTAAAAATAATTATCGGTTACCGATGCGCACAGAAAAAATGGATTTCTTGGAGTAAAAATTTTTTGCGCCATTAAATTTTTTTTTCTGTGCGAATAATTCAAATTTACGAACTATTGTCACTTTATTCTATAATTATAATTATTTTTAAGCTTTCCAACAATATTGCGAATTCTTTAATGAGAATATTTGCAATTAAAAATTGGAATTTTAATCCATAATTAAAATTCTATCGATTAAAATTATAAAATTAATTTTCAATTCAACGACTTGAAATAAAAAATTTAAAAAGTAGTTTTAATTCAGAAACTTGAGATTAAATATTAAAAAATTACTTGTTAATTCAAACACGGGGGATCAAAAATTGGAAATTACTTTTTAATTCAGATAAGTAATCAAGACAAAAAATTTGACAGCACTTATAACAGGGAAGAATGCTGTTTCATTTGAACTTGAAGTTTAAATATTTTTAAACTTACTCTTGATCGTCAGATATAATAGAATTTTAAATAAAAAGATCATTCATAGTTGAGACATTTAAGAATCAAATTTTTTAAATAATTTTCAGTAAAAACAGATAATTTCAAATTAAAACAACAATAATACGATGTTCGGAATTGAAAATTTTTTATTTAATTTTTGATTCGAAAATAGAAAATTTAAAATCAGAATATTATTTTTTTAGCTCCTTTAGCTATAGCTAATCAAAATTATCGATTTTTAAATATGAAATTAGAGATTAGAAAGAAATTTTTTAATCTGGTTTTCCGAACTTTAATTTTTTATTCAAAAACGTATAATTAAAAACTAAGCAATTACATTTTAACGCTACTTTACGAATTTAAAATTTGAAATTTAATTTTTGATTCAAAGATATTGGATTAAAAATTGAAAAATTATTTTTAATTTGTTGTTTCTAAATTATGAAATATAAAAAAAAATTTAATTGAAGCACTAATACAATTATAAATTTAATACGCTATTTGCAACCCTGCTTTCGAATTAGTTGAAAATTACTGTAAAAATTTTGTTTTGCACCAAGAAATTTTTTTCATTACGAATTGAAAAGAAAAATTTTTTTTAAGCGAGAAAATATTTTCTAGTCCTAAGAAATTTTTTTCTCTTCATGTCTTCATTTTTAACCAAAAAGTTTTAAAATTAAAAATTTATAAAATACAAATTACCTGAGCAGACACCATAAATAATCCATTAACAGTTACTTCAATAGATCGTTTATCTTCAACCAAATGAAATTTATTGAACCCATAACGTGATTCGTTTTGTTTAACCCAAGGGCCGATGTAAACTAAATCATGAAAATAATAAAAATAAATTAATTTAAAGTTTTAAAATTCAAACGCCCACAACTCACTTGCTCATTCAAAAAATAAAAAATAATTTGAGTGTAAAAAACTGATTAATAGACAGAGCTCTAGTATTAAAAAATAATTTTTAAAAAATGGCAGCTAAATTTTTTTCATTATTTGTCAGTTTTAAGTTTTTATTAATTACAATTAAAAAGAATTTGAATAGTAATTTGCAGAAGAGTATTCTAATTAAAAATTCAAATGTAAAAAAAAAAATTGATTAATCGGTTGTATATTTTTTAATTATTGTGTTTACCAACACAGGTTTTTCTCATTTGTTTTTTTTTTCCAATCATTAGTATAAAAAAATTGACTTGAAATTGTGTTTGTTTTATTCATTAATAAATTATCTATCAAATGATATGAATTTTTTTGTAGTTAAAAATATTTGAACGAGCGTAAAAACGTTTTTTACGTCAGTGAATTAGCTGGGAGCAAGTAAGCGATAGTAGATCACATCTTATTACTTCGCAATTGAACTATGCAAAAAAAAAAAATAATAATGTATACTAACTACCTGTATCAGTAACATGTTGCTCAGGTACAGCACCAACGAATGTGGCTACCAGTGGTCCTAATTAAAAATAATCATTATTATTATTCTATTGTGTTAAAATAAATATAAAAAAATTAACGAAACGGCAAGCAGTAAATTAGTAAGATAATTGATTATGAAGTCAAATTAACATAATAAGGATTGTCTACGTGTGTAACCCTGATTAAAAACTCCGATTTAATCCGATTTGAAAATTCTAATCGGATTTAATCGATAAGATTTCGATTTATTTTCAATCAGTTTTAATCGGACTCAATCGGAAAGTACCTAATAAATCCGATTGAAAGTTAATCCTTTCATGCATTTATACCTGCATAATTTTTCCGAGTTACAATAATATACTGACTAAGTAAAATCTTTTTTAGATTTATAATTTTTAATTTTGTAATGCTTTTTAAAGTTTTTGCGGAACACCTTCACATGTAATGGTAAAATTTAGTAATAGAAAAAATAGAGTTCGCTAAACGTATACTTTAAGACATATAGGGATATATGTGTTCCCTTTTCAAACACAAAAATATACACAATTTCTGTCTTATGTATTACTTTTATGTTGAATTAGATCAAAATAGATAGATATAAATAAACAAAAACATTTATACTGACTTGGAATAGCTATGAACGAATTTAATTTTTCGATCGAATCTAATTGAGTTTTAACCGAATTTAATCCGAGTTTTTAATCAGGAAAAAGCGAAGAAAAAAAAATTCGCTTGTCATGGATTAAAATCAAAATCGGGCATACTAATACAACAATAATGGTCCACGTGTACCCAATCGCCTGCGACTGCGTTTTAGCCTCCTTTTGAGCTTTCTTCGTTGTTTACCTCGTCCATCATCCCTACGGGATCTTCCTGCACGTGAATCAATCCAGGAACCAGTATCATTTTGATTAGTAATCATTGGCACATTATCAGTTTCATTGTATTCGTTAAACCGGGCTATCGATCTTACGAATCTTGTTTTTAATTTATTTTCATCATCATCGTTATTATTATTATTATTATTAATATTATGTATATTTTTATTATTATCAGAATTAATGTTTATATATTTTTGTCGTATCTTTGAAGTTGTGTACTGTCGGATATTAATTTGATTTAAATTTCTATTTAATCGTTCATATTTTAACATCAATATTGCGAAATTTTTATTCATTGAATTTATCTGAAATAAAATTTTTAAAAATTAGTAAATAAAAATATTAATTTTTTTTAATAAGAAACCTAATGTCCGAACATTATTCGTTAAAATAATGTGAGATTGACTTGAAAAAATTATAAAATATAAAAAAAGTTTTTTTAGTTTTCCGCTAAGAAAATTTAAAATTTTCAAAAAAAAGTTATCGGTTTCGATCTGATTTTGATAAGAAAACTGAGTTTTGACCAGATCTCGACGTTTTAAAATCCTAGGGAGCCATCCTATTTTCAAGAGGATGTCCGAGTATATGCAAGTGTGTTTACGTACGTACGTATGTAGATTTTCTAACAACAATGTTTTCGAGCTGTAGGAGCTCAAAAATAGCGGCAAGTTTTGGAACTGGTCCGCAGGGCCAACCAATGCTCTGATTTTTTTGAAAAATATTTATGAGAAACAGAAATTATTCGTAATTTGTTCTAGAAATAAGTTAATTATAATTCAATTTATCTATTGTATCATTTCGTATGTTAATTCTGCAAAATTGATAATACTCTTTTATGGGAAAATCAAGTAAACGGAAATAAAATTATGGTAACTTCTAGTATACGTTTATAAAATATCAATCCATAACGTTATGGTAATAATTAGTTGGAATTATGGAATATACGCCCATAATCTCTGGGAAAAGTTTCCATGACTATAGTAATTATTACCATAAGATCTGGTAACGATTACTATTACGTTACGGTATCTATTACTGTTAAATCTGGTAATGGTTACTATAATGTTATGGTAATCATTACCATAAAATGTGATAACTGTTTACTATAATATTGCAGTAATAACTACTATAACATTATGGTAATAGTTACCATAATAATATATGGTAATTTTATAGGAATTATTATCATAATTTGTATGGGTGCCGTTTTTATAATAAATTTTTTTAAAAAACCTGTTACCTTACGATATGGGAACGATTCCCATAATATATTGTAATTGTTACTATTCAATAAAAAAACTTTGAAAACAAAAAAAAAAGTAAAGAATTTACCTGAGCTTCTAATGCTCGCACATCGCGTTTAAGTTGAAAATAAACAATAAAAAATGTAACAATAATTAATAACGTCATTAAATTTTGTATTCTTCGATAAAGAATCGTTTTCTTATTATTCGATACCGACACATTCATGTTGACATTACACTCAATAACTTTCCCCATTGATTTATCAACGGTATCTCCAATCCGTATCGTTGTATCTTTCGTCAAAAAATTCTTCATTTTTTTTTATTTTATCAAATAAATATTTTTATTTAATCCGATATTATTTATTTAACTCAATCACATCCTATAGAAAAAAAACACTAATTAATTAAATTAATTAATTAAAATAATTTAAATAAAATAAAAACTTACTTGAGGATTAGAACAACAACCGATTTATTCTATAACTGAATCATTTATGACCAGCTCAAAGTATTTATATTATATATATATTTTTTTACCATATATATATGTACTTATTACCAAGTAAAAAAACCTACTAACATAATTTCATTATATTTATATATCAAGTTACATTTTTTCGAATAATAACACGATGAATAATCATTTGACACACTTGCGATACCTTTTAAGTAAAAAAAAATCATTTATTGTTAAAAAAAAATTATTATTTAAATTAACACCCGTACTTACGTGATCATTTTCCAGCATACGAATTTTAAAAAAAAATGTATATAAAAAAAAAAAAATGATTTCAACTGTGGACGCTATTAAATTCCATTGTTTACTGTCGCGTGGTCCAGCGAACTATCGATGATTTTCAGTGTAAAAAAAAAGTTATTTTTTTCCGGGGTTTAGATTTCGCGGCTTTGGCTGGGGCTGTAAAAAGTACCAGCAGCTTCTCAAAATAATAAACCATCCGCTGTAGTCTTTGTAAAGTTTAAGTTTAACTAAAGTTAATAAATATAATAAATATAAAATGTGTTAACGACCCAAGTCCTGCGTGTGTTATTTTGTTAAAGCATTTCAAGTCAAGTCCCAACGGTGAACTGACGAATGCCAACACACTGTTCTCAACTTAAGTCCCTAGATCCCAGATCCATGATCCAAGTAGAGATCTACAGTCAATACTTGTTGTTTTCTTATATATATATATATACATTTTATATTTTTTTTTTTTCGTTTCTTTTCGTTCTCCGTTTATTTTTCTTTGCTATTATATGTCTTCCAGCAGATGCAGATGCTTGTATACTAAATTCTGTAAAGAGCTTTGTGCTGTTACTCTCATCTGATAATTTTAGATCACTTGACATTCAACATCCATATGAAATATTATTTATACATATATGAATTTTTTTTTATTTTCTTAAATATTTTTAAAAATCTACCGAAACAAAATTTTTAAGTACCTGCGAAACTTGTTTTCAAGGACAAATGACCATTTGACCATTTTATTGTTATTATTATTTTTTTTTTGGAGTAAAAGGAAGTAAATTTCGTGATCTAAATAAATTAGAAATTTTTTTCAAATCGAAACAATTTTTTTTTCTTTACATATATCCATATATTTATTATTATTATTTTAATTTTAGTCATTGTTGCAATTGAATCAATGAGAAATAAATTGCATGATGCATGTAAGTCATGAATTAACTCAATAGAGGACAAAAGAATACTTTTAGTTACGAGTCATCGTACGAAAATTACTCTGTAACCACATATATGTATACAAACGTATATATATTAATATGATATTTCCTTTTTTTGCCCAATTTTCATTTTTACTCGAAAAAAAAAATTAATAATTAAATTTAATAAAAATTAAATTATAAAAAAAATTTTCATAAATTAATTACAAATATTTTTTATTATTTAAAAAAAAAAATTTTTAATGTCAAAAATATATAGACATTGAATTTAATATTTAATATTTTTTTACTAAACTCGCAGTCATTGTAAAAAAAATTTTAAAAAATAATTGTAATTAAATTACTTACAAATAATTAGAAATTTCTCATAAATGTCAAAATTATTTTTTATTATTTTAAATAAAAATTTATTGTCATTTACAACAAAAAATTATCATGTTTTTTTTTGTAAAAATTTTCACTATTTATTAAATAAATTAAAAAAAAAAAAAATTGACATTAAATTTTAAGAAAACTGAATAAATTTTCAATAATTTTAAACAGTAAAAAATATATACAAGTATATTAAATTTAATATTTCTTTTTTTTTACGAAATTTGAAATTTTACTTTGAAAAAAATTTAATAATTATTATAATTACTTATTTATAATACAAATTAATATTATTTACATATAAAAATTTATTTACATTTACAAATAATAACAAAAAAATTATTTCTATTTATTTATCAAATAAATTTTTTTTTAAACACTTGTCACACAATTTAAAAAAATTTTTTAACTGTCAAATATGTACAAATTTTGATTAACACTTTTTATAAACAGTTTGAATTCAAAAAAAAAAAAAAAAAAAAAAAAAAAAAATACCAGGAATGAGATTTTTTGTTTTGGAGTAGAAAAAAAAGTAAACTCGAGTAGTTTTAAATTAAAAAACTGACATCACTAAAAAGTTATTTAGAAGAAAAATAATCCATACAATTGACCGAATTGGAATTTTACGCGTAATAACGATACTCTAGATTTAAAATGTGAGTGAACTACAATCTTGTACTAGGAACTTTTCAGTATTTTATCACATGAAATACAACATTACGTCATTGTCTCAAGTTAACTTTTTATTTTTTTCTTTATCATTAACCAGACTACTATTCTACCATACAAAATATCTCTGCGCACTTATTTTATAGTAAGAAATTTGTTATCGCTTCTGTTTCTTCGTATTTATTTCATTTATCTAATGTTTATTCTTACTAAATATTTTAATTGCTTACAATACTACAATTAAAAAAAAAAAAAAATTATTTATTTATCTCTTATTTATGTATTTACTTAATAAATTCTATTCAACCCTGGAGCTTCGTAAGGGCCGTAAGATACAAAATATATATAATATATATTTGTGCAAATAAAAAATTGTGTGTTAATTTAACACACTGCTTTTATGTTTTTTCATCAGTTCATTTTTAACAAAAAAAAAATGTTAAATTAACACTTTACGTGTGTTACAGATAACATTTGAATGTATTAAAGTTTTTGAACCGGTAACAGAGAATATTAAAATTTTTTTTACTCAAATTGATAATACAACAATATAAAAATTTGTGTTAAATATTGTTCTAACACACAATTTTGTGTTAATTTATACAAAATTTTTTTAACTGAAAAAGTGAAATGTATCATTCAATTTTAAAGTGCATTTGATTCACGTTACTTATATTTGAATTAATTTAAATTATACATAGATATAGGGGTGGGATGGGGGGGGGGGTAAAAACGAGATACTTAAGGAAATAATAAATTTCCGGGGACTCAAAGAAATTAAATCTGTTTTCTTTATTGTTATTCAAAAGAAAATAGAAAAAATTTTAAGCTGCCGTTAAAATTCGAAAAATTGTAAATACTTTCTAACTGATTATTGAAATACATCTGAAGTACTTTGAAACTGGGAGTCCTTTTATTGTAAATTGATAAGAACAACAATCAAATTTATTTCATACTATTTTTTTACAAAATCAAGTTTTCAAAAACAGGAAAAAAAAAGAAATTCAAAATAATGCTCAATGACTTTTTTTTTTATAAAATTTCGGGGGTACCCCATTTTACCCCTCTTTCCACTACATATATTGACTTGCAACATAATATGAACAGGCTAATCTGAATTCATTATATGCAATTTATTAACGCAACACTCGTCGATGACAGTTGACTTCTTACCCTAATTGCTGGCGGCACAAATATATCTATATATTAAAGATAATTTAAAATCAATCAGTGTTCAAGATTCTATTGCTCAGCATCTCTATCTAAAATCAACGCGTAACACGCAGACATCAATTCTTAATAAGCTTCCAAAGCAACAACTGATGGCAATTTGTTCCATATTCGTATAGTAGAAATAAAAAATAATTTTTGAAACGTTACAGTTCTTAGTTGGGAATAATCATCATCAATTATAGTAAATCTAATTGAATCATCAATTTATATATAGTCCACTTCCGACTTAAAACGGATCTAGGGGACGTAGGGGAAATTTATCTTGTAATTTCGTCAATTCCAACGGAGGCTTATAACGGGCTGTCGTTCGAAATTCAAAAGAGAGGTTAAGTGGGGGAAGTTGTTTAGATCCAGTAAACTTTTCGAAAGAGAATCAACTTCGGAAATCATCCCTACTACGGTTTTTTATACTCTGCGCATGTGCAGAAAAAAGTGGGAGAATATTTAGTGGACAGAAGACCCAGAGTGGGAGTAAAAACCGAAAACACCCGAAGTCCAATCTCTTGCACGGAGAATTTAAACTGCCGATTGAGGGGAAGAGGCTTTTGACGGATAGTCGACTATATATACATATATATTGAGGTATTAAATATGAAGAATAAGATAAGAAAAGAAGATTATAAACAAAAAATATAATTTAAAAATTGTGGCGCTAGTGTAGTTAAGTAAATGATGGGGATAAAAAAGAGCAAAAGAGTAATTGTATATTATCATAGTCATCATTCTCATCTCAACCAGTCAGCAGTTGTTAAAGACCAACAAATTAAATTAACTACAGTAGTTGTCTGAAAGTATTTTAAATAAGATATCAAAAAATATGTAGAATATTCATTTTATTTTAGTAATAATAAATTTCCCGCGTTAAAATGATTTATTTTTTTTATACCATTTAAAATAAGATATATATAATAAATATATAAAAATGACATCGACATGTAAAAATATTGAATTGAATGATAAATTAAAATCAAATGATAGTAATAAAGTAAATGTCAATAAGACGATAACGGGCGAGGAAAGAAAATCATTTTTAAATTCACGTGAAAATTTGAGTATTTCGGATATCGAACAGGGATTCAATAAAAATTTATCTTGTGTGCGGGTTAATAAATTTATTGTTTTAAATGTGTTTACTATTGTTTTAGTTATTATTATTATTTTTATTGAAACATTTAATTTAACAAGAGTGATTAACAATAAAAAAGAAATCGATGATCTCAAACAAGAATTCGATTTATTGAGACGACAATTTTATGAAGAAAATTTTTTAGACAGACTTATGGCATTCGAAGAACAGGTAATTCATATATTTTATGTTTTTTGTTTATATATAAATATATTTAAAATGTGAGGGGGTAAAATTCCTCTAAAAAAATTCATAAAACTAAACTTTTAAATTTTGGATAATTTTGAATTTGAGAATATTTTTTACTTGATTTCAATCTCGAAATTGAATTATTTTTGATTGATCATTTCAAAAAATCTCCCTCAAAAATAAATTTTTTTGACTCGCATTTTTTCAAAATTTTAAAAAAAGATCAACACAAAATTCAGTATCGTGTCAAATTTAAAAATTTTTTTACACGTAATATTTTTTGTTTAAATGAAAATTAAATTGTAGAACAAATAAAGTTTTTTTTTATTGCACTGAAGCTTCAAATACTTGTTTAGTTTGAAATTCCTCTGCTAATAGAAACTTTATGTTTACTCCATATGCAGTGAGTTTCTTTTTAATTTTTTTGTAAATTCCGGAACTCATGACGAAGTGGAAATTCACTTTGAATTCGTTAATAATTTTTTACAATGCATATGTTTTTGATTTAAGATCTTTTAAAATTTTAAACAGTAGATTCAGGTCTAAATATATATTTTATGGTTAGTAGTTTTATATCCCACATTTCTTGATGTTTATTAATGTATTTACAAAATGATGAAGAATCATTGCCTGCACAAATAGAATAAGATAATGTGCAACAACCTTCAAATTTATTATCAAGCGAAATATTTAAGTAAAATGGTAAAAATGTCATCTGGCTGTCAAAATAAAAAGTTTTATTTTTTTAAAATCAGAATTAAAATTCCTAGCACGTGTTTGTAATATAAAAACATACAATGTTATGGTAATAATTAATTGGAATTATATAGGATATGAACCCATAATTTCTAGGATAAGTTTCCATAACTATGGAAAAATTCCTATAATTATGGTAATAGTTCCTATATGTTGAATGGGAATTGAATTATGGTAATGATTACCGTATTCATGGGATTAGTTCCCAGTCATATACACGGAGAGAAATGTCAAGTAAATATGCATATGCATAGTAATAATTAGATTACTCTATAGTTTGTGTCATGCCGCTCTTATGTGACTGTTTATACAAACTATAGAGTAATGTAACCATTACTATGCTGCATAGGAATATTTACTTGACATTTCTCTCTGTATAGTAATAAATTCTATACCCACATTGGAACTGTTCTCACCGTAATCGTATGGTAATTATTACTATGATAGGATATGGTAACTGTTACCATAATGGTATGTTAACTATTACTTTCATAGTATATAGTAACTATTACCATGCTGTTATGCTAATGATTCCGATAATATGCAGAATTTATGAATGTTATAATAATCATTACCATAATATTATAGTAATTATTATTATAGTAGTATATAGTAACTATTACCATAATATTATAGTAAAGGCTCGGCGATAAGATTACTGAGGCATTACCTGAGCAAAACAGAGCAGATTTGTTAATGCATCGTTAAAAAATTATTCAGTAGCGTAATTATTAACATTCACAATTTTTAATTGAAAAAAAAAAAAATATTTATCACCTTCATAAATTGCGAAAAATAGTTGTAGGAACAACTAAAAAAAAAGCAAAGTAAAGCTTATCGTTTGAACTTTAACATTCATTTTACGAAATAGATATATAATTGCCCGTTCAAATGTTATTTTAAAACAAAACCATAAAAATTAATATTTTTTTCATTTTATAGTTTGAAAATAAGAAATGTATACGATTTATAAATCAATTATCCCACTACAAGTTAAAAATTCCGCGATTTTGATAATTACGATTCGGACATGGTAAAAACTATAATCTTTTTCTCCTTGTGTATTATAGAAAAGAGCTACAAATCTATGATAAGAATTTAATAATAATAAATACCATAACATTTATTGATCAGTTGGCATTTTTTGTGCAAAACACATAATTATTGTAACTTTAACAATATGATAATATTTCAATCACACAAGTAATAGTTATCACTTCAAATAGTATATCAGTATATTGATAATTAGTGCAAAAATACTCGCTATCGTTACATCACATGATAAATATTACAACCGCTTGATATCTTTTAAAATACATTAATAGTAATATTCATTATCTTGCATCCGTAATAATTATAATCAACATGGTAATTATTACTGTCTTCTATTAAGAATTATTGTCATGCTGCACAATTAACAAATTCTCTACTCTTACAGCAACCGGTTTTTAATTAATTTTTCACTAAATAAAATTACATGGAATAAAATAATTAAAAAGTTGCAGTGACTTTTAAAATCCACGACTGTAATTATTACCATTTTTGTATGATAAATACTGTCATCTAAGATTATAATTGTTACTATTCATTATATGAGCGATTAATTCTATTGGTGAGAGTGATTATTAGTCAGGAATGATAATAATTATTATGTTGTTTTTTTTCAATAGCATTATGGTGGTAAATTTAATAACTATTATACTGTATAGTAACCATTAAAAATCTCCGATGAAAATTATTACCATAAAATTATGAGTGTACTAAAAGACATAAATCCTTTTAATTTCACTCAATCTATCCAAATAAAAATGTCTGCAACACATATTTTATAATGTGTTTAGTTCACTTTTTAAATCAGTTATTCAAAAAAATGATAAATTCTTGGCTAAATAAATACTGATATTGAGTTCAAAACAGTCACTATTTTATTTAATTATACATATTTTCTAGCAGTTGCTCCATAATTTATACGTTAATCAGCAAAATGAGCGACACTGTGAACAGATTTAGCTGATTGATATCGCATTCATAAAAATTGATTCAATTTAAAACGTAAATATTTAATTTGCAAAAGACCAGTGATATAACTATTATATTTTTAAGTTTTTAGACCCGTCTTACCCTAGTTTAGTTTTAAACTTCAAATAGCTGAAGAGAACCTTGACTGATTATAAAGTAAATATTGTTCTAGGCATTATCTTTGCTATGCTTTTTCACTATTGTATAATTTTTTATACTATAGATAAGCATGAGGATAAAAATAATTTTTATCAGAAACCATAAATTTCCTTATTGCTTTTTTCTTCTCAACAATTTATTTGAGAAATATTTGAAAGATTACTTGGATGTCAGTTTGTCATTCTTAATAGACAATTACTATCTCTACGAATAGATATATATACATACATATATATTTAGTTGAAAATTTAGTGTTCATTAGTAATCCGAATAGTCGGTACTACTCTACTGTGAAATTCAAATTAATGACACTAAACGCACTAATTACACTAAAACATTAGTACGCGAAAAAACTAAAGCATTAGTGTTTCTCATTAGTGCTGATTAGTTTTTTTCCGTAAGGGTACTGTGGTAACCGTTACCGTAAATTATGGTAGTGGTTACCTTAATATTATGATAACAATTACCATGATATCATGGTGATGGTAACCATAATATAGTAATCGTTACCATAGTGTGATACTAGATAAACAGCTCACCAAATAAGGGCCCTTATGCATGACCATACATTAAGTCATATATGAGCTCATATATAATCATACATGAACAGGTATGATCATATCTAAGCATTTTTTCCCGGGGGGTAGACATCTGCAGGTATTTTAAGCGATTCTGCAGCAAATCTGATCTAATGAGTCTTACGGAAACATCTTAGCTAAGTATTGCAACCGATTAACTTATTTTACGGAAGTAGTCATAGAATTTAACTTATTAAATTAGGGAGCGTTTACTATAATTCTTGTATTTTATTTTTAAAGCGTAAAAGAATGTTTAAATTTGTAAAGATTAATAAAATTTAAAAAATCTATTAAATACTTGAAAAATAGTTAACGAAATTATAAAAAATTTTTATCAAATGAGTTATTAAATTTAATAAATTCTCGGAAACTCTGATTAGTTAATATAATATGATTAATAAAATAATTAATTGTATCTAATCAACGTAGGCGATGTCGGCATGCATTGATCGCAAAACCAGACATTATATATATATATATATTTATATAATATACTATACAAGTGTAATTAGCAATTAGGTTCAGCCTTGAGATTTACCCTGACAATTTAATTAATTATATAATTTTTTTCGACGAATTATTAACGTGAAATTTAATAAATTATTTTAATTTCAGTTGTACGATGATGAAGAAATGGACGATTCAGAGGAACAGGAACAAGATGATTACACTGATTATGATACGAAAATTCCATCATCAACGAATACATCAACTGCTGATGACAAATTTGAACGGGCTCTCGATGCACTTGACAAATTAGAAGAATTAAAAAGTAAAGATTTAAAGAAAAATTATCATGACAGTGCCGTCAATAAATCAACAAATAAATCGACTCAAGTCAATCCAAATCAACGACAGAAACGGTTTATTAGCGACGAATTACCGATTGGATACACTAAAGATGATGTGCCAATTTTTGAATCAACATTTCCGCGTTTAAAAAAAAATCAAACGGATTATAAAAATCGAAAAAATTTGACTGACCAAATAATATCACGAGATTATATTATTATGAAAAATTATTTCAAACTCAAGCATCAGGGAAATCGACGAAATTATCGTAAAGTAAGTATATGCTGTAAAAATAGTAGATTACACACTAAGGGAGAAAAGTGGGAGATTTCAAAAAAGTGGCGAGAGCGCCAAATTCCACTCCATATTCAGGTGGGTCGTTTTGAAACTGTAGTGAGCCCATAGCACCCGCGGCAGGAGCGTATTATAAAAAAAAAAAGGACTTTTTTCTTTCAATATTCTTTAGCCATAACAATTCTAACTACGACACTGTTACTGTACACAATTAGGGTTAAAATAAGTGGAAAGGGACGCACAGTAACACTTACTTTCAAATGTTTATCCCTTTTTACGGGGCCCATTTTCTCACCCTTTTGGTATAAACACATTTACCCCCCCCCCCCCCCCCTTCAGATGAATCATTAACTGAATTTTCAAATTTTTTAATGGAATCCAGGCTCCGGATGAAGCAAAAAAGTCTAAACGCAGAATAACAAGAAGAAATCTTCGAGTGTCCCGTCAAATATTAGCAGCACATTACGGCGCAGATAGCAGTATGTTTAGCGAAGAAGACGAGCACACTGGCAATGGAAGAGCTCGACATTCCGAAGGAGTATTTAAAGCTTGGAGATCAAGTGATTGGATGGAAGATTTTGGTATGGATCGTCACTTTGTTCTCGCTAATGACGGAAGATTGACTGTTCACGAATCAGGACTGTATCTAGTCTATGCGCAAATTCATTACCTCGATGAACATGATGAAAATGGATTCCATTTGCTTGTCAATGGTCGTCCGATTCTGCAATGCATGGTACTTTTTCTTTTTTTTTTTTTAAATATAATATTAAACTTTAATCGAACGCAGATAAGCAATACACGGAGAAAAAAATTTATCTAATTGACTATAGTTAATATAGAAATCTTTCATGACAATTAACTGTATTTTCATTTTAGCTATACAAAGTTTCTCCATTGCAGATTATTTAAATGACAATGATATTGTTACTATAAGTAATAGAAAAAAATTTAAATAAAGATGGCGGATTTTTTTACGCATAACCATAAAAACAAAGTTTAATAATTTAATTAACAAAATAATTTTCAAAGTTCTATGTGATAACTTATAAATATTTAAATAATATAATTTTTAAAAAATTAAAATTTTCTGTTATTTACAAGCAATGAATTATTTATTTGAAAATGTTTAATGACCCGCCATCTTCGGTACGCTAATATAATTAATTAGATCGTAAAGTGTCAATTAACATAAATGCAATTTTGATAAAATTGCGTTTTAAGATTAAAAACTATTTTTAACAAAATTTATCTCGAGGGTATCTAAGGTCTAAGGTATAATTTGGTATAAAAATTAGTTTATCTGCGTCAAATAGTATAATTATATAAATAATAAACTACAAGTTGATATATTTTTGTTCAGGTTTACAGTCCAGGGGTTGAACATAAAAGCCGTTCGTGTTTTTCAGCCCAAGTTACTCTGCTGGAAAGTGGGGATCGGATTGTTTTGAAAGACATTGGAGTGTCACGTTATACATTATTCCAAAAAGAAAAAAGTTTCTTTGGGCTTATAAAACTCGGTGATATAAAACAACCCCAATTACAGACAACTTCGGAGACTACTGTAATATAATCTCTATTTAGCCTTGTTAATAATTTTATTCTGTAAATATAATATTTTACTATAAATAGTTAACTGATTAGGAGCAATAGTCAATTTTGAGGATAAAAAGATCTTGTGTATTAAACAAAAAATAAATATTTTAAATACTCTTTATAATATTTATTAAGTTTGTGAATACACTGTAAAAAATCGGGAGTAAATGCGGATTTTATTTAAAACGCATTCACTCCGGACCGGAGTTTTAACACTTAAATAAATTTATATTAATAATTAACCTTAATATTTAGAAAATTTAATCAAGTTCACTCCGAAAATTTTTTACAGTGTAGTTTTTTTTGAAAAATTTTAACTATCGGTAAATTTTTCGAGTCCTTAGCTTTATAAATCTAACTATTAATTAGCTTATAATTTATAAATTTTTAAACTAAAAAATAAAATTTTCATTAAAAAACATCAACTGATAATTTATTTTATTGTTTTATTGTTTATTAATATTTATTAATACATTCACAAAAAAATTTTCGTATTGGTATTTATAATTATTAATTATTATAATTATTATTAATTAATGATTAATAATAAATAATGAATTACTATGGGCCAGCCACAGTTTAATTGGTTTTTTTTATTTAATATTAATAATTTAATAATTAATTAATTCGAGTCTTCTGACATATTTGTACATATCGCTCATATACATATATATATACACATATATATAATGAGCAATTTAATTGGGACTAAGAATTAAATTATTTATAAACTAATTTATCGTTTTTACGCATAAAATAAAAAAAAAAAAGTTTTTAAAAAGTTTATAGATTTTTAAAATCCATTAATTCAATTAATTGTTAATTTATTTGCTATGAAGTCTTAATGGAAGGAAGTGGAAATTTTTTTTTTGTTATAAGATCGATAAATATACTTTCACAGTGTATATGGGTTGTCTATTGTATATATCACGTATATGTTATGGTTTATATATATATGTATAATGATCAATGATTAATTATTTAATTATAATTAATTGAACATTTTAATCTGTCACTTTTCATCTTTAATTACAGATAACTCATTAAATATTGAAGATACGTTAATTAATAATCAAATCCAATTTGTAGATAATTAAATTCTCTATAAATTACGTTCTTTCATTAATCACTCTATCTCTGATATTTAATGAGATATTTGTGATTATAATAGTATTAATTAAAAATTTTTATTTAAATTGCAATTTTTATCTTTCATGTCTTTAATTACAGATAACTCATTATATATTCAAGATACGTTAATTAATAATCAAATCCAATTTGTAGATAATTAAATTCTCTATAAATTATGTCCTTTCATTAATCACTCTGTCTCTAATATCTAATGAGTTATTTGTAATTATAAAAGTATTAATTAAAAATTTTTATTTAAATACCAATTTGTGTCTTCCATGTCTTTAATTACAAATAACTCACTAAATATCAAAAATACATTAATTAATAATCAAAATAAAATTATAGGTTATTTAATTCTCTACAATTAATGACTGATTACTAATTACTCTATCTCGGATATTTAATTAGTTATACGCACTTTAATTAACGAGAGAAAATTTTTCCTTTCAAATATCAAAGTGTCATATTTTAAATCTTTTAATTACTTCAAACTCATTAACTATAAAAAATATGTAAATTATGAATAAAACTTAATTTATAGATAATTAATTTCTTTTTAAATAATGTATTATTATGAATCACTCTTTCTCTTATATTTAATGACTTACGAACAAAAAAAAAAAAATGACAATTTTTAAATGTCTAGTAATTCATTGAATTCCCCATATTTAATAATGACTTACATTAATTATTATGTTAATCACTCGAAAAAAAATTAGCAACATTATTTCTTATTCAATCAAAATTTTTACAAACAATCTCAATAAAATAATTTATTTAAAATTTTTTAAATTCATTTTTAGTCCCTTTTTTTAATTGGTCTCTTATTAATCAATTAATCAAACATAATTAATTAATCATTTTTTTAGTCCAATTTATAAATAAATATTTACATTTATAAAAAAAAATAACTATAAATATTATTAGTCAATTATTATTATTATCACTAATTATTATTAATTACAGTTATTAATTGGTAATTAATTATGAATAGGTTAGTAATTAAATATGCGATCCTGCGCTTGGATTTTAATACAAATCTAGTACTTTCCGTACACTGATTAACAGTATTTTATTTAAACTTATTATAATTATTAATTAATGAGCCATTAATTCCATTTATTCAATGTTTTTAATTCATTAATATATTAAATTAAATAAAACTTTAATTCAAATGATAGAGAAATTATTTACAATTGAGTATAAAGAATGTTAATTAATTGAATGATTCATTAATTGTTCATAAATTTTTTTTCACATTTTTATTGCATAAAATTTTATTTAAAAAAAAAATTAATTGATTAAAAAAAATCAAAATTATTAAAAATTGAGTATAGTTATTGTCAATTAATCAATTGATTGATTAATTGATCCATTGTCTAAAAATCATCGTTTAATTAAAAAATTTTTTTCCAAATTTTCATCAGATAAAAATGAATTTTCTAAAAAATTATTTTTATTAAATTAATTTAAAAAAAAATTTGATTAATCGAAAACAAAAAGTTATTTAAAATTCATTAATCGCAATTTTTATTTTATTCTTTAATACTAAAGTCTCCAATAATAATCCTTCAATTGTATTATTATTATTATTATTCTTGATTTACGGAAGGATTATACGAGGTACAATTAAGGATTTTTTTTTTTAGTATGAGCATGATTAATATTATTTTTATAATAATAATAATTAAATTACATTATTGTTATTATTATTATTATTATTATTATTATTATTATTATTATTATTTTGATTTCGTAAATATTTTTTCAAACCATATTATAATTATTATTAATATGACGATAATATATCGTGTTACAGGCGCCATAAAGACATATCATATTTTTTTCTTGGATCCTTAAATTTAGAATAAAAAACCTAAAACTTGACGTGCCCTTATGAAACCCGGTTCCTATTCCAAGAATCATAAGGGCGGGAAAAAAAATTCAAAACTTGTATTTTCATACTTTGAGATAAATAATACAGTCGATTAACCCTCAAAAGTCTCTCCCTTTCGATCGACAGTTAAAATTGTCCCAACAAGAGAATGTACCTCGGGTGTATTCGGTTTTTACTCCCACTCTGGGTGTTCTGGGTACTAAATATTCTCCCACTTTTTTCTACGCATGCGCAGTTCAGAAATATTTGATAGTGGGAGCGACTCCGAAGTTCATTCTCTCCCCGGGACAAGTTCACGCCATAACGACATTTTTTGTTAGCGCATACTCTTGAGGTTCCTGTAACGCGATATAATTATTAATATTAATTACGCGAAGTAAAATTGATTAAATACTTGAGATTCGCGTTATATATATTATATATTTTCTAACGTTTTTTATTATCGATAAAAAAACGTTATTACACGCTATGTTGTTACTAATTATTATTATTATTATTATTTATTGATTAATAATTTACATAACGATATAATTCAATTATTAATCAATTATATTGATGTTTAATTTGAATAATATACTAATGTTTGCTACACTCGCCTTCGGCTTTTGTAACAAACGCTAATTTATTATTTAAATAATAACCTATAATAAATGAATTATAAATATATGAACATACGAGGGTGGGAATGTCTAAAATTAATTAATAATATATATATATATTATCGTATACACTTTTAAATATTTTGATAACAAAACAATTTAAATAAATTGAAAAATTATTTATTTATTATTTTTGAGATATGAGCAAATGTCACATTTTTAATTTCATTGTTCTCAATTATTATCATTTTTATTATTAAATAATAATTACTAAAAAAAGTTACTAGTAACCAATCATACGCATGTCTAATTAAAATCCTTTAATTGATTAATTCATTTTTTAAAATTATTTCTCTACCAGTCTTTATTTTTATTTTTAATTCTTCCATTCATATTCTAGGCTTTAATAATAATTACAATTTTTTTTGTCAGTTAATTGATTAATTAATTGTCAATAACAATTATCATTTTTTTTTTCTAATTCTTAATTTAATTTTTGTCTTTTTAATTTTTTTATGGCACAAATTAATTTGGCGCTAATTCATTAATTTTGTATAATTGAGATTCAATTTTTGTTTTTTAAATTCCTTATTTGAATAATTTTTTTTACACTGCTCGGATATTATTTTTTTTTAAATTAGTAAAATTAAAAAATTTCAAGTCTTTTATTTTACACAAAACTTTTTAATAATCGATTAATTAATTCCCAAGTTTTAAAAATATTCAGAAATTATTTTTAGACTAAAATATTAAAAAAAAAAAACTATTACTTACTTAGTATTATTTTTTTTAATTAACAATTAATTATAAAATGGTAAAGTAAATCGCCCAGAACATCAATTATTGACATGTCAAATTAAGTATCGATGTAACATTGCGCGAATTATTGAGACCTCTAATGCGCATGTGCGATTAATCTAACAATAAATTTAATAAATTAAATTTGCATTAAATAACAAATTTTAATAAATTTAAATTCATTTAAATAAACAATTATTCAAATTTAAAAATTATAATTTTATAAATAATTTAAAGTTACTCAAACTTTTAATTATTTAATGTTAGAAAATAGGTTAGATTGATATCGATTAATCGCTTTGTCATTAATAGATTTTGGTTTAATTTTCTGTACTTATTGACTTGAATTATTTTTTAAATTTAATAAAAATAAACAATTCTACATCTTTTTAAAATCTCATAGCTTTAAAAAAAAACCAATTGATAAATTAAATATATAAAACTAGGTTTTAAAGCCGATAAATCTTTAGGAAATTAATAGTTTACACACTATTTTGCTCGAAGTACGGAAATTATATTTTTTTCGTAAACATTTCCTATTTTATTAGATTTTCTCATATTTTTAGTACTAAAGATAATTTAATAAGCAGCTTAATCAATTGAGGGGTCAATAATTGATGGTATCATTAGTCAGTGCTTTTATCGTACCTTAAAAACTACTTACCAGATTTATTTAAATTTAAACTGAGCTCTAAATAACAACAAGCTCTTTTTTTTATCTTAC
Organism: Microplitis deprimator; assembly: GCA_964016945.1. NCBI lineage: Eukaryota > Metazoa > Arthropoda > Insecta > Hymenoptera > Braconidae > Microplitis > Microplitis deprimator. The sequence continues at coordinate 221,526 of OZ024716.1, read as the reverse complement.
AAATTTTTCCAATAAATAAATAGCTTTTAGAAATATCACGAATTCGTACATTCTAACCTTTAAATTCGAATCTCGCACTAACCTCACTAAATTCCGAGCAGTGAAACGAGCGATTAATTGCATTCTTAGAGTTCCCCCTCTCTACTTTTTTTAATTCATCCAATGACTGAATTATCATAACCATATTCAAATTTTGTTCGTTAACTCCGATTAATTTCGATTAAAATTTTTAAATCAGATTCAATCGAAAAATTTAATCAGGGAATTAATTTAAAAAATTAAACCATTAGATAAAAATAAGATAACGTAAGTAAAATTTTACTCGAATATTAATTACTTTAAAAACAAATTACAGTTGTCATTAAATAGAAATTAATTGTATTTATCTCTGATTAAAACTTTCAAATTAAAATTTAAAATATTCGAAAATATTTTTTGAATGATTTAAAATTATTAAATTTTTTCAATAATTCAGAGTTAATTAGAATTCAGACTTAGATTTAAAAATCTAAGCGAGTTATTAATTGAAAATTGAACATTTGAAAACTGATTCGAAAAAGTTACGAATAATTCGATTCGCACACCCCGAATTAAAATTTATTTAAATAATATTCTAGTAAAATTTTAACCAAATAGTGGCTTAATTTCAATTGCTTATTTTTAATGATACGTTTTAACATCCGCGTCGCTTAAGTTAATTAATTAATAAAATTTTAACATAATTAGGACACTTAAAGATCATTGGATTAATTAAAAAAAAAAAAAATGTGAGAAAAAAGAAGAGGGCGCTCGAGAATGCTCTAAAAAAATCACAAGATCGTAAATATAAAAACTACATCCCCGCTAAAATAAATAATAAAATGAATTAATTAATCAATTAACTTTATAATAAACTCGCGTATTTACATATAAATAAACTACTAAATGAATAAATGAATGAATGAATGAATGAATGAATGAATGAATGAATGAATAAATAAATAATGAGTTTTATCTGAAATTATAACGAGCAGAATGAGCTACTGAAAGCATTTCAACGGGCAATGATCCGCGTCGCTTAACACTAGGCTCTGGAATATTTGAGTCACGTTTTAAATCACGTTTCCATCCAGTCCATTTGCTGCTGGTTGTGTTGCTACAACAGCCATTGTCATTATCGTCGGTGGTCGGTATCGAAAACATTTCGGGACCACCAGAGCTACGTCTTCTCAACGATTTTTTACGATTATTACGAGATATAGATTTATTCTGTTGCAATTGTGTTCCTGATATATTATTACTGACACTAGGATTATTACTGGCGTTACGGATAAAATAATCACGACGTAACTCAGATATATCTGCTGGTACTGACCCACGGCGAGGTGATAAAGGAACACCGGGATTCCCAGTAGTGCTTACGAGCCCCGATTCTACTAGACGAATTTGCTGAATTGATCCTGGGTTGTTATTTATTCCTTGATTATTGTTATTGTTCAGTGGATAATTTTCACGATCGACTAAAAAAATTTTATTTTATTTTATTTTATTTTATTTGCTAAATTCATTTATTTATTTATTTATTTTATTTAGTTTTTATTTATTGGTACCGGTTAGAATACCGATGATGTTAGTCAATGACGTCTCTTGAGGGAGACTGGCTCGTCGAGGCAGAGGTACATTTTCTCGCGGTCCTAGTGCTGATCGGAGTCCAGTTACTGTAACAAATAAATCGCTCAAATTAAATGACAAGTTTTTATGTTACAGCTGGGGTTCAAGGGAAAATTTATGGTATAAAAGGGATCGGAAGGTGATTTACTCTAGTTTGAGTACCCACATCAATATGTTTAGATGTCGGTAGTAAATTACAAAATGCCGGCTTGTTAAATATCGGACTAAATTAAATAGCAACTTTACTGTAAAACACTAATTTTAGTATTCATTTAACTTAAAATTTGATACAAGTTTAAAAAATTATTTTAATTTAAAAATAAATTTTGGGAAATTTTTTTTTAAATGAAAAATGAATTTTACAGATGAATTTCCACAGTAATTTCCTTTAATTTGAGTACCCACATGACAAAAAAAAATTTGTTTTCAGGGTATGACCATTTTACCCAAACATATTGATGTGGGTACTCATTTTATGTGGAATTGCACCAGCTGCTCAAATATCACCTCAATTTTCCTTAAAAAAATTCCCAGTTTTCATAAGATAAAAAAATTACCACAGGTGACATGTAAAAAATCTTCATAACTCACCTTGTTCAGTCTCCGTAGGAACAGATCCCCGTCTTCTGTCACTTCTCACCCCAAAGTCATCAATCCTCGACATCAATCCAACTGGAGCGGAACCTCTTCTCGCCCATCCCTGAAAAAAGAACCAAAAAATAAATAAATATCTTAAAAAAAAGTGACAGCTTAAAAACATACCATTCTGCGTCCCTTTCCATCTTCTCCCCGCGGATCAACATTTTCTTTTCTGCCCTCATCCAACTTGATAATCTTCATTCCTCTAAATCTAGTGACCTCATCCCTCTTGGAATTTCCTTCCTCCCCGATCCTCTTTTCGCTGCCGTCACTAGACGACGAATTGCTCTTCCTCGGCGGAGACTCCGGCGGACTTCCAATAAAGAAAACCCTCTCCAATCTCGGTTCGGTAAATCTTCTGTTCTCAAAAATCATTCCCTTTATCCCATCAACGGGAGTACTGAACCTCCGATCATCCCTGACCTTCCCCGAGCCCGGCAACGGCCCGCATTCATCTCGAGCGTTTTCATCACCCGTCCAATCTTCTTCCTTGAACTCTTCCAGGTCCCTCGCTGATTCATTCGATTGTCCCGAGTCCTTCCTGCTGGTCAAATTCGCATAAATAACCGCCGTGTCCGTCGCATCCTGGACAGAGTAACATCTCAATCTCTTTTCCTCTTTATCAGTTTTATTTCCCGTCATCGACTGGACTGAGTACCTCCGGTCGCTAAATTTACTGTCACTTCTCACAGTATCAGGGTTCAAAGTGTAGCTACGGCTGGCCAATTTCTTCTTAGCCCGATAAATTTCCATGTCTTCTTTCTCGTCATCTTCTCTTTCAATTTCAATATCTTCAGAGAGATCGGCCACCCGAAACTGGGCCATTTCCGCTGTAGTTGACATGTACCGGGTTCGATTGCATGGCTGCAATGGAGGAAAAGTTTGCTGTCTTGTCAATTTATTAGCACTTCGTTCTGGCTGTAGAACCTCGCAGAGTTTGCTTGCAGCAGCGGAACTTGTAATACTTGCGATGCTCGGCTCCGGAAGAAGATTTTCCGCGCTAACAGGTCGCTCATCTTCATTGTAACTGGCGGCACTTTGGGTAGAAAGCAACGACAGAGATGACAATTTATTGAATGATGAATTTTTAAATATTTTCGGATACTCTGGAGTACAGGGGACACTTTCGCGGCGATGAGAATTAACTGCGGGTTTGTTTAGACTCAAGGGAACTGAGTGCCGCCGCCCGTGGATATTCAACGGAACTGCCAGAGACGCGGCAATAGAAGATGGCGGATTTGTAATGGAGGGCAAATCGATTGAAAGATCAGAGGAAGCTCGAATGAAACTCGTGTTGTCTTCGGGAGAGGGCTTGGTAATGGATTTGCTGAGCGATTTTGAAAGGGAATTGGGAGATGAGGATACGGGAGTGCCGGAATTTTTTAGCGACTGCCAGCGGTGATGATTTGACCTGAGATTCGCCATAATTTTAAGACTCAGAGGACTGGAGTTGAGGAATCGGTGCCACTCTTGATAGAGAGGAGTCACCACGAATTCAAAAAATCCCACTTGGATTTTAGAAATTGACATGCTGGCGCGGTCGCAGAGCGGAGTTACGGGCAAATTTAGCTGACGTTCGTAATCCCCTTGGCGGAAGAACTCCTCGCAGACTTTGAGGGACCATTTGTGGGAAATGTCCCATGGCCGGCAGGGATTTGAAATGTCTGCGCACTTGAGAGCTATTTGGAGGATGAAATGCCGGTGGGAGGGAGAGGACATGTCGAGCTCGCGGGTGTCGAGGTAGGACTTGAATCGCGCGATAAATTCTTGTTGACGTGTTATGTCTGTTGCGAGAATTAGAGAGCTTATGTATTGTTGGAGAGTTGGCCGTAGCTCGGGAGAAAGCTGCTGGTAGACACCGGACTCCAGGAGGCATCCGATTGCCGACCGCCAGTGATGATTCTCCAGGACTGATGTGTTCTGGTGATAAAAAATTAAATTTTATAATTAATATCTTGGAAGCTATTGCTCCTAGACTTATAAAATATGAATGAAAATTTTCGGGAAAAGTCTAAGCTTTAAAATGAGCCCGATCCCATGTCTTAATATTAATTAGTTTACAAGTTATTGAAAAATTTAAACAGAAAAAAATTAACTTGTCTTTAAAATTCGATATCTCGAAAACTATTGAACGAAAGTCGATCAAATAAAAATATAAATTGTAGCCAAAAGTCTGATCTTTAATTTAAGACCAATTACGTCTTTTAATATTAATTAGCTTATGAGTAATAAATATTTAATTATTTAGAGGGGAAAAATAAATTCAAATTTTCAAAATTTGGCGCCAATTAATGTACCGAGGATAAGGGAGGAAATGAAAGTATTAAAAATGTTTTACTTCATAAAGTGTAGCCAAGTGATTGCTGGTAGCCACCAGAAATGGTTGATTGACTCCAGGATGATCCAGGTCATGTGTAACCGCAGCAATAAGTGAGGCCATAACTTCCAGGCTGGTGAGATGTCTGCGTATCTAAACGTCACCGCAAACAGTAATTAGTCTTCCTCGCATCCACATTTTATCCTCATAAATATTATAATTATTGTGATTTATTTTACCTTGTCTTCCTGAAGAAAACAGTGCATTGCTTGAGTGACGTCCGCTGCATGTATACTATTGTGGTAAGGATTTGTACTGTGATAGCCTTCTTCGATTAGAGCTAAAAAATTTATTAATAAATGAGATAATTAATTAAATACTTGTCATTAATAGGGATGTGCAAATAATTCGAAATTACGAATTATTCGTGTTAAATGAAACTGTAATATTCGATTCAAAATTCGGATCTAATAATTAACATTTTTTAAGTATTCATAAGTATCAGAATTATTCGAAAAATCGTGAAAATTAATCGTGTATTCAGAGTATTTGCGAATTTTCGAATTAATTAAAAAAACTAAACTATTTGAAAAATTTAAATTACTCGTAAATTTTCCAAGTATTCGAATCCTTTCTGAATTTTATAATTATTTGAAAATCCAAACTATTCGAAAAATCTGAATTGCTGGTAAATTGGAAGTATTTGTAAATTTTAAAACTATTCGAGAAATTTAAACAATTAGTAACTTCGAAGTATTCGTAGATTTTCAAAGTATTCGAAAAATCTAACCTATTAATAAATTGAAATTATTCGTAAATTTAATAATTATTCGAAAAATCTGAATGATTCATAAATTATTCTAATAAATTATCACATATTAAATAAAAATTTCATGTTGGAAATTTAAATCGAATATTCGTAATTTAATCGAATAATTAAAAAACTAATGAATAATCCGATCAGTTCAAATAAATAAAAAACTCACGATTATTTTGAATTATTCGAATTACCTGAAAATTGAAATTATTAAAATCGAATAGTAACATTCGAAGACTATTTGCACACCCCGTAATTAATTTAAATAATTTCTTACCAAATAATTTCCAAACACGTACAACATCTAAATTAAAACGATTAATAAGTCCGTACCATTGAAATAAATGGACACATAATACTGGTAATGAACGACCTGAAAATTCAAATAATTTATGAGGACCAAAATTTGAAAATTTGAAACATAGCTATGTGGGTATTCAAATTAACGGAAATCAACTAATTAATAAGACTACAGCATTAATTTTCAAATATTTGCTAATTTAATTAGTAATTAAATAAATGTTTATTAGTATTGTTATTATTTATTTATTTATTTAAATAATTTAATGGTGGTTATTGTAGATATAAGTGGATGTAAATGTTAATAAAGTTGTAGAACTAGAGGAGCGTAAGTTAGAGAAATAAATAACTATAGTAGAGATGCTAATTCAATAGACGGTAATATGTAAGTGGAGTTATTGTGTTTGTACACACAATGAAACAACAGTTTGTTTAAATAGACTCTCTTTAACAGAGATAAAATTATTTTAAGATAAAACATTTTGTTTGGATATTGTTTGTCCTGGTTTTCAGGATGTACTAGTGCTTTTTCAGATGTGCCATATTTTTTTATATTTTATTTTGACTTATCTGCAGAAAGTATTCATTTATTTTTTTTTCTAAGTCTTGTAGGTTTTGAGTTATAAATTTTAAAACATCTTTATATTTTTTGACTCATGTTCATTACTTTTTTTATTAGTAGCAATTTTTAAAATTCCTTATATTTTTTTCTTTAAGAAATTTATACAATTCTACACCGAAATTTTGACATAAAATTTTTTCCTCGACTAATAGTTTAGAAATTATAAATTTTAAAACCTTAAAAAAATTCAAATTTACCAACTAGAATTTTTGGTCACCTCATTATGAATCTTTATGATTAATTTTTTCTTATAAAATTAATTTTTCAGCTTCTGAATATTTTTTTTTCTTAAAATGCATACATTTTTGTACAAAAAATGTCTAATAGATTTTTTTCCCTGACTAGTAATTTAGAAGTTATAAATTTGAAAACCTTAAAAAAATTCAAATTTACCGACTAGAATTTTTGGTCGTCTCATTATGAATCTTTATAATTAATTTTCTCTTATAAAATTAATTTTTGAGCTTTTGAATATTTTTTCTCTTAAAATTCATATATTTTTACAAAAAAAATGTCTTATAAATTTTTTCCCCGACTAATAGTTTCGAAGTCATCAATTTTGAAACGTGATTCAAAATTTACCAGCCCTACACAAAAAACCTCAAGAAATTTTTTACTTCCAAAACTAAACAAAAAAAAAAAAATTACTGTCCCTCGAAAATTATTTCTATCCCCAAAATTTTCCATCAAAATTTATTTTCCAAAATTTTTATAAATTAATTCTACTTAATTATTTTAATATTTTCGAGACTCGTTTCCTTGGTGTGTACATGATTTTAACACCACATTTTTTTTCAGTGAATGAAAAATTAAAAAATTCCATTAAATTTCCACAACAATTATCCTTAAAAATGGATAAATTTTTAACAGTGTACATATCGAGCAATTAATGGTATTAAAATAAAAGCATAATAATAAAAAATAAAAGGTGCAATGAGTGAAATGGCGTCGGAATGTAGAAAATCAATGGCCAACAAATGCCTGTGGGTACACTAACCTCCGGATACTGTCTCCAGGGTGAAAGCATTGAAACGCCAGTGACCGGCCCTCTGCAGCATGCACTGCAACAGTTCAATTAAAAAAAATAATAAAATTTTATTGATCATTTCTATTTATTTAAATGGGTAATTTTCATTCATACCGACTAGTTATCATTTATTTTTTTTACTCACATCTACACACATGCGCCGAATCATATCAATGAATAAAAGTTTAATTAAATAAAATAAATAGAGTTGTTTAGATAAATAAAAAAAAATTACCTGAACTTGTCCATGAAAAATATCATCAAGAAGACCTGGATCTTGATTTAATGATCTTGTTGTAAGTTTTTTACGTCTTCTTTTATGCATCGTAAGAAATCTTCCAGTATGACGGTGACGTTTATTCTCGATATTCAGGTTTTCCAACAGTAAATTATCTGTCTCGGAGAATCGACGGTTTAATTCTATTTCTATGATATCTTGTTCTGGAGCCGGTAATGGGGGTGAAGATTGATCATTATAGTATGATGATGACCCATCGATAATTGATGGCGATACTCCTGATGAAGGCAATGCTGCTTCTTCTAAACACATTTATTATTTTTTTTTTATTTTCGAGAAAGTAAAGTCGGAAATTCTGGGTCAAGAGTTTTAGAGAAACGGAAAAAGTCGTGTATAAGAAATTTTTTAGTTATTTTTATTGTCAGTACTATTCAAATTTTTATACACTGGTAATTATTACCATGCCATTGACGTACAATTCGCATTTTTACCGCAATAGACATTAAACACATTAAAGCACTTAACAGTAATAGTTATCGTGCCGAATGGTAAATCGATATATTAAGATTATTCACATATTCGAGCTCGATTAACCATATGAAGAAAAAGTGTACGAAATTTGATTAGGGATTCATTCAAAATTTTTCGATTTTAATAATTACAATTCGGAAATAGTATAAACTAATATTTTTCTCTCTGATGATAAGAATTTAATAGTAATAATAACTATAACATTTATTGATCAGTTGGCATTTTTTCTGCAAAACACATTAATTACATAATTATTGTAACTTTATAAATATGTTAATATTTAAAACACACATTGATAATAGTTATCGTTCCAAATGGTAAATCAGTGTGTTGATAATTACTACAACACTACTAATATTACAATCGTTTGACGATATCTTTCAAAATACATTAATATAGTAATAGTCAGTATATTGCGTTTGTAATAATTATAATTAACATGGTAATTTTTCTTAAGAATTATTGTCATGCTGCACAACTAACAAATTTTCCACTCTTACAACAACCGGTTTTTATTTCATTTTTCAGTGCATTGACCAGTTTAATTGTACAATTAATTACTTTTATTATTTAATGTTAATATTCTATGCGGAGAAAAATATATAAATTACTCATAAATAAAAAAAACACCCCAGTGATAAATTTAGGCACACGGATGCTAAAACATCAGCCTTTTTATCAACCGAAAATTGGAGATTCGAGTACTCAATTTTACAAAATTTATAAAATGTAAATAAAGTATTAAATTAACTAAATAAAATTACGCAGAATTAAATAATTAAAAAGTTGTAGTAAGTTTTAAAATCTGCGACGGTAATCATTACCATTTTAGCATGATAAATATTATCATCTAAGATTATAATTATTACTATTAATTATATGAGCGATTACTTTTGTTGGTAAGAGTGATTATATATATTATTTGGGAATGATAATAGTTATCATAATGCGATTGTTTTGCGATAGCAATTCTAACTAAATTATTAAAGATACAATAAAAATATATAAATACAATTTTATAGAGAATTAAATTTTATGTAAAAACTGTCTTATTGAATTATTATATAATTTCAATAGCTTGACCAGAAATTTAAATTTTTAAATAAATCGTATGATTTTGATTAAAAATTTTGATTCGGCTGATACTAAATTTAAAGTCTGATAAAACTATCAAAGATTTGATAAAAATGTATGATAACGATTTAATAGAGAATAAAATTCTCTAAAAAAAACATTTTTGTGGCTTAAGCCTCTTTGCAATATTTAACTTAAAATTTTAAATTCAATTGAATGGAATTAATTTTTAAATAAAAAAGAAATAAATATTAATTTATATAGGGATTAAAAATAAATGATTATCATAAAATAATAAATAAATTCCTTGATATGTCTTGTAGATAATAAATCTAATTGAATACGGAAATATTCATTCATAAATCGTGGCATAAAAAATAAAAACAAATAAATAAATTAAATACTCTTATCAAATCAAGTCATTGAGCAAATAAATATACATATATTTAATTCATTCAACTTGTTTGATCTGCTACATAAATAATTACGCAGTTTTCTAATTTATTTCGCGCGAATATTGAATAAAAAAATTAATGAAAAATATATTATCTATTTATTGACTTCTTATTCATAGTGGAAAATAGATAACAGATAAAATAATGATAATTATAAAAAAATTTCATTAATTACATATGTTGTAAATAAGGTATGTGACAGTACAAAAGGCTAAATAAATTAAATAAATTTGTGCCAGGAATAATAATAAATATATCTATATATATAGATATATAATACGCGGCTTAGTGTGATGTATTAAACGTCTGGATGGCAATGGCCTCGTTAATACGTAACAGGACACATTAGTCACGTACTTTTATGTATAAGTATGTAAGAATTTAATCTCAATTTTTTTTTTATATTTTCAAATATTTTGCGGTTTTTTTTTTTTTTTTTTTTCAAAGACTGGGATTAATTTACTGTTTTTATCACAGTTATGATAATAATAATAATAATAATAATAATAATAATTGGTGATGGAACATTGCAACAGTAACGAATGGCGCCCAGGAGCGGCCCCCGATAGAGTCGGACTATCAGGGACAACCCTCTGACCATTAAACAAACAAATAATAAAAATAATAAATAAAGGCGCAATAAAAAATGAATTAAAGACAAAACATAAACTAATGACTCGAATAATTTATTTTTTCAAAAACTTCTTGAGTGCGCAAAGAAAGGTATAAGGTACCGGCGGGTAATAAGGCCAAGCTAAGGGAGATTTTGAATAGAATCGAAAAGATTGCATTTAATTATCGAAATGTATCATTAATCTTTATTTCAATACATTAGCCATAAAATATAATGAAGTAATGGTAATTTATACTACAAACAAACAAAAAATTAATTTTTTACAAAAACCATACGAATAGGCCTTATTTTACTACCGTAGGGTAATAAGGCCTACGGGTTAAACAAACTGGAATAGTTTAATTATACTTAATAAAATTTGTATTAGAGATAAATCATCACTTAAATTTAGCAACAATACTTTTTTAAAGACAAAAGACTATATTGTTTTGTTCATCAGCACTTAAAACTATCAGTATTCTTTTTAAGAGTCAGAAGACTAGATTGTTTTTTATTATTTCTTCTGCGCTACGATATGATATGACGGATGATGAAATATAGAATACAGGGAACGTGGTATCGGGACTCTATACATTTTTCGTAACATTTCTATGCAAGACCCTTCTACTAGAGTGGCCTTTAGCGGAGGTGGTTATTTTAAATATCATTTCTGTCACTTAGGCCTTATTACCCGCGGATACCTTAGTTAAAAGCAAGTATTTTTAGGTGAGTAAAGACCAATATCGTGTGTTAATTAACTTTATTCAATCATACGAGGTTTCGCTAGTATTAGTCCAGTATCCTCAGGAATCTAATATACTAAATTCAAAATCATATTACCGCTAGGAGGTAGTATAAGATTTTTTTCGATCAGAAGACTATTTTTTTTAAGAGCTTGACATTAAAATAAAAATAACTAGAAAACAATGCGGAATTCGAAAAAACTTTATTGAAATAACTTCTAGGGAATAAAATTGTCTACAAAAAAGGTCCCATGATATTTTGTAATAGGTCTGATAGTTTCACCGAAAAAGTAAAAAGATCTCAAAATTTAATATGAATTCAACTTCAACCTCAAATAACTTTTGAATAAATAGATTTATCAAAAAATGATAAGAAACTTTTTTTGTAGAGCATTCAATTACCTATAAAAATATGCCTGCCAATCATTCCTGTGACGCATCGTTAGCTACTTATAAAAATCAGAACACGCAAAAAAAATTTTTTCCATGTTATTCTTATGGAAAATAGAAAAGTACAATGCGTATAATGTTAATAATAAGAGCTCTAATTTCTACAGGCGTCTTTTTTTATCTAAATGAAACTTTTGGACCTGTTGCGTAAAAAAAAAAAAAAATTTGTTATTTTTTGAATCACCCTAATATAGATATACTAACAGTAATAATTGAATTCCGGATCGAAAACAAACCCGGTTTAAAAAACAAGCCCTTAAAAGAAAAATTACAATTTCTATTGCAATAATAAAAAAGGTGCTACCGTTCATTTTACTATGGTGCATTTTATTTTTTGTAGTGTTTTATAGTTAACTTCACTTTCAAATTAATTTTCTATGGACTATTGTAGAATTCAGTAGTGAGTAAATATAGTTAATTGGTAATATGTTCCACAGTAAAACACAATGTGCAGGGAAAGTAAATAGTACTGTCAAATTTTCACCGTGTAAATTTTGAAAGTTTAAATTACTCATTTACACTAGAGTACGAGAAAATAAGTAAAGCGAACTTAGAACCGTTATCGAAAGTCGATAATTTTTACTTTTAACACATCTAAAATTTACTATACCATAAATAGGAGTCATCATAAATCAAATTCCCTATTTTTTTTTTTTTTTTATAATTTTCAAAGTAATAATTATCAAATTTTGATGAGTGGATTTAAGTTTAATTTTCGGATGCTCACTTTCGCTTCACTTCTTTTTCTGTAACTGATACAATGTTTGTTATATTGCCAAAACAAAAAAGAAAATATTTGATAATTTAAAATTATTTTTATGATCTATGGGAATTAAAGTTGATGAAAATAAATTTTAGTATGATTTTTAATTGGCCATTAAATTAAAATAAATAATAAATCACACAATTTATTTAACTTTATAAGATTGAATTTTATTGGGACAATTGAAAAGTTGGCTTGTTATTTTATTTTAAAATACACTCGACTTTGTATCCTATCCAGTATATTCAAGAGCGCGAATTAAATATAATTGGGATTAAACTTTGGAGTAAATGTTCAGTTTAATAATTCCATTTTATTTAATTTTTTTTTAATTATTAATAAATTTTTTAGGAAAAAAGTTTTGAAGGCAATCAAGTAATTCATAACTTTTAATTTAAATATTTATTTAACTCACCGGAAATACGTATGACTGCGTCATTTTGTTGATTATCATCCCTAGCTATCTCAGTGTTTGGCTGTAACAAAAAAAAAATTTTTTTTTGAATTGGAAACTATAAATAAAATTAAATGATTGAATAATTAGGTGTATAAATAACTAATTAAGTAGTCAAATTAGTTAGATAAGATGTTGATTAATTAAAAGAAGAATAGAGAAAAAAAGTTAAATGTGACGTGATAACGAAGTTGGCAACAAATAAATCGGCTGATTGCCAATTGCAAAATAGGCCGAGCCGAATTAAGATTCGTTTGTTGTTTACACTACACGCTTTATATGTAATGAATTACAATAATTGTTTTGTTGGCGCAATAAAATTAAACAGAGACAATTTTATTGTTATTGCACGAAGAGACTTATATATAAATTTCGTTACGGTAAAAATAATTTGAATTAGCATAACTCGTTAACTAGGAGTTGACGGTATAAATTTATCATATTAATTCTTTAGCAATTCAAATTTTTCATGGAAAAAGTCTTTATAATTTTTAAAAAGAAAACATTTTGAAAATATAAACCATAGTATATATATCTGAGTGGTTCGCCCAAAAATGTTAAAAATTTTCTAAAATCGACTTTTCCTTTTAAAAAATTTGATTTCCTGCTTGAATAAATATGACTACGAAAAAATATGGATTTTTATTTTTAATTTTAGTTCAAAATGTGTTTGCGAGGTTGCTAAAAAAATTTCGAAATTTGATTTCTCAAGATTTTTGAGCAACTTTCAAAAATTCATATTTTTATGAGATAATTTATTTCCTAGGTCGTAATACTTGGCGTAACAGAAAAAAAAATTCTTTTAAATAGATAATTTAATTTTAAAAATTCTCGTGACTGAAAATTCAAGTTTTTCAACTTAAATTTAACGAAAAATTTTTTTCTTACTATTCACTAACTTTTTAAAGATGAGAGCAAATAAAAAAATCAAAATTTTCTTTGAGTCACTGATTTAAATATATAAATATATAAAATTAGTTAATATCATATAACGCAGACGCCCTCTATATCTTATCATATTCATTAAAATGAGATTTCAAAATAATATTACAAACGTAGTAGAGAGCACAGACAAAGCACAAAGACAATATCATTATTATTATGTCAAGGATAAGGATACATTAATTATGAATATACGCATCTGATATTCATGTCATAAATATCACGATCTATGATCCACATGATGAAATTATAAACTAGTCTTGTACGAATGCTTTCAAAATGTTTTAATTGAATTGATGATATTGTAAATTTTTTTAAAACCTAGTTCATTATTAATTCATTTTTTTTTTCTTTTTTATATAAATATTTATTAGCTACTGAAAACACGTGAAGAATACACACGAATAGAATTTTACGGTTATTTCTTTACATAAAAAAATAATAGAAAAATTACTACAGTAATTGTAGCATGAGGTCAGTATAGAATTATGGTAAAAATTACCGATAATATAGAAATTTTTCAAATAACATAATTTACAATGTACATTGCAATTTTCAGAAGGCTGCCTTTTCACAAATGCAATCTGTTAACAAATTTAATTTTATTTTTGAAACTTTTACCAGTTGCCTCGTAATTGATTATGCTAAATTCTAATATTTTATAAAATATCCGTAAAAAAATAAAATCAAAGCAATAATCAATTCTAACCTATCAGTACTAGAATGAACGAAAAGAGCCGAAAATTTCCGAACGAACTCGAATTTAAAATATTTTTGAAAAAATTACTATACTACATAGTGCAATTTATTAAAAAATTTGGAATTTCTAAATTTGCTATCCCTAGCGAATTCGGTCATACTTAAAAAATACTGAAAATATCCACTGAATTTGAGCCCAGTTTCGGTCATTTTTCGGTAATATACCAAAAAACTACCCAAATTATATACCTAAAAAGTACTCTAATTTTTTTTCTAATTTTTTAAATTTAGCAAAGTTCAATTTTAATCTATTAACCAATGAAATCAATTTATTAATAAAAGTAAGAAATTGATAGGAGAGAAATAAAAATATATGTTTATTCAAATTTTGAAACTTTTATTAAATTATAAATTCGTTATTTTATTAAATTTTTTTAGAACAATAAAAATGAAAAGGTTTTTGATTTTATGAATAAAAAACATAAAAATAATTTTCAATTATTTTTAAATAAATTTCGCTCTTCGCTGCCTTTTGGGAAATATTACAGTTTTCTTGTTCAGTTTTTTTCGAGCAAATCGATCGTTTTTAAGAAAATCTGTGATAGATATTATATTTAGGGTTATGTTTCTTCGTAAGCTTCAAAAATCTTGTTTTTTATAGAGCATATTCACTTCCATTATTTTTTATTAGTTGAATCAATTATTTATAAATTATAACTTACACTAACAGCGCCAGTAAAACAATTTAGAATATAAAGTTTTTATTAAATGTAATTAAATCTTTTCAGTCTCAAAAATGTGAGTGTATGAGCTGACTTTAGAGAAATACATAATATTGTATTTGTATAGTTGGTACAACAGTATTCAAGCTGAACAGTAAAATGACATTTCATTTATAAACGCCATCTATACTATATTTCACAAATAATGATTTTTTTCAGTATAGTTTGGGTATGAAAAGTTCACAAACATACCCAACATTTACGTTAATTTCGGTATGATTAGGGCATTATTCGTAAAACGTACCCAAATGTTATCAAATGTATACTATGTCCAAAACACACTCAAAATATACCCAAAATTTCGGTATGATCAAATTCGCTAGGGATTACATATAGTTTTTTTTAGTTGCTTTTATTGTAAATATCTAAGTAGATATTTTTGAAAAATCAAAAATTTGACTATGTGATATAGTAAAAATAGTTATCTTTTAGAGGTTATTTTAATAAAATTTTAGTAAAAACTACTGAAAAATATATAATAAAAAGTATTTAAGAAATTCTTTACTCAAAAGGTCTTTTGCCTTTAATCTCATAATTTTGTTGAAAATTTAATTTACAGAATAACCAAAATAATTTTTTTTAACAATTAAGTAAAATTGGCTTAATTCATTCGTAGGGTTAATTAAGAAGCTTTAAAAAAAAATTAATGCTTGTAATAAATAAATTTTCCATTAAAAAAATAAATGTGACGACTTAAATAAGAGAGAATAATAAAAAAAAGGGTAAAATAAAGCGTAGATTTTATTTTATATTTTTTATTTGACAATTAGTCTAATTGCTCTGGTTTTGCTACACCCTCAGTAATATGTACTGCAGTGTATTTTTAATTATTATGCGAGCTAAATTATAATTAGTAAAGAATTTCTTTTTTAAATTCTATTCTTATATTTTTAATTTTTTACTGACAAGAGAAAAGAGGTCGAGGAATATTCAGAGTAATTTACAATTTCAATTTAATGCAATTACTTTTAATTTTATAATTTAACTTAAAAAAAATTTCATTTAAAATTTTTCAATGATTTATTTAAATTCAACTTTTGTAAGTTTATTCTGTAGAGAATGAAGTGATTTTCTGAAATAGCTTTAGAAAAACAAATTTAATTCCCGAATGCTATTTTTTTAAAATTCAAATCTCTGATCCAAATCACTCCAAATAGTTTTACTTGTACTTAAAATTTGCTTCGTACCTCTCTCAACATAAAAAAAATTATTAAAATACTTGATAAAAAACGTAGCAAAGATCTCAAAAAATTAAATTCAAAAATTCGAATTTTCCCGCGGTTTTAAAAAATTTTTTTCTTCAGCCCTAATTACCCCACATACTTCTGCTTATACTTTTAATTTTCTTTATACTTTTCCCTATATTAAAAATTAAAAAATTAACTTACATTTTCATAAATTTTTTTTTTAAAAATTATCAGATTCAAAAAAAAAACTTTCATTTAAAAATTAAAATTTTCCCACTGTTTTAAAAAAAATTTTTTCTCCGGTTCTAGTTCCCTAAAAACTTTTACTTACAATTAAAAGTTTTTCTATATTTTTTTCTACACTGAATACAAAAAATTTTCTTCAATTCCTCAATAAGTTTAAAAAAAAAAAAAAAAAAAAAAAAATCGAACTAAACGAAAGTGAAAAAATGTAAATTTTCATAAATCTGTTATTTAAAATCGATGGAAACACTTATACAATTATTTATTGACATCAATTAGATGCTAAATATAGTCTGAGATACATGAATAATATACTTACATACATATATACATAAATAAATATAATAATATTATATATACAATAGATATGTATCTGATATTATTATTAGCTCGAGTTCCGGTACAACATTTTCCGTTCTGAACTATCAATTATCTTGTTAATTCTCATCTATATATATGTGTATTGATATATTTATATGTATGTATGTATATATGTAAATTAGGTTCAATTAAATTGTTGATGATAAAAATCCGAGAACATAAAAGTCTTGGACTCTGGAAGCTGAGTCCTGTTCTGTTGACTCTTTAAATATAATAAATTTTTATTTATATTTATTTTTAAAATATGATGTATATATTTCAGTCACTTTAAAAGTTATATTAACTCTTTATATAAGTGAAGTGCAGAGTATAGAGCAGAGAACAGTCAAACTAGCTCTTAATAGTGAGCTTGCTCTCAAGTGCCAATTATAATTTACAGTTAAACTTAACGATAAATCAGTTTGTCCTAGTGAACTTTGTTTTATGCTTTTGTACTTTATTTTTTAAACTTTAAACTTTTAATTGCTTCATTTTTCTTTTTTTTCTTTTAATTTTTATTAAAAGTAGGATTGAAACTGGAAAATTGCTCATGTTATAATTGTCGTATTTTTGAATTTATTTTTAATGAGTTTTTGTTCAAATATTTGAATTTACTCACTTTTATACAGCAAAAACTAAAAAAAGGTATAAACAAAATTTTAGATAATAGTAAAAGTTTGTAGGGTAATAAGAATTTTAAATAAAAATGAGCGGGAAAATTTAAATAGTCAACTAATTTTTTTTCAAATTTTGATAAAAAAAATACTGAGGCAGTAGAATAGTTTTTTTTTGCAAGCGCAAGATAAAGTCGGAAATATTAATTTCCTTTCATAATATTTTGTTATTTTACAGCAATTTGAAATTTTCATTATTATTGTTGTTTATGGCATGTGTACGATTTATTGGAGTCAATTTTAAAATTTAAAAATATTTGGGCTTGACCGAGATTCGAACCCTGATCTCCCGCGTGCGAATCCGGTCATCAGTATAACAGACCAATGTCTCCTTTGAACGCATGTCTCTGAACTTATCATACATATTCTTATACGCTGTCCCTGGTAATTATTAATTTTATCGATCTGCTTTGGAAAAATTACACACCGTTTAGTAATTCTTGGCTGCTGTATAATATTTAATATTATTATATTGTTAACAGATGTTATTTTTCCATATTGTTACACATAAAAATTGCTTAATTGTATAATCGTATTTTTCAACACTAGTAATAATTGAATATTATACCAATAGAAATATATAGTAAAAGTAATGTATTAATATTTTTTACTTAAAAAATTAAATATTATTTCCGAGACTAATTTTCTCCGTATAACAATAATAATTATTATTATTATCGAATAATTAGTAAATTAAATTATAAATCGATAAGTACTGATGAGAGGTAGTAATAAAAATAAAAAGACAAAGAGTCGAAAAAAAAGAAAGGGTTGAAAATTAAAGACGAGGGAAACTGGCACTCGTAAGTTAAATAGGTTAAGTGTCTATTATTATATATCGATAGATTCGTGTAACCTACTTTGTCACATGACAATTCGATAGAACTCTGATTACGATAAATAAATAATCAAATTATTAATTAATGTCACAATTTTAATAAAAATTTTATTTTTTTACTTTTTATATCGCAGAGGGCATAATAAAAAACAAAATTTTAGCGTCAACAGAAATATGTATCTGTCATACACAGAGAAAATTAGTCTTGGAAATATTATAAAATTAATATATTTTAGTAAGAAATACTAATGCACATCAATAAATGCATTACTTTTACTATTTATTATTAAATGTATATTAAAAATCACAAAACAGTAATTAATACTATATATATTTATATGAAAAATTGATATATTATTACTTTTATTACTAATTTATCTGTATTCTTTATTGATAGAACAGCAATTTTTATTAAGAAGATATTAAATTATTACTAAACGTGGAGTAGAATACATTTCATTATACGATTTAACGATTTTTATTCTGAAAAATATAAAGTTTAACTAAAAACATGCATTGAATACTCAACAATATGCAAAAATTACAATCTGTTTAGTAATTTCTGTAAATCAGATGAATAGCGTACTATTAAATATTATACAGCAACTAAAAAATTACTAGGTTTTTAATTTTTCGAAAGCAAACCGATAAAATCAATAACTGCTAGAGATAGTGTATAAAAATATGTATTACAAGTTCAAAGACCTGCTGCAAAAAGAGACATCGGACTGTCGTATTAATGACCGGGTTTGCACGCGAGAGATCAGGGTTCGAATCCCGGTCAAGTCAAATTATTTTTAAATTTTTAAAATTGACACCAAATAATTGTATACGTGCCATAAACAATAATAATAATAATAATAATAATAATAATAATAATACTAATTGTAAAAAGTTGAACTAATAAAAATTTACTATATTGGATAGTAAATTTTACTAAATATATTATCAAGTTTAATAATGCAGTTTATATTTACTTGCATACTCAAATAATAAAAATTACTAAATATAAATTCTCAGGGTAGTAAAAATTATACGACTTCCATAATATTGTAAGTTTACAATATAAATTAAGTAATTTTAACTGATATCTTCAAGTAAAGTTCCCTGCATTTAGTTTTCTCCATGCATATTATAGAAACTGAGATGGAAACGTTTAACGGAATATTCGTTGTAAATAATGACAATCGGAGTTAAATATCAGATTGTTAGGCAGAGATGTACATTTACGTTAATTACAGTACTGTAGATTACAGAAAGACTGCAAGTGTACCATATAATACTGTACAATGGAGTAGAGAGTTAGAGTGTACGTATTAACATTACTCATGTTACTGTTGTTACCGGATGTACGTTAACTTGATCGTATTCACTCACAACCGATGTTGAATGACATCGTCTCATGGGACAACAATTGTCTACATCCTAAAACATTTTTTTTTTTTTTTTATACATATTTGTAAAATTTTCTCATCATTATGAAAACTTTTACAAAAAACCAAATTTTTCAACAGAACCTTCGAAATTAGGGTGTGTGTCTTAAGGACCTTTTTTGTAGAAAATTTAATTTTCTACAAAAAATAACTAACATATTTTTATCGTAATTGTGACAGTTAATCCAGAATTTTGATTTCAAAAAATTATTTTGGGAAATTAAAATTTTTTTTTTATTTGCGATAACTTTAAATTGATAATTACAGCTCAGCAGTTGATGATACAATAAAAATGCATAAGAACTAATTTTTAGGGAATGAAATTTTCTATAAAATTGTATCAGTTCATTTTTATCATATTTCTTATTGTTAACCCAGAAATTAACTTGCAAGTAAAAGTGTATTGTTTTTCACAGCAAATATTTAAATAAATATAGATATATACATGTAAGTATATAAATATATATATATATTTGTGTGTGTAAAGATATATTTATACATATGTAGATTAAATATACAACATAATGGTGCAATACAAGTGATCAATAAATTATTGATAAGATGGATTTGAATGTAAAAAAAAAAAAAAATTAATATTAATATGACAAGCTTGAAACAAATGTTTACATTGTATAGAAGATAAATTTTATTATTGATATTTTAAATAAAATGGGTAAAAGTTTTTTTTTGCCTTGGAATTATTGATGAGCTAATTATTTATATTTATTTATTTTATAATTATAACTTTGCTTGCACAGTAAATTTATTATTTAATTTTTTTCTAGAAGTGATTGATAGATTTATTGAATACTTTTTAGATAAAATTAAATGTATTTTTTTTTAGAAAACTTTTCAATCAAAAGAGATTTTTATTTCTAGATTTAAAATAAGAAATATGTGAAAAATTTCAATTAAAATAGTTTTTTTATAAAATTATCTATAAATTAATCTTTGTGCTTTTATGTTGTATGTTTAATTATTGATTTTAATTATTTATAAATAAAAAAAAAACATCAATTCATTTTATCAATTACAAATTTTAAATTTGCGCTAAAATGTAATAATTACAGTAAAACTATGTAAGTACATTTTTTTGACCAATGTGAAATTTGGTCACAATCTCAAAGTTCCGCGAAAAATTCAAATTTTTCTGGAAAACTCATTTATCACTTAATAAAATATCAAATAACCTTAAAATTAAAATATCTCCTCATTTATCAACTCTAGTGACAAAATATACTAATACGTTTTTGTAGCTATTGAAATTTTCTACAAAAATGGTCCTTATGATCAAAACTCTAGATCCAATATTTTCGCCAAAAATTCAAATTTTTCGGAAAAACTCATTTATCGCTCAATCAAATATCACACAACCTTAAAATCAAAATATCTCCTCATCTATCAACTCTAGCGACAAAATATACTAATACGTTTTTGTAGCTATTGAAATTTCCTACAAAAATGGTCTTTATGATCAAAACTCTCTATCCAATTTTTCCGCCAAAAATTCAAATTTTTCGGAAAAACTCATTTATCGCTCAATCAAATATCACACAACCTTAAAATCAAAATATCTCCTCATCTATCAACTCTAGCGACAAAATATACTAATACGTTTTTGTAGCTATTGAAATTTCCTACAAAAATGGTCTTTATGATCAAAACTCTATATCCAATTTTTCCGCCAAAAATTCAAATTTTTCGGTAAAACTTTTTCAACACTCAATCAAATATCGCGCGAGTTTAAAATCAAAATATCTTCCCAACCATTAACTCTAGCGACAAAACCTACTGAAACAATTTAGTATCTCTTTAAATTTAATACAAAAGATGTCCTGTCAACTAATCTCTTAAATCCACTAGATTTTCCCAACAGTAATAATAATAACATATAAAAAAATAAAAATAATCTTTTATAATTTTAAGTAATTTTTTATTTCCATCTGCGTCATCACAATGCACGCCCTCGATTCTGCATAATATATAGTAGCACGCTATTTTCGCAAAGGCCTTATGTTTTACTGTATTTTCCTCTCCGAGGACACATCAACATTTTCTTATTTTTTTTTTCTCTTCTTATATATTATTTATATTATTATTATTTTTTTTCTTCCTCATTCTTTGTCATTTTTATTACTCTCTAAAAAAGAATTTATTCATTTATAATTAAATTATCTGGTTCATTCGTCCGCGAAATATTTTCTGCTCTCTGTACAAAAAATAACTTGAATAATAACGATAATTATTATTATCATTGTTGTTTAATTAATTAAAATCCGTCTGTTTGGTGGAGAAATATAAGAACAAAAGCTGAAAATTTTTATTAGATTGTTAAAAAAAAAAATAAAATAAAAAAAAATTGTGCGATATAATAAAATAATAAAAATATATGAAAAAAAAAAAAAAAAAAAAAATTAAACGAATGGAAGCATAAGATCGAGGTTGTGTTGTAGTAAAGAGTCGACCTGAATTCCAGTACGTGACCCGAGTTTCGGTGACGTCACTGGCAACCCTCATCGTCTAACTCCTCATCTACTACCACCATCACCCACTTTAAAATCTACGCTATACACTACGCTGTAAGCTACGTTTATAATAAATATATATTGTCTATGTATGATATAAACTTGCTTATTTATTTATTTATTTAAATATATAATAAATTTATGGATAAACTTTTTTAGTCGCCGCTAAAATATTGGGGTTTGCTTTTTATAAATTTATATCCTGGAAAGTAGTCAAGTTACCGACTGCTGAGTGCTTAATTTTTTTTTTCAGACTTTTAGCTTTAATTTAAAAAAAAATTTTTTTTGAAATTTAGTTTCTCTCTCTTCTCTAATTACGAATTTTTTACTAAAATTTATAACTTGGGTTCAAATTATCCGACTTACTTTCAATGTAAATTAAAAATTTTTCTTTATAAAGAAAAAAATATTTCAAAGACCAAAATCTGGCCATATTTGAAAATTTATTAAATTTCGTCGTTAAAACTAAAAAAAAAAAAATAGATTAATTATGAGAGTACAAAGTTGGGTTAATATTAAATATTATCAAGTTAAATAACTATTTGATATAAAAAAGAAGTGAATAATTAATAAATAAAGTTAAAGCAAAAGCTAATCGAGACAAAATTGATTAAACGATAATCCGATGTACCATCAGTACATATGTATTATTAAATACATATGTACAACATACTGTTGAGTATTACTCTGTACTGTACTTGAAATTCAAGCACAGGTATACCCCTGTGACTGACAAGCTTTCGTTAGCTATCTCTCTCCCTCTCTCACTCGACGCCCTCTCTTACCCTCTGATTTCATCTCACTCTATTTATCCCATCTCGCCCTATTCTGTCCCTATATATAACGTAATATAATTGCACAGCTACCGTAAAATCGATCGTTATGTCAAGGACCTCATATATATATAGGGGAAAAGTGGATAAAATGGACCACCTCACAAATTTTGTAAAAATTATATTTTTTTCAAAAGTATTTATAACCATCATTGACGACATAGAGGGAGATATATTTATGGTAACACTTACTATATATTATGGAAATGGTTCTTATATCGTATGGTAACAGGTTTTTTTTTTCAAATATTGATTATAGGAACGACACTCATACAAATTATGGTAACCATTACAAAGGTAAAAGTTACCATAATATTATAGTAATTATAGTAATCGTTACCATACTCTATTATGGTATCGATTTCTAGACACTATGGAAATCATTACCATAATGTATGGTAACGTTTACCATAGTAGTGTAGGAACGATAACCATAATATAATGGGAAAAATTCTTCTATCAGTGTATTCCCATACGTTTCTAGGAACAGTCTCAATGTGGATGTACACGGAGAAAACGAGTCTCGAAAATATTTAATACATTTAAATAAGAAATACTAATGCAAATCAATGAGTACATTACTTTTACTATTTATTACTAAATGTATAGTAAAAATCATAAAACAGTAATTAATACTATATATATTTATATGAAAAATTGCTATATTATTCCTTTTATTGCTAATTTATTTGTATTTTTCATTAACCAAACAGCAAATTTTATAAAGAAAATGTTAAATTATTACTAAACGTTTAGTACTACATTTTATAATAATACTATTCAACAATTTTTACTCTCTAACTAAAAATATGCAGTAAATATCCTACAGTATACAAAAATTACAATCTGTTTAGTAATTTCTGTAAACCAGATGAATAGCGTACTATTAATTATTGTACAGCAACTAACAAATTACTAAAGATCGATAAAATTAAAAGTCGGTGGGAATAGCAAATACAAATATGTATTACAAGTTCAAAAACCTTTATCCAAAGGAGACATCGGACAGTCAGACGTAGGAAAGGACTCGCGCGTGGGAGATCAGGGTTCGAATCTCGGTTAAAACACAAGTGATTTTTTAAAAATAAAAACTGACCCCAACACCAATTCTCAGATGTCATAAATAATAATAATAATAAAATATAGGATAGTTAAATTTACTAAATATATAGCCAAGTTTACGAATGCAGTTTATATTTAATTCCATATTTAAATAATAAAATTTACTAAATATAACTAAAAATTAAAGTCTCAAGAATGAAATTAGTAATTTTAACTCATATTTTTAAGTATCAGTTGCTATATTTTTTTCTCCGTGTAGAGTTTATCACTACGTAGCTATATGGAAGCTATTTTCATGAGTATAGTAATCATTACCATAATTATAGGAATTGTTCTCATATTTATGGTAATTTTTTCCAGAAAGTCTTATAATTCCAAGTATTTATTACCGTAACGTTATGGGTTGATATCTCATAGATGTACTAGAAACGATTAGTATAATTTTGTCTCCGTGTAGTAAAGTTAGTTAGACCAATAATCATAAATTCAGTGAGTTACAACAAACAATCTACAATAGATACGCAGACTTAGTATTGGATTATAGAATAAAAGTTAAAGTAGTGACTAATTGTTCTAGTCAGGCAATTAAATGCGTTTATCCTCTCAGTTCAACAGTGGGAGTAATAAAGGATATACTCAGGACATTTACTTGTCAGTCGTTCACCCTCTTATAGAACACGCTATTAAATCGATTCGCGCAATTTCTCGGCTATTCGTTTTATTTTTTCAACAAACTATTAAAGTAATCATCAATTACTCTCACAGATTCAAAACTTTTTATTTCTTTACAACTTTAATATGAACCAGCATTAATTCGAATAATAATGGAAATTTTTTTACCCATTAGGTTTCAAAAAATTTATTTACGTTTTCTTTAAAATTTCATTTTTACCGAAAATTAAAAAAAAAAACTAAATATTTTCTGTTTTCTGAAATAAATTTCTTATTGGACATTGATGATCAATGAGGTGTCAGCCAACATAGACGCCATTTTAATAAAATTTTTTAATGAAATTTATCTCGAAACTAGTCGAGAACGAATTTCTTCCGTGTGATTTTATTAATCAATGTCCAAGAAAAAAAATCTGATGATTTTAAGATCCAAAATAAGCAAATCCATTAAAAATTAACTTAAATTTTGTATCACAAAATGAAAACCTATCAAAAACGTTTCATTAGACTTGACTCGGTTTTGCAAAGTTACTAATCATATTTGACGATTAAATCCAATTAATCTAAATTAACTTGACACCCCATTACTGAAATCATTACACCAGAAATATTGTAACATAAAAGTTGATCACAAAATAATTTTCATATCGTAATAATAAAAGTTTATTTAGGATTTGTTGCAATAACGTATGAAATTACTTGAATTTTAATTCTAGTTAATGTATGGCCCTCTGTTATCTAGTATTTAAACTCGACTCGATTTTGCAAAGTTTTATTTCATATAATTTTCTAGTTACTGTGGAGTTATTTGTAACAAAAATCTGAAAAATAAATTTTTCGTGGGTTGATATTTTACTTCACTGCTTATCTACGTCCTGTTAATTTAAAATTCTTATTATTATTATTATTATTATTATTAAATGATAATAATAATCATAAAAAAATTTTTTTTAAGTGAACGATTGACCTATTTTGTCTGGATTTTTACGTCATACATTTATTCTCTTAAAAATGATTTCGCTCTTACACGAATATATATAATATAATAATAATAGTACAATCGAAGATAAAATAATAAAAGCATTCATTTGAATGTTTCATTATAAAAAATATTGATTTATTGATATACTGATAATTAATAATAAGACAAATGACATATTCAAGTTTACCCACTGGTTAACCAATACTGACTAATTAATAATAATTACAATCTCAATAAATGATTAGTTGAATTATCAATACGCAGTGCAATCAAATGACCAAAGATGGTCATGAGCATGACACAAAAAAAAATTGCTTACATCGAAACGAATGAAGACAGTAGCGGTTGCATGATAATCTGATAATAATTAGGCGTTTTTAAAATCTATGATGTAGTTTATTTAATATGTAAAAATTAAAGCTATCGGAACCTGATACACAGTCTCTTAACTCGAGGATACAACTTAAACTTGTCTTGACCTTCGAGTCTATAGCATTGCGAGACAAGTATTTTATTTTTACTTATTTTTTGTTGTGTTGCGTACAACTTTTTATTGTAACTAACACTCGTGACGATTAAATTAATCGTGTCAAACACTTATCACATCTTTTAATTAAACGTTAATTAATTCACTTACTCTATAGTATTAATGATAATAACAATAACAATAACAATAATAATGAACAAAAAAATAGGAACATTTTGTAAATGAGTTTAATTGAATCTAATTGTTTTAATAAATTATTGTTGTTGTTGTTATTAAAATTATCAAATTTCCAAAAAAGTTTGACTTGAGATTAACAATGACCTTGAGACATTTTATCATAAAAAAGCAACCTCATCTCAAAAAAAAAAAAATTATCTAACAACCCTCAATAAATTTTTTCAACCTTAAATCCCTCTCCAAATCTATAAATCAATCTAAAAATAAAACTACCTTTTAAATCTTAGGTCAGTTATATTCCAACACAACATAGAAATATATGTATAAATATAGAGGAGAGTATGGAGCTAACTGATGTACAAAAAGGATTTATTATTTACGATTTATAAAAAAAGAAGGGGTAAGTCGATCAATCTGTACGTGGCAGGAAATTTAAAGGTTGAATCAACGAAAATTTTTTTTACTTCCCGCTATGAAAATCGAAGATTTTCGGGAAATTATTAATTTCGGTCTGTTTTTCGAAAATTTAATTTTTATCAGATGTCGGCGTTTTGAGATCATAGGAAGCTATTTTCGGTATTTAAAAGTGAGTTCCGAGTGTGTAAACTCTATTATTCGTCAATCAATGATTTGAATTGTTCTTGCGGCAATCGAAAATTATCAGCTGCCAATTTTTCTGAAAATTTTTTACCATTCTAATAGACTGAAATAATTGAGAAATACAAAAAAAAAAATAATTAGTTTTAGAACACAATAAAAACGCGTTAATTAGCGCAAGAATAATCTTAATCGATTAATTTGTTTGAGAGATATCGTGGAAGAGAATAATTCACTAAATGTTTAAAAAATTATACCCGAACTTCGTAGCTCCAATTTCTTCAGAACATTACATACGTCATTGCAATCGGTTCGTTTAAAGTAAGATATAATTTTCGTAATTAGAGTCAAGGAAAAGTCCAAATGTATCTGAAGATCGGAACGAAAATAAAAAAACAAAATGAAAAGAAATATCCTGGATCTAAATTTCTAAAATGTTTCGCATATGTTCTAATATATCAGCCGAAAAGTTCAGGTCAGCCCCAACTACCCCTTAAGCAATCAAATTACATAAATTTTTTCCATCTTCGTTGAGCGAAAAATGTTCCAATCTTCAGGTACATGAATCCAATGTGATATCAAGAATTTCCGAGTTAGAAAAAAACAATAAGTTTTGGGGCTAGCCTGCAGAGTCAGTCGTTTTCGATATATTTTATCTAACAATCGTGGCTCATTTTACCTAAGGGTTATTGTGTTCTAGTTCTTAATAAAATAATTGAGACGACAGACAGTGGAAAAAAAAATAAAAAGTTCTACTGACAATTACATATAAATTGACCGCAATGACAAGGCTGATTAACTTGCCCCATCTCTTAACGAAAAAAAAGTATTTTTTGTCTCTCGTAACTTGAAAATAGTTTTTTTGCCTAAAAAGTAAGTGAAATATTGACTTTAGGTAATAGAAAAGGTCTTATCGGTGAATTATTATCGGAAATATTGTATTCCTCATAAAAAATGTAACAATATTAAAAAAAAATAATTCAAATATATATCTATCAAGTTACTGTTATCTTAGGATAACATTGACGTAAAAATTGCTGTATATTTTACAAAATCTTAATCAATAATTTCAAAATTGCCTGATAATTGGCACCGATTTTTAATTTTGAAAATTAATGGGACACCATATAACATTGAAATAAATTTCGGCTTTTTTTTTTTCAAAAATGTTCATTTATTGCTTACTGTAAAAATGAACCGTAGGGCGAAGACAAAAAAACTTCTCTATCTTTATTGATACAGATAAAAAAAGAATATCTTTACTTAAGAATTAATTTCTTGGCCTAAGAATTTTTTGTTGTAACCCAGAAAAAAAGAAAAATTTGATTAGTTCAATAAAAAATTTCCTCTGTTCAAGAAAAATTTGGTTTTTTTTCTGGATTGCAATAAATATACTTAGGCTGAGATATCATTTTTTTCTGTAAGTAAATAAACATAGGGGAGAAAGGCGGGCAAAACGGAACCGCTAAGGAAGTAATGAGTTTTTGTGTATTTCAATCGGTGAATTTTTTTTATTTTTTGACTTACATTTGTAGTAATTAAACTAAATTTCCAGTTGCCATGGAAAACATTTTTTTTCCTGGGCGGGCAAAACGGACCACCCGTCAAAAAAAGTAAAAAAAAATTTTTGACACTTAAAATTGTACAAAAATGATGATAAGACTCGTAATTGATGATTGTTATCAATTTTGGAAAATGTAATGTAATGTAATGAGTTATTTATTTAGCATTTGCTACACTGTTAACAACTTGATAGGATTTCATTTAACTTCAGTAATAATCAGTATTTATTTTACATTATAAAGTTATTCTTAATGATATTGAAGAGATTTTTTAAAAACTACAATTGTCTTCTCTTATTTTTATTGGTAAATCATTATACCACATAAACCCTCTCTATACAATAGACTTTTCAGCTGTTTTTGTTCATGTATGGTTAATTTCAATCATTTTATTGTTTCTTGTATAGAAGCATAGATATGATGGTGTTAAGTTATTAACCATTTTATAGACCAGTGAACAACAATTAAACATTAATCTTTGGTTGACTGACATCCAGCCCAACGTTTCAAGCATTAATTTTATGTTTGTGTATTTGGTTACTCCTAAAACTGCCCTCATAGCGCGATTTTAGAATTTCTGCAGAATATCTAATTTACTTTGATCATAATTTACTACAATAGGCTTACATATAACAATTTTAAAAAAAAAAAAAATTGTTAAGCAAATTTTTGGGATTGTCCGTTTTGCCCGGTCTTCCCTTAAATGCATACATATATATATATATATATATATATATATATATATATATATATATATATTTATATAATAAACCGATATTATTGTTCAGAGAGAGGAAAAATAATCTTTCGATCGCGTGTATCTTGTTATCTATAATTATAACAATTCTTATATTTATAAATATACCAAGTAAACAGTTTTTTCATATACGTATGTGTATACATATATTTGATATGTTTTATTACCTCATCAATAGATTCACGTAGACGTTGAGTAAACGAAGTGCGACGTTCAGCCTCAGTATTTAATTGTTGTGTCTGACAAGATAAACTATCAGTTACTGTTGTTGCTGTTATTGTTGTCGGTATATTAGTAACATTATGCTGTTGCATGTCAGTAGAAAGCTCCTGATAACAGGATTCACCTGAGCCACGTCTACTGCCGGCAATGCACATCGCCCGGCGAAAAAGACTCGTCAAAACGGCACATAATCCACATTGTAAACTAGTCGCGCTACCGCGACTTGATAACGACCCACCATTAGTTCTACGGCGGTTACGAGTCCCGCAGGACTCGTGATTATGCTCGCGCTTATGTGTCGACGCCACTTTTGATTCTTTTTTACTCCCGGTCCCACTCCCACTCCCACTTATCCGAACTGACGGTCTCTCTTCTTTTCGCTTCCGGCGACGACGCTCCCGATTCTTTCCCTCGACCATTTACTCTTTTTTTTTTTTATTTATTTATTGGACACATTGTTTTTGAAATATATAATTTTTTCTTTACTGTCTGACTGGTCACTTCACTTATTTGGTTTATATTCGTAGCCATTTTTGTTGTGTGCAAAGATTTTTCTCTTTAAAATAATTGTTATTATTATTGTTAAGATTTCAAAGAAAAGAGATAAAATTTTATTTTTAGAAATTAAATTTAAATTTTTTTTAAGAATTTCAATTTTTGTTTGTAAATTTAGAGGAGATTTATAGGTGAAGTTAAAAAAAATTTTTTTTTAAAGAATTTATCGAAATTTTGTCATAAAAATTTTTTTTTTATTCAATTTGAAAAAAAAAAAAATTAATGAAACCAAAAAAAAATTTCTAAGACAATTAACGTCAAATTAATTAATTTTGGAAAAGTAATCCGAAAATTTTTACTTTTATTTCGGTATTTTTTTTTTTTTTTTATTTCTCAAGGAATTGAAGTTGAAAATTTTCGCGTATAGAAAATGTCAAAAAATTATTGTAAAAGTGAATTTTTATTTCATTTTTGACATCAATCGAAAAAAAAGTGGAAAGAGCAATTTTAGTCAGACTTAACTTTTCGAAAATTTTTTTTACAAAAATTAAATATTTCAAAATCTGATAAATATTTAAATAAATCTATATTATGTACAGGGGACAGTTTAGAGATTATTTTTAGCCCGGAAGTGTCTAGGTCAATTACATTTAAAGCTAGAAATATTTTTAAGTCAGAGTTCAAATTTCATTTTTAAAAAATACCCAAATAATATTAAATAATTGAAAAATTATAATTTTATTCCATATAAAAATAATGATAATCTTTAATAATAAAATTATGTCAATAATAATAATAATAATTCGCATGCAATAAAACAAACAAAAAAAACTGCATAAGTACCATAATTTATGCATAAAAAAAATGTATTTATTTAATAATTGAGGTCAACGTTCTTACGTTATCTTATATCAGCGATGATTATAAAAATTACATAAATAACTCTTTAATGGGATGCTTGGAGTCTGTATGGAATAATAAAGACCCCGATAGCATCATCTACAATCTCTTTTTAAATGTCTCCAACTATTTATTTATTTAAACTTTAGCTTGATACCTTTAAATTTTATTTTTTAAACAGACTAATCAATCAATCAATTAACCTACTAATTAATTAATTATGCATTAATTAATTGATAAATTAATTTATATATATATATAATTCCTCACCCTTGTGACATAAAATATAAATTTACACTCGACATTTTCATTCCTCATATTAAATTATTTAATAAAGTCCACTGTCACATCACTAATTAATTTTTTTAATTGACTAAAAAGTGTTTATTGAGTAGAAAGTTTATTAATTATTTGCCTAAAATATTGTTTGTATTTAAAATAAATTGAATTTTCGCGGCGCTAAAGATGCGCGCCGGCCGGCCGCTTTTCACGCACTGAGGGCGACGTACTTCAGCTACTGTCTAGCGCCGGGCTCGCGCCGTCCCCACTTTTTCTGTCTAACCCACCAATCATAAGACACATGCGCAGAAATAATGCGCGAGAGTTTTTTTTCGCGAGTCCTCGGGCGAACTCGTGGGCACTCGTCAGTCGGCGGATAAGGCCGAGTCTCAACGAAGCTTTTGCCCACAACCGCGTACTTTTGAGATCCAGCCTGGAATGCCGATCAATAAGTTTAGATTGTGGGTTTTTAATAAGAAATGTTAATTATCTCAATAATTATTATTTTTATTAGATATATATATGTTTATATTCCATTAAATTCGAGTTTTTTTTATTTTAACCCTAAAACTATTAATCCCATAAAAAAAATAATATTAGTATTTCAGTCCTTTTTATAAAATTATAAGCAAGTATTTTTAGATGAATAAAGACCAATATTGTGTGTTAATTAACTTTATTCAATTATACGAGGTTTCGCTAGTATTAGTCCAGTATCCTCAGGTATCTAATAATATACTAAATTCAAAATTCAAACCCATATTACAGCAATTACAAACATTTATCATCAAAATTAAACATAAATAAACAAGCAAATCAAATTAAACCTGAACCAACACTTTATTATCTTAAGAAATTTCAAAAATTTTTATCTTCATGAAATTAAAAGAAAGTTTCATTTAAGAAATTATCAGCTTCACAATAAAAATAAGAGATTTTTTTTATTCAAAAACTATAAAAATTTCATGTGAAAATTTTCCCCAAAATTGTACCCGAAAAAAAAACTACTTCAATTTTTATAAAAATAATTAATCAGAATTCCTTTTCCTAAAATAAATTTTTATCTCCAGTTTTTCCTCTTAATAAAAATCCAAAACAATTTCACCCACTCATCTTTTCATTTATTATTATTGTAGAAATTTTAATACTGGCCCTTGAATGCAATGAGCAAAAATACTGAATACGAAATCTAAAAATTACACAGGCCAATAGATCTATATAACCCATTGGAAATGTATTCAATCGAGTTCAACATTCACAATAGACTCTTTTATTTATTTATATATATATATTTTCATTACTATTATTTTTATTTTTATTCATCGCATACGCTATTGAAATCCATTTTAAACTATTCATCCAACTTTACTATCTCTGGCGATTTTTATTAAATATTTTTTTTTTAAACCTATAAATTTTTTTTTATTTCTCTACATTAATAAATAAGTGTAATAATATATTTTATATAAAATAAAAATACTAAAGATTTTTTTAAGTGACAGAGATGAGTGATCATCTCCCCCCGTTTCACCCCTTATTTTTTCTACTCTCAAAGTCGCGGGTGGAGAAGCGAAGGAGTAAGAGAAGAAGAGAGGGCTGGGAATGGAAACGGTAGGCGTCGATGAGCTCAAGATAGAGGGCGCGACTGGCATTCTATTCTCACTTGAATGACGGGCATGTGTAAGTATGTATATATAGATATAAGTGCATCAAGAATGTTGTAAGGGAGCGTTGTTGTCGATCATTGACCCTGTGGTATAGAATGCAAGCTCTCATTCTATTCCAGCAATCGTGCTTTTCACTACCACGCTCTTAAATTTATTCTCTCAGAAAATATATAAATACTCTAGTTAATTATTAGTTTTTTTTATTTATATATATTACGGTGACCCAAAAAAAAACTAATGTTTCTTTTTTTCGAGTCTCATGTGAAAATTTTTTTGAAAACCCTCTACAAAAATTAACTCGATAAAAAATTTAAGGGGTCGCTTAATTTTGAAAATTCAAAAAATGATTAAAATTCAGTTTAAAGAATTTTGAAAATTAATTCATAGTATGGAACTTGGGGTGCTTCGTTTGAAACGAAAATTTTTTTACATTTCCCATTAAAAACCTCGCTCTACATATTAAAAAAAAATTCAGTACAATTTTGAGCTCTCAATATCAATTTTAAGAACTAGAACGCCTTGAAAGTTTGATTTCTTAAGATATTGGTGGTTTTCTGCAGTTAACTTGAAAACGATTGACTTTAGAGAAAAAAATACTTAATGTTTTTTGTAGTAAATTTAGTCCTCTACGAAAAAGTTTATATAAGTCGAATCTCTAAAATTAATATTTGTAGAGATACACAAACTTAAAGTCATTGAAATTAAAAATTTTAGGAAAATGTTAAAATTAATGATTTTTTAACTTTATAACAGGAAAATTTTTGTCGAGAGAAGAAAATTATATAAAATGTTTTGTATAAAAATTAAAAAAAATATTTGATAGCTTAATATTGACTGACACAATAAAAAATAATTCCAATCATAATTCAGGATTAATATTTTTGTTTTATCTGAATTTAAAAAAATTTATAGCTCGGAAAATGTTGACCGTGGAAAAAAAGTGAATAAGAGAGCTTTAGTAGTTGAATATCTGTGATTGATAGAAAAAACATTTGGCTGCTCTGATACGAGGGATAGAGCTCTAAAAATAATTATAAAGTTTAATTAAATGAACAACATTGTTGAGATTTAGTAAAAACAATAAAATCCATAAATAGTTTTTAGAGTATTGAGATATCGGAAAAAATGTTGGGCCTCTGGGAGTTGTCGAGGCTTAACAATGAGGGTTTGCGGCTTACCGTTGATGTCAGCAAAGCCGTCAAGAGAAATGATGTCGTAGCGAGTAGAGGCTTTTTCGAGATGAGTAAAAAAAAAAAAAAGTACCGAGTAAAAGAGTGAGAGGAATAATAAGAGCGAGTACACACAAGGATGGAGATAAAATTTTATCCGGTTTACCTACAACTTGTATCCAGGAACTTGACAATGCGCGCGCATTTAACTCTCCCGGGCGTTTACACTCCGTGGCCGGGTAGTGTCCTTGTATCTTCTAAGCTCTTTAATTTTATAATTATTACACTGTTCTTTCTAACTACCTTTTTATTATCAAAAATAATATACCAAACCGAGTTTTTCATTATATTACTCAACAATTTAACTTTTCACTTTTATCAAATTAAAAAAAATTTAATAATAATAATAATCGCAGCTCCATTACTTAAAATATTTGTTATTAATTTTAAGGTTACACGGATTAAAATCTTTAGAGAATTTAAGTTAAAAATTTCGGTTGAAATACTAAATTGATATTGTTATGTACAAACGATATTGACATTTTGTAATTTTAGCTATGCTGAGAATTTAATTATTGTTTATAATTAGTAGGAATGTGAGAATAGTGTTTCAAATTAATTTAATCTAATAACTCGAAAAATTCAAATTATTCATCAGTATCGAAATTATTTTAAATTTTCGCATTATTCAATTCTATTCAAACATTTGCTTCAAATATTCATATTTGATCTCACTTGTGATAAATTGTAAAAATAATTTATGAAAAGTTTAGTCTATTCGTGATTCGAGAAAAAATTTATCCGATTAAAAAAATTTTAATTCTCGACCCGAATATAATTTTTTTTCGAATGAAAGACAAAATTTGTTCCTTAGAGAAACTTAAATTCTTGTTTCAACTTTATTACCAACTCTAAGCAATTCTAACCATCTTAAGAATGGTCATGATCATCAGTGAATATTTACTGATGTAAATAGTCCCAAGTATATCATTTCAAATCAGTAAAATGTCACTAATTCGATTAGTAGAAATCGATTTACTATTCTAATCAGTAACATTGTTACTAATACTAAATAAATTAGTGATCTTAACAGATGTAATTAATCATAACTACTGCTTCGGTTTTTGATGCGGAGAAATAAGTATTTATTGAATAATGCACATTAAAAAAGTACAGAAATTGCAAAGTTAACTTGATAATGATAACACATCATAATTGTTTCTTAATTTTTTTTTTTTCTAAGTAATTTTAACAATTAAATTAAAAAATTCAGGTCTGCAGATGAAAAGTTCTCATTCTTATGCTTGTAATTAGTTTCAAGGGTGTAGAAGTTGACTTTAAGGTACCAAATAATTTTTTTTATTATCTACTGACATTTTTACACAAAAAATGTCTCTTAATTTTTTTTTATAAAACCAATAGGTTCCGAGTTATGAATATTTTAAAAGTTGAAACTTTAAAAAGAGAATTTTAGTTTTAATTTACTATTAAAATTTATAATTATAATTATTAGTTTAAAAAGAATTTTTAAGAAACTAAACTTTTTTTTTAATTTCATTAGACTTTGTAACACAAAAAAGTATCATAAATTTTTTTCCTAGGACCAATAGTTTCAAAGTAATCAATTAAAAAAAAAAAAAAAAAAAAAAGAAGAGCGAAATAATTAAAGAGAAGCGTTAAATAAAATAAAGTAAAAAAATTGAATTTAAGTAATTTAAAATAAATAGTCTGACCTTAAAAGTTTAAAACTACTAGACGATTAAACAGAGTACAGTCCGTAACTACTGCCGCGACACGTCTGACCTTTTCTACTTATCGAGTCTGATTTAAACGTAATTTAATACTTTCACTCTGTACTAAACGTTATTTTTTAATAACACACTTCTATCATTAATAAAAACAAAAAAAATTCTTTGCATCACTTAAAAGTAATGAAAACAATAATTCCCAAGCACTAAAACCCAGAACCTCAATTAATAAAAAACTACATTCGACCTAAACTACCCTACTTACGTCTACTCATTAAAATTTTTTATATTTTCTTTTCTCTCCCTTGAATTAAATTTTTTTATCTCAGGTCATGATAAATTTTTTCAAATAAAAATTTTTTTCCATAAAAAAAATTAAAAACTTTAAGATAAAATTAATTAAGTTGATGCACTGCACCCTAAAAAAACCTCATATCACGAGCGCAGTATGTCCATAGGGAGTTTTTCTTTATCTCTAATACTACCACCCCTACACGCCCAACTTCTAACTCCCTTCGTTTACAATGTTAGTAAATATTACTTAACTTTATTACTTATCTAAATGACGTCATATAGATTAACTTATATTTATATATTTATATGATATTTATTTCATTGATTCTTCATAACTTATCAAATAATTATAAATAAATATACGGAGTATTTTTATTTTATTATTTTATTGAAATTAAATTGATTGTTATTGATCAATTAAAAGCAATTCTATACTTTTAGGGGGGAGGCAGACAAGGCGGGATCACTGAGGAAGTAATTTTTGTACGCTCGAATACACTGAATTTTTTTTTTATTTCAAAAAGATGAACATAATAAAATTGTTTATGTCTAATCCAAGTGAAAAAAGTTATTTGCAATACAGTCAATTAATAAAGAAGCAGAAAAAAAAATTATTGAATATAAATAACTTTTATAAATTTAAATTTCGCGAACAAGAGACCGTATATATTTTTTGCGACCAACGGGACATCGACTCTACTGAATCGTGAAGTCAGTGCCAAAGATGTAACGAGTGGTCCCATGATACATGTGCTGATGTCCATGATGACAGTATTAAATTTATCTGTGATTACTATATTTAATTTTGATTTTTAATTTTCAACCTCAAATCGACACATCCCCTTAAGTTTATTTTATAAATAATAAGTTTCAATAATAAAATAAATCTATTACATTTTTAAGTTGCTAAAATTATAAACAACACGGAGAAAAAAACATAGCAACTTTTACGTAAAAATATGAGTTAAAATTACTAATTTCATTCTTGAGACTTTAAATTTTAGTTATATTTAGTAAATTTTATTATTTAAATATGGAATTAAATATAAACTGCATTCGTAAACTTGGCTATATATTTAGTAAATTTAACTATCCTATATTTTATTATTATTATTATTTATGACATCTGAGAATTGGTGTTGGGGTCAGTTTTTATTTTTAAAAAATCACTTGTGTTTTAACCGAGATTCGAACCCTGATCTCCCACGCGCGAGTCCTTTCCTACGTCTGACTGTCCGATGTCTCCTTTGGATAAAGGTTTCTGAACTTGTAATACATATTTGTATTTGCTATTCCCACCGACTTTTAATTTTATCGATCTTTAGTAATTTGCTAGTTGCTGCACAATACTTAATACTACGCTATTCATCTGGTTTACAGAAATTACTAAACAGATTGTAATTTTTGTATACTGTAGGATATTTAATGCATATTTTTAGTTAGAGAGTAAAAATTGTTGAATAGTATTATTATAAAATGTAGTACTAAACGTTTAGTAATAATTTAACATTTTCTTTATAAAATTTGCTGTTTGGTTAATGAAGAATACAAATAAATTAGCAATAAAAGGAATAATATAGTAATTTTTCAGATAAACATACAGTATTACTGTTTTATGATTTTTACTATACATTTAGTAATAAATAGTAAAAGTAATGTACTCATTGATTTGCATTAGTATTTCTTATTTAAATGTATTAAATATTTTCGAGACTCGTTTTGCCTGGAAACTATAAAAAAATGTATTACTACTCAAAGTTGTTAAAAATAAGAAGAATGGATTTAAATTTAAAACAAAATTTTCCAGAAAAAATTTCTCGAAGAAAAAAAATAATTGTAGAAAAAAAAATTGTCAGTTAAAAATGACGATTTATAGCTATTGTTAGAAAATTTGTTAATATTTTATTGTCGGCATATATATTTATAGAAAATGTAAAGACGACGAAGAAGAAGAAGAAGAAGAAGAAGAAGAAGAAAATAGAAATTTAGATGAAGATGAAGATGAGTTTAAAGGTGTGAGGTATTTATGTCGTTATATTACAGTAAATTCCGGTGTGATTTATCGCAACACAGTGTGCCAGGTTTATTATTAATTTTTACACGTGTTTTTATGCATTCAATTTTTTAAATATTTTTTTTAGTCGTCGGTGGAAGAATTCATTATAAATTATTTTTGGAGTCTTCTCGAAAGATTTTAATAAAAAATTTAAAACAAAGTTTCACTTCTAGAAGAGTTTTTTAAATAAAATTTTAACTGTATGTGAACGTTTTCAGTTTCAATAGGTTCTGAAATACAAATTTTCAAAATTTCATAAAATTATTTTTTTTTTAGCTATGGAAATTTCGTAACGAAATATTTTTTGAATTAGAAAAAAAAAATAAATTCAAGCCCAAGTTAAATTCTGTAGAATAATTACGGGTGCGCATAAAAATTTTAAAAGAATAAATTAAAAATCTTTGAGATTTAGAAAAATTTCTGTTGCCTATTTTAATTTAAAAAAAACTTTCTATTCTCTCTATTATAACATTTTATTTTTTGTTTATTTGAATCTTTTTGTTAAAATTTCCAACAGTCACACGTCATGGAAACGTCAGACTTTTGAGAGCTAAACTGAAACGTGATTGCGTTCACTGGAACATTTTTTCTCACGCTAAAAATTTATATCGTTTGTTTTATTATCAATGTAATAAAAAAAATATATATATACAAATATATGTGTCTATAAAATTCCGTGCATTAGTTACTCAGTCTATTTTATACTAGATACACAATTTTATTTATACTTATCTCTCTTTAAATATAAACAAACTTTTAATTAAATTGTTTAAATAAAATCAAAAAAAGAAAAAAATAAAATAAAAATCTGCCAGTTAAATAAAATAAAATAAAAAAAAAATAAGGTTAATGTGGAAAACATATTTATACCCTCTTAAATATTCAGTAAAGGCCATCGCGATGCGTGGATTATTTTTAACATCACGTAAATAAAATAAAAATAAATAAATAAAAAATAA
The DNA here is from genome assembly GCA_964016945.1 of Microplitis deprimator. Lineage (NCBI taxonomy): Eukaryota > Metazoa > Arthropoda > Insecta > Hymenoptera > Braconidae > Microplitis > Microplitis deprimator. The sequence goes on along the minus strand of OZ024716.1, from coordinate 182,232 downwards.
TATATATTTTTTTAAATAATTTTATTTATTCAAATAACGCGACTACTTTATATTTTAAATTACCCCTGAAATATCAACTATACGGCAAAAATAATTGGGACAATTTTTGTAGAGAATTTAATTTCCGATAAGTTTTTTCTCATTCATTTTTATCATATCTCTAATCGTTTTATTAAAATTTTAATATTTATCGCATTTTAAATTTTTAATTATAATTATAATAAAATTTCATTAATACTAATTTTATAGGGAATTTAATTCTCTATTATTTCTCTGATATTTTGGTTAAAATATTAATTTTTTTTTTATTATTCCAAAATTTATTCAATTTCTTGAAGTTAATTTTATTTGGAATAATTTATCTGATTTAATTTTTGAATTTTTTTTTTTTGTACGTATATATATTTATTAGCAAAAGCTCGTAAGAGAGTAAAAATAGTGTATTTGAAACTCCTCACGGGAGAATGAAAAGAACGTAGCCTCTGGCCTTCATCACGAGCAATTTCCTGTGCGCCCATGATTCTATGAAGGACGATAAGAAAAAAAAAATAATAAATAAATAAATAAATGAGGTAAAATCATGTTAAAGAAACGAGGAAAAAGTAAAAGGGTAAGCTTGTAAAATAATATTTTTTTTTCTTAGCAGAAAAAAATTGTTAAAAAAATGATAGAAAACATCTTGCACTTTATTTCTGAAGACTAAAAAAAAAGTTATTTTATATAAGAGAAAAAAAAAAATAATGTGGAAAATGGTTGACCCTGCGGGTCAGCCTCAAAATTTCCCGCTGTTTTCGAGCTCAAAATAACTTGTCTTGCCCTTCTACTACGAAAATTCAAAAAAATAAAAAGTAATTAAAAAACATACAACTTAAAATTTTGAGTACGATTATTATCAACGAAACACACAAATTTTTGCAGATTTAAATGTAAGTATTCATGATAAATCATTTTACATTAGACCATAATTTCAAAATATGAAATATCCGAAAAAAATTCAAAGAACAATAATTTTTAAATGTTAAAAGGATCTGTTATAATTTTTGAAACATTTAGTACTTGATATTATATCTACGAAAAAAAACCAATTTTGATGTTAATCGCTGCAGTCGTCACGTTTTATCAAGTTCTTGAGCTGATTAGATTTGAGAATTGATTAATCGAGTCGCTTTTGATAAATTCCAACGAATTTAATGACTTTTTTTGTATTTCGCAATTATTTCAAAGTCTATTAGATCGAATGGTCAGAAATTTTCAGAAAAAAGTTGGCTAATAAGCTCTTTTGATTGCCGAAAGGACAATTAAAATCGGTTCATTAATTGAAAAGTTATAGAGAGATATTTACATAATTCTGAAAATAGTCAGAATAGTTTTCTATGACCTCAAAACGTCAACATGTGATGAAAAATCGATTTTCAAAAAAGGGTTGAAAATAATAAATTCCCAAGTTTTTCGAGAATCTTCATAGCGGAAAGTTATGAAATCGATAGAGACACTTAATATAAGACATATTAATTATAAAAATATAAATAGAATAGAATAATGGAGAAGATAAAAGTTAGCGAATGTCTATTAATAAACGATTGACACTGAAGGGACTCTCAAGATGAAGTGAATTTTCTCCCCTAAAAGTGTTGAGAAGAATTTTCTATTTATCTCATCATTCTTACTGTAATTTTCCACATTTTCTTTCCCTATTTCTATTTCCATCTAATGAAATAAATTTCGGAAGTTTAAATGTTAGTTTTTCATCAACTCTTTTGAGCTGAAAATATATACAGACCGGAAATCAAATGATTATTCTGAGTGTTTTCTTTATTATTTTAGTTAAGGGGAGGGGGAATAATTAACGGAGTGTTGAATAATTGTTTTTTTCAACCCAGGCATCGAAAATTCAATACTCAAAATTTCTAGGACCAATAACTGTTGAGTTGGGAATTTATATAAATCTTTTAAGCTTTAAAATAAGAAATCTCTTTAAAACATTCTAACCCTAATAATAAATAAATAAATTATTTATCCATTTTATCTCGAAGAAGTAAAAAAAAAAATCAAATGTAAGATTTAAAGTACAGAAAAAAAAAAGAATAAAATTCAATCTGGTGAATTGAAATCCTGATAAAATATAAAAGAGATCGCTCCTTTGATCTGTCGATCATACATATATTTTTCATATATAATTTATATATGTCATTTTTTCGTTTACCTAAGCTGTCTTATCTTTATATATTTATGGAAGAAATATGTTACGTAAGAAATATATCAAATAAAATAAAAAACCAAATTTATTTAAAAATTATAAATATTCATTTTTAAAATAAATAATTCATAATTTATCAGACATTCATTTGTCACCAATCTTTTACCCTCCATAATCCCAACAAAAATTTTCTCCTTCCTTTCGATTAAAAAAAAAAATTTAATTCTCATTTTCAAAATTTCATATTTTTTAAACTATTCAAATAAAATTGTTTTTTTAATTTAAAATTTTTCTTTTAAAAAAATAAGTCAAAAAAGTTCAAAAAAGTACAAGCCCACAAAGTGGAGATTAAAAAAAATAAATTCAAAATTGTCTAGTAATTTTTTTTGTACAAATTAATAACTCAAAGATGAACTATAAATTTTAATTTTTTTTATAGAAATAACGTAATAATAAATCGAGAAAAGTAAAATAATAAAATTACGCGTTGCCGGAAACGACAACGGCAACTTCTACTACTCCTACAAGCTCCCAGAGCACACTCCCAGAGAAAATGTAATGGAAGTATGGAAGGAAGAGAAGAGACGAACCTCTAGAACACAGAGTACAGAGTTGTGTAGAGACGATCAGACCAACTGCTCTGATAAAACCCGAGCTAGAGTGAGACATACTGATAGCCGGTCACCACGGGGAAACGCGTATTGATCGCGAAACCCGACCAGAGTATCAACGACTGCGTTAAGTCTTTAAAATTTCATATTTTTTAATTTTATTTACTCTCAATAAAAAAAAAAGAAAAATTACTCGACAAATTTACTATCAATATTTAATCACGTGGTAAAATTCAACATAAATATTTGCGGTGCAGTATAACAAAACTTTGGGGTTCAAGATTTTAGGGGGCGGGTGGACTTAAAAATTTATTAAATCGCACCCTAAGCCATCATTGTAACTGTTTTAGTTTATAATAAAAGTTAACTATGATTGTGATAAATTTTATTTATCCATTTTTTTATATTTATTTATCTTCGATAATCTTTTTGATGGAACTTTTTTTTTAACTTTGACTAGGATTTTTATGGATATTTAAAATTTTTTATTGTTAAATGTTTTAGAGTGAGTCTAAGAAGAGATTTTAGGAAGTAAAATAAGTGTGTTAATTTTTTTTTTACGATCACGAAAACCCGAGTAATTGATTTTTAAAATTTAAATAATTAGTTACTGCGGCAATGACGGATTTTTATAGACTTTTTATGAAAGAAAAAAAATTTAACGATCAAAGAAGTTGTTTAATGGCTAAGTAGACATTTCAACAAGTCAAATGAGCTCGTTAAATTTTTTTACGACCTATTGAACCTGATATGTTGACATTCAAGATTAAATTCGCCAATTTCGATGATAAATTAAGAGAATTAGAGATTATTTTAATGCATTATCACGCATCGATAAATTTTTTTTCAATAAATCTTTTATATTGTCATCAAGTACTTACGTTAATTAATGTAATGAGCTTATTTACTTTTTTTCCATCTTATCAATTCACAAAAAATTTTAGAATTAAAAAAAAATTTTATTTACTAAATAGAAACTTGTGAATAAATTTAAAAAATAAAATTCACATTTTCTGCTTTTGATAATAAAAAAAAAAAAAAATTTTTTTTACTCATATCAATAACTATTAATAATTTTATAGTAATAGTTACTATACAGTATAGGAATTTAAAAATTTATCACCATAATTGAAAAAAAAAAAATCACATTACGATATTTATTATCATTCCCGAATAATAATCACTTTCATCAATAAAAGTAATTACTCATATAACTAAAATTTTAGCTGACGATATTCATCATGTCAAGATAGATACACGGAGAGAAAATAATAGTTCTAGTTCTTATGCTAGAATGGTAACCATTACTATGTTACATGGTAACGAAGATTTTTGCCACAATTTTAAAGATTTTTTCCAGAAAATTCACAAAAATCTTCGTTATTATGTAGCATAGTAATGGTTACCATTCTAGCATAGGAATCAGAATTATTCTTTTCTCTTCGTGTAAATAAATATATTTATTTGATTCTAGAGCCGTAGCTCCCTGAGGACCATCAAAAAATGCAAAATTCTTATAAAATATATAAGTACATGTGTATGTTTTACAGTTTTTAACAAAAAAATTAATTAATTAATTATTAATATTCAAAAAATGATCAAAACAAGCAATCTTAAATTCTATAAAAGTTTGTATTGTTATTAGTTCTGGCGGTAAAAAATTCCATTAATTAAAAACAAGTTTTCATATATTGTTGATCTACATTTTGGTATTCTTAAGTAATCTTGCCTAATATCTCCCCTATGTAACAAAACAGACAGAAACTCTAATTTTGATTAAAATTCAAATGAATTTTTTTGTAAAATAGGCAAGCAATAAAAAGTATTTCCTCGTTTTTAACTTTAACCAACCTAATCTTTTATAATACGCACTGACATGTTCAAGCTTAGCAATTTTATAAATTAATCAAACACGCGCATTCAGTTTCCTTTGTAATCTATTTGTAATAGTAGTAAAAGCTACAGTACAATAATCAAAAATTGGAAAAATCAGTATCGCGGAATAATAATAGTTACCGTCGCGGATTTCAAAAGTCACTCTGCAACTTTTTATTTATTTTACTCCGCGTAATTTTTATGTTTTTAAATTAATTTGTAAAAATAAAGGAATTTAATAGTTTATTTACTTTTTATAAATTCAGTAAAATTAAGTACTCGAATCTCCAATTGTCGGTTGATAAAAGGGCTGTCACTTTTAAGCATCCGTGTTGCTAAATTTACCACTGGGGTGTATTTTTTATTTATGAGCGATTTTCATATTTTTCTCCGCATAAAATTTTAACATTAAATAATAAAATGAAGTAAAAGTAATTAATTGTAGAATTAAATTGGCCAAAAAATCAAATAAAAACCGGTTGTTGTAAAAGTGAAGAATTTGTTAATTGTGCAGCATGACAATTATTCTTAATAGAAGACAATAATAATTATCATGTTAATTATAATTATTACGTACGCAAGATAATGAATATTAATATTGACGTACTTTGAAAGATATCATCAAGCGGTTGTAATATTTATCATTTAATGTAATGATAGCGAGTATTTTTGTAATAATTATCAATATACTGATATGAATGATAACTATTACCGTTATGATTAAAGTTACAATAATTTATGTGACTAATGTGTATCGCACAAAAAAATTCTGATTTCACCATAATTTCATGGTAATTATTACCATATAGTTCTAAAAAAATTTATAATGCTTTTTTTTACGATTTTTACCTATTTTCTGATTTGTTACCTCGTTAAGTTGAAAAATAATCCACTGAGATTAAATTACAAAAAAAAAAAAAAAAAAAATGAATTTGTTTACAATAAATTAATTTATTGCAAACGGCAATAGTTTTATAAAAAAAAAAAAAAAAAAAATGTTTTTAAAAAAAGTAAACAAAGTTTTTCTATTAAAATTTAAAATATCGGATGATAAAAAACTTTTCATGCATTGAAATATTTCATCGGTTTCAATGATGAAAGTTATGATACAAGAATTTTTTTAATTTATTAAAAAATGTTTTATTTGTAGTTAACTTTTTTTTCAAATAGCAAAAAATTTTTATTTCGTGTCATAAAATAACTTTGCAAGTTCGTAATTAATTAATTTTTCTTTCTCAAAATGTTGGTTTATTATTGAGCACGATTATGCAGAAAAAAAGAATTTCTTGGTGCAAGAAATTTTTACTTGACCGAAAAAAATTTATCGGGATGAAAATAAACTTTTTTGTTTCTGTCTTTTACTATCTGCTTAAGTATCAACATATTTTATCATTAAAGTTACAATAAATATGAGAGTAATGTGTTTCAAATTTTACCACAATGTCATATTATAATAATTATAATAAAATTCTCATTATCTACAATAAAAAATATCTAAACAAAAAAAAAAAAAACTTAAATAATTTAGTACGTCTCATAAAATTAGTTTTTAAAAATTCGTCTCATTAATTTTCGCTCGGAAATATTAATTTCAATGTAAAATAAAAATTTCCATAAAATAACATTCACGCTCTAATAAAATTTGACCTTAACTTCCCGCCCCCTGTAAAAAAACAAAAATAAGAAAATAATTTAATTAGCGTAAATAACAAGCGGATAAATCAGTTGCAGAATATTTCCTCGTTATGAGAATTTCATATAGAGTTTATCTGAATGTATAATTTCGCGAGTTCTCAATTTCTCTCTCCTCTCATCTCTGGTTTTAATTAATCACAGCTCGATTCTATTCGTCAGAGCGTAACGTAGTCAACTAAAATCGATATTACCACTACTCCACTCTTGTCAACTCTGCCCTGTACTGCTCTCCTCTAATCTGGTTCATCCTCCGATCCTCCTAGCCCTCAATATCAAACTACCCTACACTTTTAGAAACCCGGGACTTAACTGCATACTCCCACTGCTATAATCCTTTTAAGCAATCTCTCATCTACAATCTTTCCGCGAGCACCTCCACAACTACCGGCTCTATTACAACTCATCTACACACGAAACCCTCTACTATCACATCGTAATCTTTATCTGTCATCCTAAGCGATTATTTAACCGACAATCTTCAATTTCCCGATTGATTACGTGACTATTTCAATACCAACAAATCTTTTGTACGTTAAATCAATTTTTATTTTTTTTAAAAACTCTATTAACAAGATTGGAAATTTTAAAAAAAAAGTATTTTAAAATTCAATTTTAAAAAATTGATTATTTGCACAATTTAAATCTTCTGGCTGCAACTTGATAAATATTAAATTTATATAAATTTTTATAGAGAACTTATTTGTTAGGAATCAAATTTCCTATTGATGTCCGATTTAAATTTGCTGCAGGATTTATATTTAAACAGACATATAGATACTTAGTAATTTTGATCCTTCGAAAAAAAAAAAAAATTATTGCAAAACAGCTGATCTGATTACTAGGTTTATCCTGGATTATCTTTTATTACAATTTTCTATCTTTTTCTTGTTAATATTTAGCTTGTCATCTTATTTTTCCCAACTCTAACCCATTTTAGCTGAGCCAGAAAAAATAAAAAAAAAATAAAATAAAATAAAATTCAACCTAGATGTCACTTAAATATTAATGTCACTCCCTTATCGATCCATAAATTTTTATTTTACTTAAAAAAAAAGAATTGCGTGTTCCAGAAAATTTTTTTATTTTTTTTTCTCAAGCCTCCAAAATGCAAATTCATAAAATTTTCATTTTTTAAAAATTCTTTTACCTTGAAAATTAAAACTTACATAAAAAAATTAATTATTTTTATTATTTTACGTCTCAACGTATCGTTAAAGAAAATTTAATATTCAAAAATATTCAAAATTTAATAAATTCAAATTTTCCCGCGGCTCGAAAAATTCAAAATCTTTAAAAATCAAAAAGTTGACTTACACAAAAAAAATTTTTTTAATTATTTTACACAAAATTTTTTACCGCGAAAATAAAAAAATTTTAAAATTTTCAACTTTACAATTACTGCTGCCTAATCATTTAAAAAATAAAATCTAGTTAATTTTCGTATTCATAAAAATGAAAAAAAAATAAATAAAATAAAAAAACATGTAACACATGACTCACCGGTATGTAATGATACAGGCGACGCCAAGCGTCCCGGCGCTTTTCTAAAGTGCGCTGTCTTCTATTCGGTCTCATAATAAATCACTCACGTCAAAAAAAAACTTTTTTTCAAAATCAAAATTTTTAAATAATTGAAAACTGTCTCACACTTTCTTCGGTAAAAATTTAAACACAGATTTTAAAAAAAATTACGACAAAAAAAAAAGTATTTACTAAACAAAATGTCAATTAATTTATAAATAAATTATGATTTTAGTCATAAAAATATTTTTAATTGTAATATAAATTACAAAAGATCTCAGGGGTTGTCAATAATGGATATAATTACTCTTTATTCAAGGACTTTGCACTCTGCTTGTCTATCCCTTTGTTATTATGCTAGTTCTCGAGTGTAACGTCCGATACTCGATTTATAAATAAAAAGCGCCCTCTTATTCAATTTTAAAATTGGCGCTAATATTTGAAATTTGTTTTTTTTTTTAATTACGCGTTATTAATAACAAATGGTAATTAATAATTACTAATTGATTTATTACAGTAATTAATAATAAATTTTATTAATTAAATTTTTTAATTCTAGAGAAATTTAAGGAAAAAGTATTTAAAGTTATCAGAGAAAGTATTTTTTAAATTAAAAACTATAATTAATTAATTTGTAGGAATTACGAAAGTTTTAAAATTAAGGTCACTATTTTTAATTTAATAATAATTATTTAATTAAGTAATTACATGGTTAATAAATTTAAAAAAGTAATTTTTTAATTTGAAATTTAAATGAAAAGATGAGAAAGCCGAGCTCGTGATTAAGCACAAGAATTTTTTTTTATAATCGATTAAATTTTTCAAAATTGTAAATAATTTTTTATAATTGACAATCTATATATATATGAGTCATATTTTGGTGAACTGGAGAAATTTGTCTTGAGTTAAAGAAACACTTCTATTTATGTATTTACTTCAAAATTTATCTATAAGAATTTTCCCCAAAAAGGTCTGCTTTGAAATCAATTGAAATTAACGAGTGGGAACGTATCAGTGATCAGACAAATTTAAAATTATAAATAATTTTAAAAAATGCACTTATTTATTCAAAAATTTTTTAATTTTTATTTTATTAATTATTTACTCAATTGAATAATAATTTTAATTTAATTATTCATCTATTAAATAATTAATTACATTCTATGAATATTTAGCATTTTCTTAAAATTGTAAATTTTAGACCTCGTCTTTTCTATAAATTCTGTGGCAAGGGATCAAATAAAACGATTTCAGACGAGAACTGACGTCAACTTAAGCCCGAAATCGTGTTTTATCTCATGCCAGGCAGTATATTTTTCTTATTATCTGCAATGATACTCGAAATTTTAATTTCTGAAGTCAATCAAAACAAACTCATTCCAGCACACAATTGTTTAGTTGGTCATTAGAAATTTATTAGACGAATGCGATTGAAGCCGGAAATTAATTTAGATCAGTTTCTGCCGACTAAATCGCATTGATTAGAAATTGGCATTTCGACTGGCAAAACAAACAGGCATTGAAATGCACAGGATTAATTAAAAATATTAATCAAAAGCAATCGAGCTCCTAACTGAGAGCACTGACACTTTTTTTAAAATAATTTGAATTCGAACGAATTATTAAATAATTTCTTAATGATACTGAAAATAGTATACATTTTTTTTATGTTAAATAAACAACAAAAATAATTTAAGCGGAATTTTAATTTCTTAAAATTTATGTCAAGGATTTTTTAAAATCTTTATGTTTTTTTTTTTTAATTTATTTTCTACTCACAGGTAAATTTTGTTTACAGAAACAATAAAAGTTGTCTACTGTCTGGTTCATTCAAAATAATATTTTTTATATTTATTTATTAATTTAAAATCTAAATTAAGAGTAGAGAAAGTCAAGCTCTTAACAGACCGCGTTAAAAATAATTTATTTAAATATTTAAAAAAAAAACCATTTTACTTACGTTCATTTTTCGGTTGAAAAAACTCATGGTCTCAAAATCACTCGGTTTCAAAATCATTTTACTGATAAAATTTAACTTTTTTTTTCAATCTTCAACTTTCACATTTAAAATTCATTACAAACTCAATAATTACTTAGTAATTACTCATCACTTGTTAATTACACAAAATTACCACGTGTTTACAATCATACATATATAAATATATATGTTATAACCTCAATTTAGGAGCAGCCGTTTTTGAAAGCTGAAAATCTAAAGAAAAAATTAACAATATAATTAATCGATACTTGATAATTAATATTCACACATGATATTAGATAATTAATTAATGAGGTAATAAACATGATGATCAATTAAAAAAAACTTATTAAATAATTCAAATCTTAAAAATATTCAGCTTAAATTTTAAATTAACGCTGATATTTTTATTAATTAATTAATTTAATTAATAATTATTAATTCGATTCCCGCGAAAGTAAAAAAAAAACACACACTTGTGTCGAGACAACTCCCGCCATCTTATTTTAAATTTATGCATTACGCGGCTTTTGGAGGGATATAATTTTTAAATTACAAAAGGCGCGAAATTTAAAATTAAAAAAAAGTATTTAAATAAAATTTGTTTTTTTAACAATAACATTTATTTAATTGATTGTTAATTATCGATAAAAGCCTCATGTATAAAAGACATTCATACATTTTAAGTTTACATTCTCATGTTCTTTTTGTTTTTTTATTAAAAAAAAAAAAATGGACAAGTAAATTGCACTTAAAAATTTAATTGTTTCTAATTACTAAACTATAATTAATTTATATATTTTGTATTTTGTATTTATATTCTAGTTTTATTGAAAAAAAAAAAGAAAAATAATGACTTATAAAATAATATGAGCAGTGTGGGTAAATAAAAATTAATGAGTAAATTAATTGATTGGTTGATAAGGACTAAAATGATTCATCGACATTTAATACTGATGAATTTCTGCTGTCCGGTGACCTCATGGCATCGTATCTACGTCTTAATATTTCTTGTAAATCGTTACAGGGACTATTTTCACGTTTATTACGGATAGGACGTCCACCAGGTGACCTTGGAAAAAAATTAAAAATTAATTACTAATAATTATCCACAAGTCGGAAATTCTTGTCTAAGTTATTTAATTTAAAGAAAAATTTATAGAGATCTTTTTTACAGGAAATTTAATGCTCTACAAAGAAGGTATTTATACATTTTTCTGTACATTTGATCTTTGATCCAAAATTTTGATTTTAAAAAACAAAAAAATGTTTTTTTTATTTTTAATTGTGACTATTTGTATTTGGATTGATTTAAAATTCAAATAACTCATAGATTAATGAATATATCAAAAAATTAATAAGGATCTCTTTTAAAGGAAATTAAATTCTCTGTAAAAAAAAGGTCCTCACAAATTTTTATGTAAATTTGATATTTTAATCACAATTTTAAATAAAATAAAAAATCTTTTGATAATTTGAAAATAGTGAGTTTTTTTATTTAATAAAAATCTAAATTGAGATGTAATACCTTTCAATGGGCTTTAATTTGACTTTATCAATGTCTTTGATCATATCAGCCATGGATTTTTGTGTTAATAAAGGTCTCTTGCGTTCGTCGGCTTTGTAATCCTGAAGACTCGCGCGTCTCGCGATATGCGGAGTCGTCGGTGGCGGTAGAGGAGGTGGTGGGGGTGGAGGTCTTAGTCCTATACTTGAATTACCATTTGATAACGACGCTAATGATGAATCTATTAATTAACATCAATAAACGAATGTTTAATAAATATTCAAATGATAATTAGACTCACAATGCTCACGTTGGCTTGTTGTTTTAACAATTTTCGATACTTGTGACCTCAATTCTTGTAGTTCTTGCTCTAATGCTAGTAATCGAACTTCTGAACCAAAACTTATTGGTTCTAATAAATCTGGTTTACTACCAGATAATCTGCCGCTGTAATAATTATTAATTAATAAATTAATAACAAAAAAGATATTTCATTAATTCCCGCTCATAATTTAATATTTAAAAATAAATGTCTCAGAATCTTATCGAGCGAGAGCATTAAATTTACATCAGATTTTATATTACAATTTAAAAAAAAAAATTAAATATTTCTTCCCGCTAAGAAAATTGAAAATTTTCAAAAATTCGACAAGTTATTGGTTTCGGTTAGATTTTCGAAAATCAAATTTCGAGTCTAAAAAATTGGAATTTTAGAAGATTCAAACTTTCCCGCTCAAATATAAATAAACGATTAATAATAATACGTTTATTTATTTATCAACAGCTACTTTACAATCTTTAAAATTATCTTTAAAAGTCAAATTATTATCAATTATTATTCCTAAATATTTTGTTTTACATGCTTCCTCAATTTTCACACCATTTATATAAATTATTGTAATTAATAAAGAATAATTACTCAGCGACTCCGTAACCATTTGAGTGATTACTATCATCAGCGACTTCGTTGATCATCGAACTAGACATTGAATGCAACGGAGTAACTCGTACATATATTTTAGGTGGTGGTTTCAATGGTAGAAATGAACCAATACGACGTACTATACTACGTCTTTTTCCATAATATTTAGGTGCCTCTCCCATCTGTAATTTAAAAACAAAACCAATTAATTGTTTGTAAATAATTATTTCAAAAAATTTTAATTTACTTCCATTTATAATTATACTTATAAACTATCAGCTTTAGATAAAAATACATAGAGATCTTTTTTATAGGAAATTTAATTCCCTACAAAAATTGGTCCTTATCAATTTTATCATATCTTTGATAGTTTAGCTGTAGTTTTGATAAATAGATAATTAAATCGTTAGATAACAATTTTAATTCAAATTATAATTAAAATAACTCATAAATTTATGAGTTTATAAAAAAAATCATAAGGACCTTTTTTGTAGAGAATTTAATTTCCTGTAAATAAGGTCTTGATAAATTTTTTTATAAAATTGATAGTTTAGTCAAAACTTTGATTTTGATAAATTTATTATGATAAAGCTTCAAAATCTTGTAATTTGTATTTAAATTAATGATTATAATTAAAATAACTCATTTACTATGGGATTTATATAAAAAAATCATAGAGACCTTTTTTATAGGAAATTAAATTTTCTACAAAAAAGGTTCTGATGAATTTTATTTAAAATTTGATTGCTGAGCCAGAATTTTAAATAAAATTTAATTAAGTTAATTATTATAATTAATCAGTGGATAATAAAAAAAAGAATTGGTGATTGACCTAAAAATGAATTGATGTAACATTTTAAAAATAGAAAAAAAAAAGTTCTTACCTCAAGCCTCAAATAATAACGAACTGCACGTAATTACTTTTGATAAACATTCAAACTAACCCGTACTCAAAATAGAGTAATTATAATTTTATCTAATCATATAAATTGTGTATTTAATATAATAAATATATACATAAATTACGAAATTATTGTAGTTGAAGAAAATAAACTGAACGAGTGCCAACAGCTGATACACAGGTTGTTGTTTTAAAAAAATAATTATTACACTTTATTTAATTTTTTCTAATTTATTTACACACCAGCATACGATAATTATTTTTTTACTTAATTCTGTATTTGCGACCAAGGCGAGATTAAAAAATTATACATAATCGAGACTTAATTATAAAAATGACATTAATTCTTTTTTAAGAGATTCAAGTGTTTGAGGTTATGGGAATTAAGAGCAATGCCCCCACCATTTTTAAATTTAAACAGTTGACGTCATGCGTGGAAAAAGTGCGCAAGTTAACGCGCTAAAATTTAAATGTGTAGAATAAGCTTACAAAATGTTTAGATAAAAAAAGATGTACTTTTTTTTTCTTTTTCAAATATTTCTCTCTTTTTAAAAACACACCCGTTTGTAGATAGACCAAATTTTTTTTTTTTTTTTTTTTTTTTTTTTTTTTTTTTTTATATTAAAAATCAATGAAAATAAAAAAAAAAATCGATAAAATGTCGATAAATTAATAGAAAACGTAAATTACTAAATTCAAATATTCAAATTTTCCCGCGCAAATTTCAAAACCCACCAGCGCGTTCTCAATGAGCTTTCGTTGGATTGTAAACCCGCCGCGAATGACTCAAATCAATAAATCTTTTCTTTTGTTACTTGTTACTCATACTGATACTCATTCTCACCAAAAGAGTAATTGGCTAAATAAAATCAAGGGTTAATTCTCTGTCAGTTCAGTCACTCAGTCCCTTAGTAACTCGTTACCTTGATAGTGTTTTTTGTATCAACATCAGTTTTTCAATTAACAAATATCGTCAACTTATACATTTACATATATATGTATATGTATATAAATTATCAAGTACATAGATTGCAATGTACCTTTGACGTTTAGTCATGTTGTCGTCATACGTCTTTCCGATAACAATCATAACAATTACATTAATTATTTATCATTAAATAACATTTTATTTTAATCAAAGTATTCAAAAATTTAATTCCAATAATTAATTAAAACATTCAACACTCGGTTATCAAAAGAAAAAAAAAAAATTGTTGATAAAAAAAAAAAAAACCTGAGTGTTTTTTAAAACTTAAAAGGCATCACCAAAAAAAGGTAATGATTAAGCATAAAATAATGATCTATTTATAAATTAATTTAATTACCAGTGAGTTTAAATAATTTGAGTGACCTGTTAGCAAATAAATGAATAATTTATAAATAAGTAATTGTTATATTCTAAGTTTTTGTTAAGATAATATTTATGGTTGTAATGATAATTATAATAATTAAGTTTTATTTGATCAAGTGTTTTAGCACACCATCATCATCATCACTATTAAATCATTTATTCAGATGTCCAGATATTTTTTGTAAGATTTTATTTTTATTTTTAAATTCTTCTGCATTGGATTTATTTTTTTATTTTATTTTTCCATTGTTTTTTTTTTTTTTTTTTTTTTTTTATCATGGGGTAATTATTAGACGATAAAAAAAAGTATCCATTTTTTTTTTAATTTTATTTTCAAATGTCAGAATTTTAAAAAATTTATTAGAATTGAATTTTATTATAAATTAAATTCTGGAGATCAAAGATACGGAAAAAAAAATAAGAATACAATTTTTTAGAGAATTTAATTTTCTACAAAAAAGATATCAGTGAATTTTTTTTTAATTTTAATTTTAAGTGTCAGAATTTTTAAAAAGTTTTATTGGAGTAAATTTTATTTGAATTTAAATTTTGAATTATGGATAAAAGATACAAAAAAAACGTATGAGTACTTTATTTTATATAATTTAATTCTCTACAAAAAAGGCATCAATGAAAATTAATATTTTAATTGTAATTTAAATATTAATTTGATGTTTCTATTAAAATTTTGAATTTCAAATTTAGATGTTCGAGTATAAAAAAAATTTAAGTAGATTTTATTTTGAAATTAAAATAAAAAAAAAAAAAAAATGATACAATTTTGTATTGATTTTAATTTTATATAAAAAAGTGTAAATAAAATTTATTTTAGTTAAATACTGGAACTATACTTTAAATTATAATTCTAAGTAAAGTTTTCTTATCTTTAAATTAAAATTCCAACAAAATTATTCTAGATATGATAAAATACGAGTAAAATAAAAATATAAAAAAAAATAGTTTTCTCCATAATAAAAGTCTGGAATTTTTATCTCCAAGTAAAAACTGGATCTATAATTTAAATTCCACGTCACCAATAAAATGAATAGTAATGCAGAACAAGTATAAAGTTTCATAAATCATTTATTTGTTTATTTATTTATTCGCTGTTTGTTTTTTTTATATTTATTTTACTGTTCGCTTGATTAAAATTGATAATAATAATAATAAATAAATTAAAACTTTTTTAGTGACATAACAGGGATGGCGTCAAGCTCAGTAAGCCAAGAAGACTTTGACAACGATTACGAATTAACGTCACGACGTCCGCGAATCAGGACAGCTAGAGCACGTGCTATTCCACCGGCCCGGGCAACTGCTAATGTTTCAACTGCAGCAGCTAATGATATTATTACACTTAATTTTCAAAGTAATCAAAGTCAATTTAATTAATAATTTATTTATAAAACTTAAATTTTTTATCTTTAGATAATTTTCTTACTATAAATACCTATAACTTTGTGAATATAAATTTTATCATAAATTTTGTGGATACCAAATTTGTAGAGAATTAAATTCTCTACAAAAAAGGTCCTTATCACTTTGTATAAATTTCTATTAATTAACGAGTTATTATTTATAAATCAATAATAATTATTAAACTTTACACGATTATTTTGAAAATGTTAAGCTATAAATATCTATAACTTAGTAAATATCAATTTTATCATAAATGTCACTGACAACAAAATTATAGAGAATTAAATTCTCTATAAAAAAAGTCCTTATTATTTTTTATCTATCTTAGATATTTATAAAGATATATAACAAAATAATAAATTTTTTTATGACAGAAAATCCAGTAGATGATGAACCAGGAATCTGCGACTCTGGATCCACAATATTACCTGGTGATCATGATACACAACAAAATAATAAACCGATAATGCGCAAACAAGACAAACGAATAACAAATCGGTAAGTAAAATTAATGAACCCTCTAATAAATTAATAAATTTAAAAAATTTCCCCATAAAGATATCTCGTGATCTCGTAACTTAAAAATTTTTCATTTCCTCTGTAATTGAATAATGATAATAATAAAAAGTAAAAAATATTTTATCAGTGTATCTAGTGTCGTATCGTGTTTGCACAGGCCGATTCATATCAACAAGGGAAAGCAGCAAAGAGACAGACGAAAATTGAGGGAAAAAAGACGAAGTACTGGCGTAGTTCATTTGCCATCGACGGAGGTAACTATTTTAAAAGTAATTCATTTATTTTTATTTTTATTTATTATTTTTTTATTATTTTATTTTATTTGTTTTTATTTATTTATTTAAAATCGTAGAGTACTGGAGGTAGTACTGGAGAAGATGAAGAAGAACTTGTTGGGACATGTGTTGAAACTAAAAACAATACTCAACATAATGAGTTTCTTGATCATGAACTTATTGAAGTAAGTTTTATTATTATTTCAGCGTAGATAAGCATTAACGTATCGACCAACATTGACGTCACTGTGAGAAAATTGCGTTTAAAAATTTAATTTAATTTATCTGAAAATTAGTCGAGTACAAATCGCTTATATGTGATTTTATTAATTAATTTTAAAGATTAAAAAACTCATAGTTTGAAAATCTGAATTAAGCGGATCCATTAAAAATGAATTAAAATTTTTCGCGACGACTCAACTTTGTTAAATTATTAATCATGCACAGAAAAAAAGTATTTCTTCTTACAAGAAAAATTCTCCACTGAAATGAAAACAAAAATTTTATTAGGACTAGAAAAAATTTATTGGCTCAAAAAAAGTTTTTTTCACCCCAAGAAAATTTTCATTTTTAATTCAGAATACAAAAAATTTCTGTGTATTTTACAATTAATCTCAAATAACTTGACACTTTTTTTGTTAAAATTATTACAGCAGAAATATTGTAACGTAAAAAATTAATTACAAAATATTACATTATCAACAATTTACTTGAATTTTATGATTTTTAAAAATTTTCTAACGCTAAACTATTAGAAAAAAAAATTTTTAGTTACTAAGAATTCGTTTGGTAGAAAAATCTCAATAATCGATTTTTGTGGGTTGTCACGTAATTGCTTATTTACGTCCATTTTTTGTTTTTTGTTTTTTTGCCAATTTTTTTATTATTTCAAAAATTTTAATTTTATTTTATGTGATTTTTTGTTTTTGAGTTCTAATGATCAATTAATGTCTTACCTAATTAATTAATCGTATAATTTATATGATTAATTAAATTTTTAATTTAAAATTTGACATTTCCTTTAATGAAAGAAAAAAAAATTTGTTGTAGGAGCGGACTGCTAAAGTTTATACGCAACGAAGAAATAAGAGGTAATTAATTAAATGATTAATTATTTTTAAATCACATTATATAACTAATTTATGAGAGAAATTAAATTAAATATAAGAATGCAGTTTTTTAGAAAAATGAACTATACCTCAAACGCGCATACGCGATTAATCTAACAATAAATTTCATAGATTAAATTCGCATAACATAACAAATTTAAATTCATTTAAATGAACCAGGGTTGCGAATAGCGCATTTAATTTATAATTGTATTAGTGTTTCAATTAAATTTTTCTTTATATTTTATAATCCAGAAACAACAAATTAAAAATAACTTTCTAATCTTTAGTCCCATATATTTGAATTAAAAATTGGATTAAACATTTTAATTTGCTAAAGGTGATTAAAAACTAATTATCTAACTTTTAATCCCGTACTTTTGAATAAAAAAGTTAATCAAAATCTTTAATTTAAACACCAGATTAAAAAATTTCTTTTTAATCTCTAATTCCATACTTAAAAATTGATAATTTTAATTAGCTATAGCTAAAAGAGTTAAAAAAATATCATTCTGATTTTTAATTGTCTATTTTCGAATTAACAATTAAATGAAAAATTTTAAATTCTGAATATCGGATTATTGTTGTTTTAATTTTAAATTATCTGTTTTTACTGAAAATTATTTAAAAAATTTAATTCTTAAATGTCTCAACTATGAATGATCTTTTTATTTAAAATTGTATTATATCTGACGATCAAGAGTAAGTTTAAAAATATTTAAACTTGAAGGTCAAATGAAACAGCATTCGTCTTGATTACTTATCTGAATTAAAAAGTAATTTCCAATTTTTGATCCCACGTGTTTGAATTAACAAATAATTTTTTAACATTTAATCTCAAGTTTCTGAAGTAAAATTAATTTTTCAATTTTTCATTTCTAGTTGTTGAATTTAAAATTAATTTCATTATTTTAATCGATATAATTCCAATTATGGATTAAAAATTGAATTTTTAATTGCTCATTGATTAATTCGCAACACTGATTATATATTATTTTAAAATTAATAATTATTTCAGTCATTCAGATCTGGAAGCCGATGACGAAGAATTTGATTCCTTGAACCAATCAGACAGCGTAAATCAATCAGATCATGGCAACCATAGCAGTCATCCCCATCCATTAAATTCAAACATCAATCGCGATCATGTCCCAACACCTACTGATGATGATCCTCAGGGAGTGAGTTTCTTTTAATTACTAATTAATTAATTAAAAACATTTTTTTTTTAATTTCTCCACTTGAAATTTTTAATCTCTCCCTCAAATAATTCCACTAATTACCAACCGATTTACAAAAAAAAAATCCTGGAGGTCTAGAGAAATTTTTTATCTTTGATTAAAAAAAATTTTAATTTAATCAGATGATAAATTCCCAAAATATTGAGATTTGACTAAAAAAAAAACTGTTTATTTTTTCTGTCCAACGAAATTTTGAATTAAAATTTTTTTTTCTAACCAATAGCTTTTGGAACGAGCACAGGAAGAAAATAGACGACTTTTAACTTTACTCGAGAGCCAGGATCAGAAAATAATGGCGCTGGAAGCTCAACTGCTGCAACAGCAGCGCGAGATGGTAATTGAGCGCGATAGACTACGCGACGAAAACGCTGCACTTATTCGCGCCATGGCTGCTCTGGCTAGCAACTAATTATTGTTACTATTATTTTTTTACTTAAATTTATTACTCTTTCGCCTAAATTTAATTATTGATGTTATTATTATATTTAATTGTAATTAGTTACATAGATTGTAATTTTTTAAATATTTTTCTCAATTATCTTTGACTTTTTTTTTTTTTTTTAATTGTACTGTAGAATTTAAGTGATAAATATTCTTGTATCTTTTCAATAATAATTATGCTTATAGTGAATATTACCAGTGTGTTTATATTAATATCATTATTAATACCAAAGTCAATGACCTGCAAGGTCAACTATCAAAAAGTTTTTTTTATCCAATTGATTTATAAAATACTAGCGATATCCTCGCCCGCTTCAATAAACGGCATTGAAATTTTAAGCACAACTTTATTTATATTATAACAAAGTCAATGATCTCATATAATGAGATCTGATAAAAATTTTGCGCAATCCTGGTCATCAATGTTCTAGTTCATGGCGACTTTATTTGACCGTATACTACCCTAGTGTATCTGAATTACGGTAAATACCGCAGTATCGTTGCAAATTTTCTTGAATATCGTAAATTACGATTTTGCGGTAATTTACCGTAATTTAGATTTGCTAGGGTAATTGTTCGAGTTACTGGAATTTGACTGTACTTATTTTTATCAAGTCCATCTTCTTCAAATTTTTCGCAAGAAACTTTCTGAAAGACTTTTGTCAAGTAATTTGCTTCAGACAATGCTAGAAGGTTATAATTCCCAAGTTAATAAGTTAATAAGTTAATAAGGAATTGGTACAACTGACACCAAGATGTCTGCCGCCTGCTCCAACAAAAATAAGAAAAAAGAAAACAAAAATAATATTTACCATCAATTCTTTATTAATCAATAATTAATATTTATAAAATATCCTCTTTCAATATTAAATATACATTTACACACGTAATTACTTTTATTAAATTACTTGCTTATTAATAATATCTACACTTAATCTATTAACTCCCTCTAACCTCAAAAATTAACGTTTCGTTGGGATTCGCTTATTAATTATTAAATTTATAAATAAACAATACTCGCAATTAATTATTATCTCAAAATTCACTCTTACTCAAATTAACCTCAAATCAATATAATATTTTTTTAATTATTCATATTTTCATTTTAATTAACTTATTTACATTTATTAAAATATTATACATCTTTTAATAATTAAAAAAATATGACCTGTTATTATTTTAATATTTTTATAATTACGTAATTTAAAAGGCTTTTTTTATTTATTGATATGTAATTATTTTGTTTTATTGTCAAGTTGAGGTTATCTGTAGGCCATTTTTTCATCATTAATCAATTAATATATCAATATATATCAATTCATCCATTAATATAAATATACATCTTTCGTTCATACGATTGACTCATTCCTTGCATTTTATATTTGGTATATTTACACGTCTATTAAATTAATTTACTGATTAATTAAACCGTTAATTAATGTAAGCTACCGATGAATACTGAAATCTATCGTAAAAAAAAAAAATTATTTATATTTTTTTATTTTTTTAGATGCGGCAAAATGTCCCGAACGACTAGATCACTTTGGATCCTAATGATCCTTAAATGCTACAGGAACAAATTTAATAATAAAATAGGAAGGGGTAAAACAAAAATGTCCAAGGAAGAGCGCGGCCGCCATTTTTTTTTTTTTTTTTCACTTGCCGATTTTTCGTACTTCTCGTGGGCATATTCGTTTAAATATACAAAATATTTTCATCCCGAATGATAGAAGGTAAGTGAATTTAGACAGCAAGTGAGATAATTTGGGCAGGTTTTTATTTTATCGAATAAATAAAAACATTTTTAGTTAACGATAACACGACATTAGATTATTAAATTTTAAATTGGTCGTAACTTTGTGAGGATTTAAGATAACGTGATAAGGTCAAGGACCTTTTTTATTAATTAATTTTTTTACTAGATATTTACTCAATAATTTTTTTCGTAAAGTAAATATTTAAAAAGATAATGCCCAATATACGAGAAGTAACACCGTCCAGTCTTAAAAAATTCAAACAAAAAATCCCTGTCTTATATTTTTCTAAGTACAATCTCATTTTCAAAATAATAATAAAATAAAAAATTTTTCGATCGTAAAGCACACTCTGATGCTTCGCATCATGAGTCGTGCAATAATGAATTATCCGGCCTCAATCTACTCGCATTAATAATTATTTAATTAATTAATTAGATATTTTTCCTTTTAATTGTCAGCCTTTGAAGCGAGTTATGATCGAAGCGCGGGCGCGGCAATTACCGGATATTTTTTTTTAAAGACACGTCGTTAAGATATGTAAACATTGATAATTACGCGTATTTAATAGTAAAAGTTTATATACTGCAGCCAGAAGAAACTTTTTCGTTATTGTGACTCCAGTGAAAATGACAATTTTTTGGTTCTTCTTGCGATTGCTGTTGTTGTTGTTGTTGTTGTTGTTGTTGCGATTGTTCTTGTTGTTGTGGTTGTTGTAGACAATCATTAGCTGCCTTCAAACCTTGTTCAAGCTCCAACAATTGTCCCATAAAATTCAAATTCGGACTTATTATGGGACGAGCATTTTTAACGAGTTTGTATGCGTCGATCATTGCGAGGCTCTTGTGTCGCATTATGTATGCAATTGCTATTGTTGCACTACGTGATATGCCGGCTTGACAATGTACTAATACACTACTACCAGCATTTCTTGCTTCCTCTGTAAAAATAAATAAATAAATATTAGATTTATTGCTCACTTGCTAAACTCAATAGAATATTTAATTTAATAATTTTAACTTTTAGCTGTAACTCTTTAGATTATCGGCATTGAAAAAATTTTAGTAAATCTTTTATAGGAAATTTAATTCTCTACAAATCAGTTCCTTACAACTATGCATCGGAACACAGAATTTCCAGACTTTTTCCCAACATAACGCAAACCCAAAATTTCCATTTTCTAAATTCAAATTTAAAAACTTTATAACTCGTTAAATATCAAAGTTATCAAAAATGACTTTGAATACTTTTTGATAGGAAATTTAATTTTCTATAAATTAGTTCCTTACAACCATTTGCCTAAACCTAATATTTAACGACTTATAGCCAATATAGCTATCCCCGAACCAAAATCCTAATTCAAAATTTCCATTTCCCAAATTCAAATTTAAAAACTTTATAACTCGTTAAATATCAAAGTTATAAAAAATAACATAGAACACTTTTTGATAGGAAATTTAATTCTCTACATATTTGTTCCTTACAACTATTTGCCTAAACTTGATATTTAACGACTTATAGCCAATTTAACCGTTCTAAGCAACATAATCACTAATTACATTGTCATTATCTCGAAAAGAGTTATGAGTAAGAAAGAAAATAGTCTGCAAGTAAATTTATATATAATATATCAGCAGTGAGTCATACATAACGTTAATGTGTCTGGATTTGACAAGCTTAATATATATTCCCTTACAATTGATGACGTAACAAGAGAATTTTTGAGTCTATCAATAGTCTTCTGGAGTGATAAATTTAACGACAAGGCCAACCCTCATTAAATTTATTGTTGTCATTATAAATTGAAATAAATAAATAAATGTATATTTTTAAACATAACGTAATGTCATTTATATTATTATATAAATAAATAAATATAACGGGTCAATTAAGCATATATGCAATCTATATATGTACGTAATTGACAACGCAGTTCAGTATAACGGAAACGGGGCATAACCAGCCGTATCCGGTGGACCATTGACTGCACACAAGACGAAAGACGAAAGGCCTCCATTCATGAGCACCATGACTCATAACTACTCTAACTCTACACTCTTTTATTGAGTCTAATGTTATATATATATACATGTACCTATACAATCTACTGTTGGAAAAAAGTCGAGAAAATTTTAAATCAAGGATTTAAAGAAAACTAATACCCCTGATTTTTCATTCGCTTTGACTAAGGGATGAAGATGGGGACGGTCCCTTTGTATATGCAACTGGTGGAATCTTACTCTGTGACACACATCTACTTTGTAACGGATAATATTTTAGGAAATACTATTTCTAGATGGATCTTTCAAAAAATTCTTTACTGTTACGGATTTTAATTTATTATTCAAGATTTTTTTAATTTTGAAATATTTTAAGTAGAGAAATTTTGTTCAAGCATAAGACGCGAAAGTTTTAAATGAAGGGGAGGAAATGGCCGGCTCAAAAAAATTATTAATTTTAGGTGATTTTGGTATTTTGTAAAATTAAAAGAGTTACAGCAGTTTGATTTAAAAAAAAAAAAAAAAAAAAAAAAAAAAAAACTTACCAATAAAATCGAAAGCTTGCTCGAAGTACTGCTTCAAGTTTTGATGTCCTGAATCATTCGCGGGTATTTGAAGATACGTAATACCACGTGACTCATGATAACCAGGTAATTGTGACGTAACATTGAGTACGCGAGTAGCACCAAGCGCCTGGAGTAGTTGTAAATCAGCGGCATCGCGACCGTTGCCCAAATAAAGAAACGGCAGGACACGTGACGCTGGATGGTTATCAATGTCAGCTGGCTGCGGTGTCGGCGGTCCCATTATTACCGGACATCCTGGTCCAGGACTTGGGCATCCAGATGGTGACAGAGATAAGGAGTTACCCGGTAAAAGTGTGTCCTCACAAAGGTCACGATGTCTCCGTTGGAATTCTCGGTGACCTCCTGTAACAAAGAAAAACAAATAAATAACTATGACTCACAGTATCACAGCATCTGGATACAAGATTTCGTCTATTGTATCTCCCCCCCCCCCACACACCTTCTCTTAGACCAGACTTTTTTTTTTACACGTCTAGACAAAATAGTAATTTTAAACTTTAACTCCCTGTAACTTTTTAAATATTCACTTAACAAAAAAATCATTTCTACAAAATTTATAGGGAATTTAATTCCCTACAACTTTTATTTAAGTGAAAATTTTCATAAACTCATTATTTGTCAAGTTACATATAATTAAAAGCAAGCCTATTCATTAATCATTAATTGAAGTGAAAATTTGTTAAGCTTAAAATCCTTATAACTTTTTAAATATTAAAATTACGATAAAAATTAAAAGGACAAAATTTTTAGAGAATAAAATTTCCTAAAAAAAAGTCCTTGTGAAAATTTTTGTATTTTGAATTCCCTTGAAGTTTAAGACTTTAAAAAGTAAAATCTCAAAATCCAGAATCTAAACACAACATATATATATATAAAATATATGTGTAAAACTGGATGGGCTTTCTCGCGATGACTCACACGCGAACCTCTATACTCTTCTTACCCCTCGTTTAACGTTTAAACCACCAACGACCTTCCCTTTCTTTATTTTTTTTACTTTTCCTTCCTTCTTTTTTTTTTTTTTTTTTTTCCTTTACGTTGATTCAAATCAACTTAATTCGGATTACAATGACGTCATTATTTCTATTTAATTTATATGTTAATAAACGAATTAATCACTCACTCGCTCACTCACTCAAAAAAATTTTTTTTTTAAATAAAATAATTTTTTTAAAAATTAAATTTAAAAAATTTAAAATTAATAAAAAAATATGATCAACATACCCCAGGGTTCAACAGATCCAAGACTTAAAACTAAACAAGGAGATCCTTTTTTTCTCATTGTTGTTTTTTTTTATAAATAAATTACACTCAAAATTTTTTTTTACTGTTATCTCATTTGATTTAAAAAAAAAAAAAATTAACCATCACGATAATAAAAATAAAATTTTTTGTTTTTTAAAAATTATTTGATTATAATTAATTAATTGATAGTTTGTTGATATATATTTATATGTTTATATATTTGTTTATTTATTGTTTGTTAAAAATTTTCGAACTCAACGATTCAAAGTTTAGTGAAACACTGAGACTGCGAACTGACGAATACCTTTAGCGAGAAAACGCTAGAGTTCACACGAGACCGACGAAAGTATGACTCACCAGGGAGCATTTTCATTGGCTGGTGAATTGTGACGTCAGATAACGACGCACCGATTTATTACGATCACTGCCGAGAACATTCGAGTTTCTACGCGCGAACTTTGAATTTTTAAGCGGTAATTTTTTTTTTTTAACTGCGGTGTAGATATAGAAGAAATTTATTGGAGTTTATTCTAGATAATTTATATTTTAATGAGTTGCTTGCAAATTTTAGTAATTTGGTGCAGTATGAAAGTTAGTGAACATATTTCATATAAATTTCATTTTAAAGTTTTGAATTTTTGAATTCTACGAGCTGTAACTTTTTAAATATTCATAATACGTAAAAATATAATGAATACTTTAATTATCTAAAAATTAAGTATTATTAATAATTAACGTAAATTCATTATTTACTGAGTTACAGTCATTTGAAAGTTACGAAATTTTAAATTTAAAAAAATGTTTTTTATTTTTTGACCCTTGGATTTAAATGAATAACGTTATATATATTAAAAATATGATAATTTTCGTAACGTTAATTTATCGTAAATTAAATTGTCTGAAATTTTTATGTCTTTAATTATTTACGTAAAATAATTAGTTACTGAGTTACAGTCATTTGAATTTAAAATTTAGTGGCGGGAGTAAAATTTTGATGAATTTATTTATTTGTTTTAAGTTGAAACAATAATATATGAGCTTCAATAAGTAATTACCCGAAGTTTTATTTAAAATAAATATCCCAAGGGGGATAATTAATAAAAAAAAAAGTTATTGTGATTAAAAATAGCTATGATATAATGATTAATTTAAAAAAATGGATCAATGATTATAAAAATATGAGTATAGTAATTAAGTATAGGTAATTACGTTTAAAAAAAAATAGTGTCATTAATATGAAATATAATAGTGACTAATAATGGTCATAAATGACTCAGAAAAACCCAAAATGGTTAATGAATTATATATAAATATATAAGAATGTTTAGAGAATTCGAAGGAAATTCCTTGTAAAAGAGACAATACAATACAATGATTCAGACTTAACAATAAAAAAAATTTATGGGTACATATATTAAAATAATAACAATAGTTTATAATTACAAATGGAAATTCCTGACGTGAGTAATTGAATTTATTAAGAATATTATTGGGAATTAATTAATTAATATTCAAAAATTTTTTTTAAATTCGAGAGCAAATTTCAAATGTGAGTAGTAAATTATAATAGGGGTGATTAGGACGATACATATCTATATATATTTGTAATATATGTTATGACGCACGCAAAATATTTTCAGCCGTGATCTTTGTTGAGATCGAGGTCGATCAGGACAATAACTAAAACGATATATATATATATATATATGAGCACTTGAGATTTAAAAAAAAAATAATAAACAAATAAATATATAATGATGATGATAATAATAATAAATGATACTTGATTGACATAACCACATGACAATTGTTTAATGATGTATCATCGTCATTTATATTTTATTCCGATCGACTTTCAATCTTCATATATTTTTTATATGTATCATACGTCATATTTTTTTTAAACTCAATAATAATTTTTAAAAATAAGTATAAAAAAAATTTTTATTAAAAAAATCAACAGGTAAAAATGTCTCGACTTAGTATGAGTCATTTACCATCGTCGAACACCTGGACATGACCCTGGATGATTCGCAGCAACGTTGTCTCACTCATGTTTATATATATATATATTTTTATTTTGTCTTTCATTCTTTTCATTTTCTTTTACGCTTCACCTTAACGTATAGGGGATTCCTATTTATATATGACACATATGTATACTCATGTTTTTTATGTTTTTTTCTTATATTATTTACATTGCTCTGTATTACTATTATTATTCATAAATAATTATAATAATAATTTAAAGTAAAATTTAGTTTTATTCCGAATTTCGAATTTTGAATGAAATTAAAATAAAATTTATCAAGTAAGTTATTTTCTTGGAATAAAATCAAAACAACTCAATTAAAAGTAAATAAAAAAATATTGATAAGATATCAGTTTTAAAATAAAAAATGATTGTTTTGTATAATTGATATTTTAGTAGTGCGATATAAGTTACGAAATAAAAGTAATCAATTTTTTAAAATTTTTTGTCCAATTTTACGTTGCAACTTTATGAATATTGAAGATGGATTAAATTTTCATCCAACTTTTTCACAGGAAATTTAATTTTCTACAATTTCCTTTTCTTTATATTTTTAGCCAAATTCGATTTTTATCGAGTTACAGCTAATTAAAAGTTACTCACTGACTAAATTTAATTTAATAATCTTTATAATTAAACTTTTATCGCTTGTAACTTTTTTACTAATCAAAGTTATGATAAAAATCAGTGAAAACAGTCATATAAAATTAAATTTTCTATAAATAAGTATCGATTTAAAATTTTTATAAATTCAATATCTGAAAAGTTATAATTGTTTAGTCAGTTTTAAAAAAATTAGTTATATATAGAAGCCGACTAACGAAATAATGACGTAGAGAAGAAATAAAATTCAGGCTGATTAACCTGACCCTGATTATTATTAAACTTAATTATCTATTACAGTTTACAGTTGAAGAATTAATTATTGTTTTTTTTTAATTAACGACTCAAGTTCAATATTTTTGTCGATTATTTTTATCTTGGAGTAAAAATAACGATGACTTTATTAATTGATTAATATTTTTAGATAATTTTTATTTTCCGGAAATTTGGGTATATTTATAAATATGTGTATAAACTTATATATAAAAAAGGGGAGTAAAACGGATCACCCCAAAAATTTTAGTCAAAATTTTTTCTTTTCTCTCAGCCATCATTTATGGCTGATAATTTTTCCACAATTTTGGATGTCAAAAATTTATTTTTAAAAAATATTTTAGAAATTTAAATCCATTCTTCTTAAAGCCCTTTTAAATTATTAAGAGTAATTCAAATTTTTTTAAAAAATTTAAGAAAAGATAAAAAGTTAATTAATTTTTAAAAAATTTATAAATGCTATGAATTTGTTTCATCATTGAAACTTATTGTTCATAAAATAAAGTTAAGGAATGTTGAGATTAAAAATTAAATATATTTAATAGTAATCATATATAAATTCGATATCGTCATTATGGACACCAGTATATCTATCATAGGCCCACTCGTTACATCTTTGGCTCTGACTTGATGATTTAGTAGCGTCGGTCGATGTTCCGTTGGTCGCAAAAAAATACTGCGGTGTCTTGTTCGCAAAATTAAAGTTTCAAAAGTTTATTTACTGACTGTATTGCAAACATTTTTTTTTTTTTTTTTTTTTTTTTTTTTTTTTTTTTTATACTTATTTTAGAGTTGTTGAATTTTTTTTTATGGCAGAAAAAAGATTCAGCGTTTGTATGCCCGAAAATCCATTATTTTCTTAACAATCTCATCCCCTCCCCCATATATATATATATTTTATGAATAATTTACTATAAATATATACAGTGTAACAACTAGAGAAACTCCCGGAGTTTATTTACCCACGGGTGAGCTTTTTACCACCCTCGTGGTGACGTTACACGTGCACGTGGTATCGAACCACAAATAGACGTTAAAATTACATGCTGTACATTTCTATTGTGAGTCATCGAGTCATCATATATGATACATTTATTTTCTTTTATCATTTGTCCTTGATAGAAAAAAAATTTTATATTTTTCCACTACTACGATATCAGTTATTAAATCAGTTTCTTAAACTTTTATCTATAACTTTTTAACAGAAAATTAAATTCTCGAAAAATTTGTTCCTCTTACTTTTTACCGTAAGTCTTTAAATTATCAAGTTATAGCCAATGATAATTAATAAAATCGCGCGACAAAAAACAAGTAATTTAATTGTAAAAATGAAAACTCGAATAAATATTACCGTGATTCATATATATTTTTCAAAGCATGCTAATAACCTTCGTCATAACATGAACATTTGACACGTGTGCAGATATATATTACAGTTTGAGTAATGCTTTATTATTTAAAAGATCAACAATGACATCACTCGAGGCTGGAAAATTTTTAAAATATAATTTTATTTATTTACTTTTTATTTGTTGTATCATAAATTGATATAAGGAACTCTTTTTAAAACTCTTTTTAAAACCAATTGAACGCGTTCATAATTTTAATAAAGTCTATGTACACATACATATAAGTATATGTATATATAAATGTGTAAAGACAAGAGTGAGGACGTTGGCAAGGCCGAAGGCGTCGAACGAATGACTGCTTGTTAAAGAATGTTGCCTGAGCAAGATTTTAAATCAAGAATAAAAAGTTTTAAGTTAAAAGTACTTTGTAGTCTTGTATCCAATCATATCTCTTCGGTTTAGAGAGAGTTCAAATCACTTTTTTATTTATTTATTCATACATTTATGTAACGGTAATCAATTCGATGATTAATTCGATGGAATTTTTTTTAATTAATTAATTAATTGATTGATTAATTGAGGAGTGAACAAATTTTATTATTGAGGTTGGTTGTGATTTGGGGGATGGAAAATTTTTTAAATCGAATTTTCGAGAAAAAATAATTTCATTAGTTTCTTTTGAGGGCCTGATAGATTTTTAGTTTCAAAATTTTAATTTTAAATATTTAAAGAAACTGAAGTAAAAATTAATTTTTGAAAGTAAAGTTGGATTCATTCGATAAAAATTTTTGAGTGGAATCTTTAAAGTTTTTGATAAAAAAATGTCTAAGTAATTTTTTTCAGTTTTTTAAAGAATTTTATTATTGGGGATGGAAATTTTTTTATACGTTTTTGAAATTTTCTGATATTGAGTTTTAAATTTTGTAAATTTGATAGCCATTTTAATTTTAATTTTTTAAGAAAACTCGAGTGGAAATTAATTTTTGAAAGAAAAGTTAAGGATCGAATCTTTGGAGTTCTTTTTTTAAAAATATTTTCTTATAAAATTTCCCGCGATTCGGAATTCTCGTCATATAAATTAATTTTATCTGCAGATATCATGATAATTATTATTATTATTAAATAAAATATGCTGGTTTGTAAAACAACCCTTAAGTATCAACATACCAGACTTAATTCAATATTTTTTCTTATTATAACACTCTTATCCCAATTTGATCTCCCCCAAGGCAAAAAAATATAATGCAGCATTAGAGATGACTCACCAGCCTATTATAACATCTCTGGACCGTATATATTTTTTCCACTTTCATTTCATAAATATATATATTTTATTTATTTTTTTATCGGCTAAGGTAATTTATTTAAACATAAAGAAATTGTTATTTTTTTTTTTTTTTTTTTTTTTTTTTATGTAAGCGATGAATAAGCTGTACTATGGACTGTTGCTTAATTCATATGAGATTGAAGCAGGTACCACACCTTGCTTTACATTACATTACATTATAACTATATTTTGTTTTTATATATATTATATAGTATATATAATGTGTGTGGAGAGCGCTCAGAAGCGTTTAGTTCTATTCACGACACAATAATGTTACGCTCCGATAATCCTGCTTTCGCTTGCTATCACCAGAGTCTTTGCTCGTGAGACATAACTGCTTACTAGTTCACTTGTTTTTAATTATCTATTATGTATATATTTATTATCTTATAATTTAATTTTTTTCTCGAGACAATATAAAAAAATTTTATAAAATTTCATGCCTTCATTTTTTGCTTTTGGATTTTTTATGAGCATTCTTGAGGACTATTGATTCGTTTTTTTAAATTTTAATCTACAATTTCAGGAAAAATTTCTTAATTTCGATTGTTGATTTTCTCTATTTTCTTACATTTTCTTGTACCTATTAGAAAACCCTTTTTTATCAAGTTTGAGATTTTTTTGATCATCGGTTCAAAAGATGTGAAATTTTCAAAAAAATTGATTTTTTTTCGTATGACTTCCATAATAATGATCCAAATTCAGCATTTTTTTATGTACTTTTTGACAAAAATACAAAAAAAATTATGCCAAGTGTTTTTTTTTTGTATGATTTTTGAAATTTAAAATTTTAATCGTGATTTTAAAACTGTTTGTGTCCTTTAATTTTTTTGAAATATTTTTTACGTTAAACTTTTATCAATTCTAGAAATTTTGAATCCCGGCCGATAGTGGGATTCGAACAATTACTATTTTTGAAAATTTGAAAAATTTTTTTTCGGTCTTATTAATTATTAAAACTATTTTTTGCTGTTGTTTACTCTTTTTTGAATAATTTTTAATTTAATTTTTGATTTTATTAAAAACAGTTTAAAATCTTTTAGCACAATTTTGTCAAAATCACTTACAACAGAGAAATATTCAAAATTTTAATTATAAAATTTTTTCTAATAAACTTATTGCTCCACTATTTAATTTATAAAAAATCAAATTCCTTATACTGATTTTCTTATTTAAGTCCAACTAAACATTTTTGAATAAAAATTAAGATTTAGCATCTGACACCTACCAAAATTGTGGTTTCTAGATTTACTTTTTCAGCTTCCGTTTGTTTAACCCACCAGAAAAAACCTTAACCGGAAGGTTAAAAACCCAAAAATGACCAAAAAACGAATTCATCCTCAAAAATGAATTTTACCACGTGGATTAAGTACTAGCCAATAATTAATCGTACACGTCATCGGCATGTACTTGAATGAATAAGCCCTTGACGCCCTTGACGCCCTTGACGCCCTTGACGGAAACGGGGTAGGCTGTGGATGTCCTTAGTTCCCTTCATGGGGATGCATAAAGTTTTTCCTTCAACTAAACGTGAAATAAAAAAAGTAAACCCAGTAAAGGGAATGGACAAGGGGAGTAAGGAGAGTAGAGAAAAACATAACGGGGGCGATCCACGGGGGATGTTAATAATAGCCAGTGCGTTAGTCATTGATACACTTTTAAATAAAATGTACTGAGGATACGGGTGAGTCATAGTCCAAGTAATTGTAATCGGGAACAGCTGATATGATCCGAATGAAAGAGAAATGAAAGTAAAGGTCACTGACGGTTTTTATCGGTCTGGTTTTAAAAATGCTTTTTGATGGTATGCTGATGGCTGCTTGCTGCTTGCTGCTTGCTGATGCTAGCTGCTGCTGTTGTTGTTGCTTCCAAAGAACCCTCGAAAGGGTATTGCACAATAGGATCTACACAAAGGGATTATTTTTCAATAGATTTTGGTTGTAGTATAGTGCATCGGGTTGAGTTGAGTGCACATAGAGTACAGTAGGTACAATACTACAGTGGATGACTAATTCCTCGTCACATGACAACACTGACAACACTGACACTTTACTTGGCTCTCTTTTAATGGGGATTTTAGTTTTCGGACTCTATTAATCAGATATACGCAACCAATTTTCACTTCCATAATCACTTGTTTCGGCTATGAGTAATACAATAACAGGTAGTTTTATGCCAAGTACTCATAAACTGAGTCATAGATAATGCTTTCAGCAGATACCGCTATCTGGTTTTAAATATTTTTCAGTAAAGATGAGTAATAGATTTTGGGAATTTCATTTTTGGTTATAGGATTCAAGTCTAGACTATGAGATTAAAATTATCGCGAGTCTATAAGTGCATGGTGATAGTAAGAAATAGCAGACTTAAGTTTTACCAGATACATAAAAAAAAAAATTTTAGTTTTTAGGGTAAGAAATTTTTACCCACCCCAATAAATTTTTTGTACTATGATTTGAAAAAAAAAAAAAAAAAAAAAAAAAAAACAGTTTTTTCTGGATTCTGTGTAAGATATTTTGAAAAACTTTTTTGGATAATTATATTTATTTAAATTCAATAATTAGTTATTATAATAAATATATTAGAGAAATTAATGACTATAATGTACACTAACGCAAAAAATTTTCGAAACTTTTTAGTGATTTTTGCAAGGCTGCAATTTTGTGAAAAATAATCGTATCGCGATTTAAAAAAAAAGCATCTTATAACTCAAAATCTATAGTTTCGGTCCATTTTCATCAAAATTTTTTTAGAGCTAAAATTTTCTATTAGTTTTTGGGTAACGAATTTTAATAATTTTTTTTGTTGTAAAAAAAAAAAGGATCGAAAATTTTCATAAAATTTATTACGATTCCTTAATTAGCGACAAAAAAAATAGCGGATATAAATGTATATATATGGGATCAAAAATTAAATTTAGTTCCGATTTTTTTAAATTTTTGTTGAACTTTTCTAGTTGAAATTTTGATAAATTTTTTTTCTAATTATAAAAAAAGTAAAAAATATTCATAAGTTTATTGCGATCCAATAATCGCTATAATGAAAATGACTATCAGGTAAAAACAAACAAAATACATGCTCTACTTTTTTAACCAAATATAAAAAAAAAAAAAAAAAAAAAAAAAAAAAAAAAAAAAAAATGTCCTACATTTTTATAATCGCATATAAATATTATTCTAAAATCTATAGATACAAAGCGATATAAAGTGAAAGTGATAATAATTTGATATATAAAAATAAAAAAAATATTTGAATAAAATGTCAACTGATGCAATTGATTATCTTGTAGGTAAATTCATACCAGCAAATTACGACAGACAAATGTTATATATATGTATATATATATATAGATTTATAAATAACTAATATAATGTAAGGAAGCAAGTGTATCAGTTTGGTATGGAATGACTCAGAGAGAAAGTAAATGGTTACTATGTATACGCTATTCACTCTTTTTTTTCTTTCTTTAGCTTCTTGTGTCACTAAGTCATTTATTTAGTTCACTGAACTTTTATTTTAGCTTTTACAATTTTTAAATAGAAATTTCAAAATATTAATTTAATATTATTTTTAACTAAAATACATATTTCATCTTTCGTACCTTGTAACTTTTTAAATATTAATTCTACAAAGAAATATATAGAGACAAAATTTATTCAAAATTTTATTCTCTACAAATTAGCACTCTACAAAAATTTCCATATCTCTAAGACTTTTTACGTTATAGCCTTTTGAAAAGAATTTTACCGAAACCAAAAGATGCATTTTCAAATTTTTGAATTCAATCTTTAAATCCCTGTAACTTTTAAAGTATGAATTCTATAAAAAAATATATTTAAACAAATTTTATTCAAAATTTCCTTCTCTACAAATTAGTATTCTACAAAAATTTTCATATTCCTAATACTTTCCATGTTACAGCCGTTTGAAGCAAAAATTGAACCCGATACCAAAATTTGAATTTTCAAATTTTCTAATTCAATCTTCAAATCCCTGTAACTTTTAAAATATTGACTTTATAAAAAAATATACAAAGACATAATTTATCAAAATTTGTTTTTCTTAAAATTATGTAATTATAAAAATTACTGTTAACTAAAAATTTAGAAAGTTACAGGCGATTATTATTATTACAACGACACTATCTTCCTAAATTTCCATTTTGTTACTTTCTTATCACTTCCGGTACATTAGCTTCTGATTCACCACCACCACCACAACTTACACATTAAACTAAATAATGAAAGCACATTGAATACAAACAGTAGCAATATATAATAGAATTGTATTGATATGAATAGGGAGTAGAGTCACTATCAAACAATGAGCCCATTGTCGTTTGCTTCGTTATTATTATTATTATCATCATCATAAACTTTTTTCCGCTATTACTATAACTAGAAAATTAATATCGCTTGAATGCACATCTGTTCATCTTGAGTTTCATTAAAAGCTTGAGGTCAAAAAAAAAAAATCCAATGACGTAAAATTTAATAGACGACTCAATAAAAAAAAAAAAATAATAATAAAAATTAAGTAATGTAGGATTTTAATGTCGAGATAATTTTGTATTGCTACATAACATCTCTGAGCTTTCACTACTACTACTGCTATTATTTTTCTTTTTTTTTTAAACGCGTGCCACAACCTACTTTATGACAATCCAAAGGTCATTCAAGTTTAATTCATGTTAATTATATTAACGTACTTACTTTATAGGGGCTTTTTTTTTGACTAATTGTTGACTGATATAATTACTAAGTTCCAAAAAACGATATTCAAAAATTTATTTTCAGTTTTTGGAATATAAATTTTTTTTTTTTTTGATTCTATAATTTGGATTTTGATAATTTTTTTTTTTTAATCTTAGAAAAAAGCCTAAAGGATATGATTAAATTTATTGCGTCTCCAAAAACAGTATTTACATTAAATGACAGTGAAAAATTTAACTATATGTATGGGATTCAAAAATTGAATCTCGCACAGTTTCAAAACTGAAAAATTATCTTATAACTTTCTAGGTAACGGATTTTGATGAATGTTTTTTTTTTAATTTTAGAAAAAAGCCTCAAGAATATGATTAAATTTATTGCGACTCCAAAAACAGTATATACATTAAACGACAATGAAAAATGTAACTATATATGTGGGATTCAAAAACTGAATTCCACGGTTCTGACCCTACAAAATTGTTTTATAGCTTGGTAACGGATTTTGATAATTTTTAGTTTCAAAATCATAAAAAAAAGTCGAAGAAATATGATAAAAATTATTTTGCATCAATATTTGGTAACTGGACTGTAAATTTAGAAGAGAAAGTAATTATATATACAAGGATCAAAAATTCAACTTTTAAGTTTTTGATCTTCAGGAACTTTTTCTATTTTCTTGCAAAAAATTTTCAAAAATTACATATTAAAATCGGAGTAAAAAGTTTGCAAACTTATTTCTTCATCACATATATCGTATATATACATATACAATATTAATGTACAAAAAAAAAAAAAAAAAAAAAAATGATTACGATGACAACGATGCCCTGTACTCAATGACTCATACGATTCTCATGATTTTATAAGACTTGAACTTATACATCCATCAGTATATTTATTACACGCATACACTCCCTGACACCCGCATTCGCATATATATGTGATTATTTATCCCTAAAGTGTTAGTATGTCTAAACGATTGCATAACTGGTCTCTTTATCTAAAAGTTTGCTCTTACATCAAAAGCTTCCCTCTACACTTTATTCTTACCCAATACAACTAACACTAATATATCAGCACACATATATAAGTATATGTATATTATATACTATGAGCTTTTAGATTTTTAGATGTGACTCATATATTTTAGGGCTGCCAGACTGAGCCGCAATATTTAAATTAAAATAAAATATTTTTATTCCGTCATATAAATAAATAAATAAAAAAAAAATCTGGCGTTCTAGCCAATTGTTTCAGAAATCTACTTCATACAGATAATCCGCTTGTAATTATCAGGTAATTGTTTGTCAATTTATGGCGATTGATACCTTATCGTTCATGTACGTGTTAAGATATTAGTTCATCGATATATTTAATTTAATTATTAAATGTAGCGAAATTTTTTTGTCTGATATTTTTAAGTAAATTTAAAATTTCTTTACAACTTTTTACACTAAAATACCCATAACTTTTTAAGTATCATTCCTACAAGAAAATTTATCCTTACATAATTTATCAGAAATTAAATTCCCTACAAATTAATTTCTCATATAAATTATCATAAATTTGATATTTATAAAGTTACAGCTTATTAAAAATTATTCACTCAATTTTCTCTTAATTTAAATATTTTTATTAAAATTAAAAATGTGTAACTTTTTAAATATCAATCTAATGAAAAATTTTAATTTCACATAATTAGTAGGAAAATAAATTTCTTACAAAAATATCGATATAATTTATATTTACGGAGTTGTAGTCGTTTAGAAATATATATAAAAAAAAAAAAAAAAAAAAACTAATTTTATCTGAAATAATGAAATGTCAACTTTAAATAAACATAACATATATTTAATTAGATGTATAGTATAATAAAAATATATAAATTGCAAGTAGACATGACTGGTGCGCAAATTCAGCTTGGGCTATTCGCGTCGTCATCTCAACAATGACTCATTTCTATGAATAGAGATCCCTACTACTTGCCATATGTAATTCTTATATATATGTATAATATACATATGATATTATTGACCAACATTTACAATTTTCGAAATTAAAAAAAATTTTTCAATTTTTTTTTATGGTTTTTCTTTATTTTATAAATAAATAAACATAAAATATATATACGGAAGTATTGTTAGCCTTGATATTTATTATAATAAATTAAATATGTTTACTAAAGTTACTGGCAAGTATTTTGTTTATACTTTTATTTTACGCAGTTTAATAAATTTTTCGTCACGTGATAAACTTTGTGATGAATATGAATGCGCAGTAATTATTTAATTATTTATGCGCGAGTTAATGAATTTAAACACGTGTTGATTTAAATAATAACTTTTAAAAAGTTTACGGTAGAATTTAATTAAATTATTTTTTTTGAACTTGTTATTGACCTGTCACGTGTACTTGCACATTTATTTTGTATTATTATTTACTTGCGTAAAAATCATTAAAATTTTTTACTTTTTTATTTTATAGTAATATAAAAAAACTCACCAAGAAGAAGAACAGGTTCTTTTTTATCTTCAATAAGTGCAGTGAGTACCAAAAAAAGCGGGTGTTCTTGGGGTAAATGCTCCAAATCATCAGTGCAGTCATCATACAAAATAACTTGGCGATAATTTTTACGTCTCAATAAATCTTTGTCATTTTTTTCAGGCGCGAGATCCGCGAGTGTTACTTTTTTTTGCATCAATCTCTTCCTATTAATTCGGTCACAGCAATTTAAATTAATAGCACCACGAATATGATTTGTATTATAAACCGTAAAGGGCCGGCAGTCAAGCAGAACCAGATCCGTTGACGTATTAATTCTGCTGGCGAGAACGTCAGGTTCAATAGTCCGCGACTTGTGCAAAATTAATTGTCGCTGCAAGTTCCCACCGTCAGGTAAACAAGGACTCGTTGGTAAACTGCCGCCCCCTATTTCACCAGAACTTACATCAAGTTTCGAACGCTTTGAACACGAACTGGTGGGTAAGACACTTCTTATATAATTAAAATGCTGGTACTGAAGATTGTACGAGTGCTGATTATGCATGCGGTGTAAATCATCACCAATATCGATACTGTTTGTACTTCCGCCGCTTGCATCCTGATTGCTGCTGCTGGAGGATATCGTCGAAAGGGTAGGAGAGGTCGGCGTCATTAAGTAACGCTCCGTTGGACCCGGTCCTGGTTCAGAGAGGCTCCGATTTAATGCCAGTTTTAAATTATCACGGGGACGTGAGACGGGTTCGTAGACTAGGGTTGACATTTTTGGGCTTTTTCTATTTGAAACTTGGGCTGACGGTGATGCTGATACTGAAAAATATATAAATAATAGTCATTATTAATCATGCAACTAATTTTTAGGCAGTGGTTTGTTTTTTTACTGCTAAGATACGCGGAGATAAATTTACGCTAACAATTACAATATATTATAGGAATGGTTCCCATAACGTATTGTAACAGATTTTTTTTAAGTATCGATTATAGAAAAGGCACCCATATACAAATTATGGTAACCATTCCCAACTATACAGTTTTCATTTCGATAAGGGATATGGAGATGATCCCTATGTCATAGTAACTGTTACCATATATTATGGTAGTGATAACCATAACATTAGAGCCATATGGGGCATATTTCAGTCCGAAATCTGTATTAATTATTACCTTAAAATTATAAATTTACACGGTGAAAAAAAATGGTAATTATTACCATTGTGCAACAGGGAATGATTATCATACTATTTGAGATAATCATTATCATGCGTATAATGATATTTATTATTGCCCATAGTAATAGTTACCACCTGAATAATAATATTTCTTATATCTGAAAATTTTTTAAATTTTACTATCTGACATAGGAATTATTATTGTCTCGGATAAAAATGATTACCATACTCAATAGGAAATGTTAACATAAAAGAATGAGAATCTTTCAAAGGTAAGGATTTAAATATTTACTTGGTTAACATGGGAGATATCATTATTTTTTATTCAGCTGTACTGTATGATACGGTAATTATTACTATACATTATGGTAGTTATTCATATGCATTATAGTAACGTTTTACCATAATATTATGGAAACGTTTACCATGATGTATTAGAATCTATTCTCATCCGATTATGGGGACTATTCCCTTGAATATGGTAATTATTACCGTGATTCAGTTCCGCACGATACAGAAACTATTGCCATAATTATAGGAATTTTTCCCATAGTTATTTAAACATCCCAGAAATTATGGATGCATATTCTATAATTCCAAGTAATTATTATATATCATAACGTTATAGATTGATATTTCATAAACGTACTATGAAAAATTATCATAAGTTTGTTTCTGTGTTGTACTTTTAAAAATTAATTAATGAAAATATAATTTATTGCACGACTGATTTTATTTTGCATTATAAAATAGTCTTTTGCACTAAAAATTAACTGATTCAGGCAGGAGATTATTTTGTGAATACTAAATTAGTATTTATAACAAACAATCAGTGAAAATTTCACTGATCCACTTAATGACTTAATTTGAGTTATTGAATCAGTGAAAATGATTTATATTTTTATCTCGACAATAATGAACTAACTGTGCACTCCCAGAATCTATGTTATTAAACATTTATATTGTTTTCAAATCACTGTTTGTTTCCGTGAAATGGTAGCTAAGTATCCAGTGAAATTCACTGCTAGCTACAGTAAAATAAAATTTTTGATCGAAACAATGAAATTCTCTGGGAATACTGAGGAAAATTTCACGGTCAGTGTCAGTGAAACAAGACGAATTGTTTCTTATTTTTTGGTGAGTCTCGAAGACGGAACTCGAAGCCGAAAGGCCACTGAGCCACCGCTTTAACCACGAGTGCAATCCCATGTCATATGTCAGTTATAATTATTTTTGTCAATTAATTATCATTTCACTGATAAGTTAATTATTACAATATTTTTATATTATTTATAAAAACAAATTAATAATCAAAAAATATTTCAGTGAAGAATACGAATGATTACTAAATGTTTTGATTATAAATTGAAAATAATATGAATATTTAATAATATAGATTCTGGGAGCGCACAGTCAGTTTGATCATTGAAAATTCAAATTGACTCATTAAGTGGATCAGTGAAATTATTACTGATTGTTTGTTAAAAATACAAATTTAGTATTGAGGAAATAAGTTCCTGCCTGAATCAGTTTAAATTTTACTAATCAATTATAAGAAAATAATAAAAATTTTGAATATCAATTTCTATTAATAATTGCCATAACCACTAGTAATTAATATGAATATAATGAGTATTTGTTTTCAATAGTATAAATTATAATTAATAATATTTATCAATAATTAATCATCGGTAATCACTATTTTTATTTTTACTATTTATTATGACCAATTTAATGAATTGCATTAATTAGTAATAAATATTACCAGCAAGTAGTAAAAAATTTTTAACATTAATGATTACTATTAATTGATAATTATAAAAGTTTTTAAAATAAATAACAATAATCAACAAAAATATTTTAAATTATTATTGACAATAATTAGTACGCAAAATTTGTTACAATTAATAGAGTTACTTAAGATAATAGTACGAATTATAAATATAAAACTATTAATTTAATAAAAAACTATTTTATGATAATCAAACAAAATTTCTGATAATAAAATTCATTTGCAAACAAAAAAATCTATAAATAAACATTACAATTAAATAAAAAAAAAAAATAAATTACTATTAACATTAGACCATGATATGATATATATGTATATATATATATATATATATATATATATATATTCCAGGACCCAGATGAGTCATACCCTAATATTAGAAGGTGAATACGTCTCATCTTTTTTCTCTATCTCCCCCCACTTTTCCACTATTTTTTTCTTTCTCTTACTCATGATCAGCGAGGACCTGAAGCCCAAGTTGCCTCAACTTTAAATCATTTTCTTTCTTTCTTATTTTTAAAATTACTCCCTCCAAGCTAAAACTACGGGTCGTCGTTCCTTCTTTCTTATTCGTGTATATTTTAATGTGAGTAAACGCTGAAGAATTTAAAACCAGCCTCGAGACATTTACTAACTTACAGGTGTACTTACACCTGTTTTACAACCATTTTTTATTTATTTTTCCCATTTATTATTTTCTTTTTTTTTTTTCCACCATAGAAAATTGTAAATTTATACCCAAATTAAATATTAAAAATTCCCGCTTACTTTTGAATTTTTCCCGCCAAAAATTATTTTATCTCATTACCTGATTAAAAACTTGATTTTTTTTTTTAATTAATCCGTTCGAACACTTTGTCACTGAGTCATTTAAATAAACACTGCACTTGTAAATCACTAGAATAAATTTTTTTTTTTTTTTTTTTTTTTTTTTTAAATATTTAAATTTGAATAAATACTAATCGTAATTAA
Source organism: Microplitis deprimator (assembly GCA_964016945.1). Taxonomy (NCBI): domain Eukaryota; kingdom Metazoa; phylum Arthropoda; class Insecta; order Hymenoptera; family Braconidae; genus Microplitis; species Microplitis deprimator. The sequence continues at coordinate 140,356 of OZ024716.1, read as the reverse complement.
AGGTAATAATTTATGAATAATTAAAAAATGAAATAAATAAATATTTAAAATTTATAATTTATCGACTAATCGCGTCGAGTGTCGAACAGTGACTGTGAGTTTGTCGTCTCGTCTCGTCGCACTAGACCGCGGGTAAAAGAGTACAACAGAGAGAGCTGCTAACTGGCTGCTAGCCGGAACCAATGAGCTACCAGCTGACAGAGAGAGACAAACAATATTTACTGGTGGGGTTTTAATTTAAATCCACTGGAAAAATTTACCTGTCGAATTACAAAAGAATTTTTTTTTTTTTGGGGGTTGAAATTTTTTTGTTGAAAGTAATTTTGTAACGTCATTGAGTTTTAAAATTTAATTTAATTACAAGTTTTCTGGGCTATAGAATTTTTTAAATAAATTTCAGTTTTTTTAAAAACTGATGAGCGTTATTTTTTTTCAAAATTTCAACCGTTGTAACTTTTCAAAAATTCAATTTATAGAAAATTTTGTTCTTATAATTTTCTTACAAATTTTAATTCTATACAATCATGTACTTTTTGAAAATTAACATAAACTTAATATTTCAAAAACTATGACCATTTAAAAGTTCATAACTGTAATAATGACCAAAAATTTGTAACTTTATAAATATTCAATTTATAGATCTATAGATATTCTATTTAGTATCTTAGGAAATTCATTTAAATTTAATATTTAAAAAGTTACGGTCATTTAAAAATAAAAAATTTTAATAATGATCAAAAATAAAAATTTTGAACTATTTTCTATAAACTCAAAACTTCTGTAACTTAAAAAAATAAAAAGAAACTCAACATTTATCGACTTAAAGTCATACTAAAGCAACTTTATGTTCCAAAATTTTGCTAACAATTTCCAAAATTTAAAAATAATTTTCCCTTTAGAATTTAAACCACACCATTAAAATAATTTGAATGAATAAAAAACTACCGAAATAATTTAATTTTCATAAAAAAAAAAAATGTAAAAAATGAAATATCTTGGCAAATAATAAGTTACTTTATAATTTAAAATGTACGCTCATTAACTTTAATCATATATCTAGTTTAAAAAAAAACCGTTTACATTAGTTATGTTATATTATTGTACAATGACGTATTTTTTATTATTGACGTGTGTGAAGCGCGTGGATTTGTATTAATGTATTAATGTTTAATGTGTGTTGTGTTGCTCGCGGTTTTAAAATCATGCGCGCGCATGACGTCCTTTGAATGTGTATATTTACCTTCTACATACGCAAACAAACATATAAAATGATTTAAAATGGTTGATGAGTCATACCCGCGACGTTTTACGTTCGTTATCTTTCTCATTGCGTTTTTATCTCTCTTTATTTCTTGGCGCACTTTTCACTTATTGTTATTATTATCATTATTAAATTTATATATCTATATCCATATTTAACTATAGTACGCGTGTACTTGTATTTACATTATCTATATTTTTATTGCAATTAGTACACATGTACTACAACTTATTTTGTAATAAAGTTCAAGAAATAATAAGAAAATAAAAAAAAATTTTTAATTCTATTGAAAAACACTTTTTGTTATTTATCTGTTATCATTATTATTATGATATTTATTATCATGAAAATAATTATTAGTATTAACAAATGCAAAAAAAAAAAGAAAGTATTTCTTTAGGAATTGCAAAAGTTTCATTATTTCGATGGCTTTTAAATCTAAACAAATTTTCTAATATAAATTTAAAAAAATAAACAATTACAAAATTCCGAATTCAAATTTTTTAATTTCGCGGGATTTTTTAAAATTATTTCCCGCCAGAAATTGAAATGGTTAAACAATTTTTTTTAGAAATTTGAATTAAAATTAAATAATTTTGATAAAAATATGAAATTTAATTTTTATGAAAATTTAAAAGATTCTTATAAAAAAAAAAAAAACATAAAGTAATTTAAAGTTATTTAAATAAGAGAAGACATTATATAATTAATATGTATGATAACAATTATAAGATGTTGACGTAGATTATTAATGTTTAACAAAATATGTGTATGTAAGATTGGGATAAGTAAAAAAAAAATATAAAAACCTTCGGATGATAAAATGATATGATAAAAAATGTGTATCACGATACGACGTCACTTGTGAGAAATGATGAGTTAGAATTTTCTAGTGTATCTTTAATTATATTTAAATTTTTACTGCAGTAGTACACAGAAACTTATAAAAAAAAAAATAATAAAAATTTCCAGGGACTTTTTATGTGGGAAGAATTCTTTAGGATGAGTAGAAAGTTATTTAGGCCCGAGGCCTATTTTAAAACTATTAGATATTCAAATTAATTTTTTTACTTAAATATAAAATATTTACATAATTGACATATTTATTTAAGTGAGTGGGAGTTTTTTTTTTTTTTTAATTTGTAAAACTATTATAGTGATTTACAATTTATGAATCGATAAATTTTTTTTTAAATAAAATTATTTTCAAAATATGACAGTTTGTGACTACGGAGTTTTGTTTTGTCCTGAAGTTACCTTTAAACGACTGTAATTTGGTAAATAGTGGGTTTATGGAAATTTTTACGAGAAATTAATTTGTAGAGAATTAAATTTTCAATAAATTATAAAGAAACAAAATTTTTTATAAGTGAGATATTTAAAAAACTACAGGAGTTTAAAATTTTAAAATTAATAAATCTGCGAAACCGCGAATTAAATTTTTTTTTTAAATGTTGTAATTAAAAGAGATAGTAAAAAAAAAAATTAATTTCAATTAAATAATTTATTATCTACTTCATTTACAAATAAAATTAATGAAAAAAAAATTTTTTTAATGATAAGTAATTAAAAATTACCTTTAAAATGTTGGAAATTAAGTCGTTTAATCCGTGGAATAGTAGAACACTTTCTCGTTAACGATGGCATACTTGTATCTTTATTGTTATTATTATTATGATTATGATTATTAATATCTTGTTCGACAGTCAGCAGTAATTTCGGTGAATCGGTTTCAAAATTCGCGGGTCGTTTTACTCCGGCTTTGATAACTTTCAGATTAACTTTGCAATTGTCCGCAATTCCATCTGCAAAATAAATAAATTAATTAATAAAAAATTATTATTATTATTTAAAAAACACTGAGTAATTAAAAATTGTCATTGCTACATTGATTAATCATGATTAAAATATTTAGTTGCATTATGTTGAGAAATTTAATTGCAACAGTTTTATTGTCAAAGAAAAAATAAAAATTTGTAATCCTTTTTTTTAAATTTTGATTAATTGCTTAATTAATTAATTAATTAATTGATTAAACTTACTATTAATATCACTGGAAGTAATTATCGGAGACCGCGAAAGGTTTAATGTAGACTGAGCGTCTGTTGGTCTCGCTGTTGATATTTGAGCACTCATATTTTTTTTCTTTATATTTCTGTATATGTATATATTTATATATGTAACAAACTTGACTCTGTATGCATTAAAATAAAAAAAATTTATCATATGTGAAAATAAAAAAAAATCGATTTAATGGGTAAGTAAAAATAAATAAAAAACATGAGTCATAAATTTGAAAGTTAATTAAATTGGAGGTCGGTTTAAATTAAAAATTTTTCGTATTTTCCAAGCTGTAAAAAAAAAAGTTATTGTAATGATAATAACAATAGTAATATTTAATAATTTAGAAAAATTATTAATGTAAGTAAATTGTAAGCACATTGACTTGCTGACTCATAAGAGAGTAGACAAAGTAAAGATCACAATGGACCTTGAGTAAGTAGGGAGCAGGAACTGATTGTAGCCAAGGTAAACGACAATATTCTTTACTCTTTGTGCGATGCATTTGTTAATTTTTATTTTATTTCGTTTTATTTATTACTGTTATTATTATTATTTTTGTTTCATTATTATAGACATACGCAGCTTTAAATATAGTTTTAGAGTAAAGTTATATTTATGCTGAGAGACGGGTCCAAGACGACCTCGAGGTTAAATTTTAGTAACCAGTCATCAAATGAATATTGAAATAAGAAAAAAACGAAAATGTCTATATTTAAGATATAAAAGATAAGTATACAAGCTTTTATTTATTGAAACAATATATAATATATCTTCCCTTCGAGAAATCGACCCTCGCTCTCCTGCGTTAGTGGAAATACTGACCACTACACTACAGAGAACTTGTCACTATTTATTCATTAATTATTAATATCGTTAATGACTTTTTACCACTGATAATCAAATAGATTAAATTTTCAAGAGAGTTGTAATTATTATTGTACATAATTAGAGATAAGAAATGCTAGAAATAGATAGAGTATTAAATTCTAAACAAAAAAGTCCTCTGTTGTTTTTTTATACGACGAATAGCTGTTGAATTATTAATAATCAAAGTAGTGATGAATTAGGCGCGCCGGAGTCAAGGGAGGGGGTGGAAGCCTCAGGCACTGATAGCGCAAGTAAGCGAACCTGAGGCTGGCGGGGTGAGATAGCGCCTGAGGCCTATATCCCCACTACTTTTAGCAGATGGCTCATTTTAAATAATTTGGTTATCGATAACTTAACAACCGTAAGTCATAGAGAAAAACGATAAAATACTTTTATGTCCAGAATTGGATACTCTATCGATCTATGAAATATTCACTGTTAAGTTTTCTTTATTAATCTTCAATTCATTATTTTTTTATCTTTCATAAGAGAATAAAATTAATTTTTAATTTTGTATGGCAAGATTTATAGTTCATTGTTTGAAAAAATAAATTTGTAAACAAAAAAATATTTCCCGTACCAGGAATCGAACCTGAGCCTCCTGGGTGAAAGCCAGGTATCCTAGCCACTAGACCATACGAGAATGTAACCGCTAATGAAGTTATTAACAATATCAATGCAAGTCTATTTGAAGATTATAAAATACAATAAATATTTATGATAGTAAAACTAACACGCTATTTAAATCCATAAATCCAGGATATGGTCATTAACAATAGTTTTTTTTTTGTCATTTTTCCATACGACATTGATAACCAAATATACTGAAAAAGCAAATGTATGAATTAGGTATGTAGTGAATCATGAGAATTCAGCGGCCAGTTTTCCTACTCTACTACTTGGCTTAGTTCTATCTAAGCTAGCGCTGCCTTAGGCCTCTGTCCCCTTTTCCCTCTACAACGACTGTCCGTATTGTAAATAGATATGAGTTGTAATTTTTATTAACGTTTCATTTAACATTTTCTCATATTATGCTTAAATCCAACATCCGCAGCAGCGTCTCGCAAGATTTCCGTTCTCATCCGTATTGCTTTCTACTCTCAGAACCTGTAGTTTCTTTCTTCGTAGCATTCTTAACAAGTTTTATGCAAATCTGTACTTTAAGTCTCAAGCAAGTCTGCATGATCAGTCTTGTAGAAGTCTAAGGCAAGATACTTTCATAAGATATCTTAAGTAAATCTGTTGCAATACTTGGCTAATATTTTCGCGTAAGACTCATTAGGTCAAATTACCCTTACTTCCTGAGTTTTTGATTCAACTTTGTCAACGATGCGAATGATATTAATAATTTATAGCGATTTAAATTTTTGCGAAGACCACTATATAGGTAGGTTCTAAGAAAGATAAACCAATATGTTAAGCAATTCTTAGCAAAAAGTCTTTAAAAATAATCGTAAGAAAGAACTGATGAAATCTGCATAAAGTATTCTTATGGAATCGATGTTGTTTAAATCTCTGTTTAGAAACTTGCGAAGAACTTTTGTCAAGTGATTTGCTTAAGACAATACTAGTAGGGTTGTCAATAACACAGATAGTAATATAGTAGTCAGTACCCTTCCCTATCACTTTGGAAGTCAATATTCAATTTCTCCTAAAGATGAAATATGTTTTTTATATTTCCAACAAAAATATTTTTTAAAATTTTTCTTTACAAATAATATATATTAATACATAGTATACCTATAAAAAGTTCATTGCAGTGCAGATATTTAAATATAATTTACTAGTATTTATAGGTATAGATATAGGTATAATTAGCAAGTCATAAATCCTATCGTGACTACCGCCCGGTGACCCAGCCTTGTAATCCCCAGTGCCTCTTTATACCCTTCTATACTTTAATACCACCCTCTAAATAGGCTGCACATAAATACCTACACCTATTGCAGTTATTGATCCTTCTATACTCAGCTAAACTTGTTTTACTTCATATCTATTTACTATATTCTTATTTTAGACTTCTTTTAATATTTCATTATAATCAAAATACTTTTTTTTCTTTATTTAATATTTAATTAGTTCAATAAATAAATAGTTTATTACAATGACTTTTTTTTCTAACTGATTTAGTACAACGTAAACATGATAAATCGTTAAGTAGGGCAATAAATTGACTTAATGGGTTACACAATGTGATAGTTTTGCACCTGTGACTTTAAAATCCTAGGGTATATTTATTGGATTTATATATTATTCCCTTCCTTAGGGAGTTATTTTTGAATAGTGGCTTATAAGATAAATGAAAACTGAGGGAGGAAAAATGATGACTCAAAAGAAAAAATTGTCAATCAATAAAATAGAGAAGAGGGCGAAGCAAAATGGGATTCTTTAAAAATTTATAAATATATTTTTTTTTAATTTTGGTCTTACAATTTCGAATTAATAAATTTATAAAATAAGAGCTAATCACAAAAAATCAAAATGAAATTTCTGTTAGAATTGTATTTTTTAAATAACTCAAAAACTAGAAATCAGATTGAACTTAAAATTGACTGGGCTATAAATATTTATATAAATTCTTTCAATCACCTTATAAATTATCGATATCGTTACAGGCAATTCTAAGATATAGACCATCCGTACATTCGTACATTCGCACTCTCAAATTTGTATCCTTTCCAAATCCTCCGAAAATTATTTTCAAGTCTCAAAATTAAAATTTACAAATAATAGCCAATTATTTAATCAATTCCTTATCTTAAGAATAAATTAAAACCTTCCAATCAAATGTTTCTGTTGATCTTTGTATATATAAGTTACATAAAAAATATCAATGACTCATTTAATCTTGAGTGACAAGACATCAATTTGTCTTAACTAAAGTTAATTAAACTAAATCTTTTATAAAAAAAAAAAAATATTTACAACTAACTTATGAATTTTAATATTAATCTAAAATTTTATGTGTTATAAAATATGCAAAGCGATAATTAGGGGTGACGGAGCGTGTCAAAGTAATTAAATCACAAAGAGTAAAATTTAAAGGATTGATTTGAAAAATTCATTGGAATTAATCTTACAATTTTTTTTCATTAGTAATTTTTTTTTTCGATAATTAAATAAAATAATGAATGAAAAAAAATTACCTCGTACTGTAAATAATTTGTAGCACCAGAGTATATTTATTAAGTATTAAACATTTATTTTACAAAAAAAAAAAAAATAAATAAAAATAATAAAATTTTATTTTTAACAAAACGAGAAGTGGAGGCACTGAGGTCGGTGGTTGCACGAGTACTGTAGTAAAAGTTACGATTACAATTGCTACGGAGGGCTGTATCTGTACAACAATATAGATCTTATATACATAGATATATGTGTATATAAACATAGATATGTAATTTGTAGTCGCGTCGACGCTCTGTAACGTGTCCTAGGCAACGGATCGCAAGCGCATTGATGATTATTTTTTTTTTTATTTTCAAATATATAGACTTAAAGAAAAAAATTATGGGTAAATTTTGCGAAAAAATATATTAGCAAATTTCATTATTTTTTAAAGTATAATTAAAAAATTTGTCGGCTGTTTTTAAAAAAAAATCGCGGTTGGATTTAAATTTGGAAACAGAATTTTTGAAAATTTCAAAATAATTTAGAGATCAAATCAGAACAGTTATAATTTAAACAAAATTAATAATAATAATGATATACGTACACGTGTATAGTAGTGATATATTTGAAGCGTAAGATCGATAGCATAAATTTCAAAACGCTTGCGCGTAAGTTCAGTATCTAAAATGTTTCCGTGAATGCTGGACCAAATAAAATTATCCAGCATCTCAAAATGTTGTAGTAAATATTATAAATCAAAATATAAAATAAATAAAAAAAATGGGAACCAGATCAGCAGCCTGTAAGTTTTTAGAATAATTAAACTTACTTGCTAACCGATTAATTATGTAATCAATTTATTTACTTATTTGCATGTTTTTATAAAAAAAATAGATACATTGAAATTAACAAGCCTACATGATTATTACCAACGTCTATTACACGGGACCCAACCGATTCCTTCTGGGTTCGATATGGCCAATACTGTCAAATATTTTTCTCAGGCATTGCTCAGTAAGTTGGGATTTTCTAAATTTATTGAAGATTCAATTAAATTTTTAAAGGTTACATAAAAATGATTTGATTTTGTTTATTAGCTTTGCTAAAAGAAGTGCGCGATTCACCGCTAGAGATGATAAAATCACAGGAGTTGGATCCCGAACGAATGGCACTTTATCCAAGTTTGGATTACAAACAATTATATAATGCTTTGACGCAGATACTTGATGTTGTTTCATATGTACACATTGGATTGGCTGGTTTGTTTATCAATTCAATTCTAAAAAATTTCCTAATATAATTTAAATATTTTCGGAAATTCATACACTAGGCGTGCTCGGTTGCTTGCATGCTCTGGACAGTTCGGTGCCAGTCTGAAAAATTTATAACGTCAATGAATATTCTCCGAACACTATATATTTATATAATTTTATTGATTATTCAAATCGGTGTTTATCGACCGGTGTACTATAATGAATGAGAAGGCATAATGAACTTATTATGGCACACTCTTGAAGCCATTATCGAATATAACTCCCTTACAAGTACTCTTACAATTGCGACGAATAATGACTCAGTCCACTCGTTACGTAATGTACTAATAAGTGTTAAAACTCATGATCGGCGTTAATGTGGATTGAAATAAAATCCGTATTTACTCCCGATTTTTTACAGTGTAAATAATTAATTTTCAGCATTTGGACAAGCATTGTTACAATGTCTAGCTTGTTTGATGCCTTTTCTCGAGCACGATTTACTAGACAATTTGCCATATTTGACAGCATCCTCAATATCAATTCTTCCAGTTGAATTACATCAGGAAATAGTAAATCATTTGTGTTTTTATATTTTGCCTTTTACTATTCGTAAGTATTAAAAATCTTACTGATTAATTATAGCCAACTAATTAACTAACTAACTAACTAATTATATAATTTATTAGCAAGAAAAACATTAGACGAAACTGAAAATTACGCAAGTCAATCAGTATCTGCAGTAATAATGATGGTATTTCAATACTCAAGCAATCCAGCGCATCATTGTCAATTACTTGAGTGTTTAATGTCACTAAAATCATGTGTCGTTAAGGATTTACTGTGCGTTGTTGCTTATGGAACTGCTCCAGCACGTGCATCAGCGGCTAAATTGTTATTTTATTACTGGCCAACTTTTAACCAGAATTTATTTGATCGTCGCGCTGTGCTGATGAAATTTGCCAGTGAGTTAATGAATTAATTATCGATAGCGTGGACAGTAAAGGTGGGAAGAAAAAATAAATTTATATTTTTCTAGACGACTTGGCGCCATTTGTCTGCAAAAGAGACTCGTGTCCAAATGCCGGCAATGCAGAGGCTGGAAAAGTCTGTTATGACCACAAAATTTCAATAAAATTTGCTGCTGATTTACCGGCGCCACTTTATCTCTGCATTGAGTGCGCTAATGAAATCCATCGCGAGCATCCGAATCAAATGTTTTATGATATTTTACATCCTATGCAACAAGTTTCAATGGTCTGTGAAAATAAGGTACGATTTTTATTAGTCCATTAGTTTTTTTCTTTCGAGGATCTCACTTTCGGTTGATTTCACAGAAAATTTGTATGAGATCTTTTTTTTAAGAGGATAAAATTACCTGTACGACAACCTATAGAACGATTTAAAAATTATGGATAGTTTATTAATTATAGCGATTTAATATTAGTAGTGATTATTATTTTCGAAAATTGTCCTTTAGTTGTTTTTTCGAAATACCTCATTACTGATTCATTTTATACTGGATGACTTAAAGCCATTTGAAAAATAATCCTGAATCAGACCCCCCCCCACCCCACCCCTTCTTGTCTGAAAAAAATTAAACTAAAATAAATAACAATACTTGTAACTGTAAATAATAATAATAATAATGAATAATCATCCATTAGAATTGCCGAGCAACAGATAAATCAGCCATAAGCGTATGTTTTTCTATTGAGTGTGCGAGTTACAACGGCAATCACCCGATCCGTTATTGCCAACAGTGTCACAATATTCGGCATAATAACCGCCGGGGTGGGGATCATATTTATCACATGGCACTCCCGCACATTTCGCAAATGGATCCGCAGACCCAAACCTACTTGGTCCAGTCAATAGTGAGGTAAATAAAATAAAATAAAAAGTCATTCAACTCTCACTAATTGAAATGAATATTAAATAAAATAGAACAATACAATAATAATTATAATAATAACAACAGTTAAATAACACATTTGAAAACAATCTACACACATTTAATACATATAAGTTGCTTAATAAATAGGATTACTTAATATAAACAAAAATTGCAGACTCAAAAAGTGCACACCTCAAATTCAATAATATGAATGTTGTGGAAAAATTTATACATTTCCGATAGTTAACAATTTATTTTTCACTTTGTTCAATTTTATACCGCGCTAGTATCGCCAATAAAATGTTTACTCAAAATGTAGTCAAACTGTCGGTTTTATATTAAATTTATTTATTACAAATAAACGCAAGGATTTCTAATATTCATTTTCACTAGGGTCATACTGTAAAAGGTCCTAGAACTGGTAAAAAAAAAATTAAGTAAATTATTAATTGTCTATTTCAAGATATCGAGATTTGAAATTTTATTGTAAGCCCTGGGTAATTTATCCCGAAGCTTTAGTGAAATTACCGCAATTAAAAGTAAAGTCACCGTGGATTTAATACGGTATTTTACTATGTACCACACCTAAAAATATCACATACTATTGATATTATGGTAAATTTACGGTAATCTAACGGCGTTTCACTATGCTATTACTTTATATTAATAGTAGAATTACTGTTTTTTGTGTTAAATTCAATTAACTGTAAATTTTGACCGTAAATAATCTAGGGTAAAGGTATACCATACTGGTACCGTGAACTTTTCATCAAGTGTAGTGGATTTAATTTACGTCACACTTACAGTATCTCACGTAATTTACGGTAAAACTTGCCATAAATTTTCATGATTTCATTATAATTTACGTATGTCTCTACAATTTGCGGCAACTTTACTAATTGGCTAACAATGGACTATCGTATTTACAGTGGATTTGTAATTTTTACGGTAGAATTTCTAATTTTCCGGTTAATTCATCAATATTACTATATTTTAACGGTAAATTCACCGTAAATTGAATTTGCTAGGAAATTTTAGACCGCATTTTCAACCTAGTGCGATAAAAAGATACCGTATAAAACTACTATAACTCATGGTGAATTATTGGAATTCCACGGTAAATTTATAGTCATTTACTGTAAAATTACCGCAGATAATTCCCTTTTTCGGTAATTCGACCCGTTCATAAATATACCGTCATTTTACTATAACTCGGATTTGGCTGTTAACGAGACGCTACCGAGCGGAAGTATAACTGAGGTGTGCAATTAAAATAAAAAAAAAACAAAAAAAAAAAAAACAGGTTTAATAACTTATTTTTAAAGCTGCTCTGTTTTAATAATTTTTGGTAAGATTTTAATATTGATTCGCTTTATTATAAAAAGGAATCAATGATATAGATATATACTTCTATATAAACGCTCTTTTGTCACTATTATTTTCTATTATACCTCTTTGAGCAAAAGAAAAAAAATGCATGACTCATTATTTAAATAGCGCACATCTATTAGGTACACTATTAGACATTAAATCTATTTTCTAAAAACTTATTGATATTTTATCTATACTATATCTTATATTTAGGACTAGAATATATTTAGTTCGAAGCTATTTTAGATGCATGTTAGGCTGAACTATGTAAGGCAGCGAGCAAAATTAGGTATAAAAAATTTTGTACAGTAAATTATAGAATTTACTTATTTAAAGTTTTAAAAAAAAAATAATTTTTGCTCCGTTGCCAATTTCACTCTAATTTTCTCCATATCTAGAATTTTACTTAAAATAAAAAAAATTTTTTGAAAATTCTTCTTAAATAATGTCTACATCTTAAAAAACAATAAATAAAAAATTTTAATATTTTAGAAGTTCATATTTTCGCGGGAAAAAGAACTTGGCGCGAAAATTTAAATTTTCAAAAATTAAAAAAAAAAATCGAGACATTATTTAAACCTGAAAAAAGTATCTAAAGATAGTAAGTAAGATAAAAAATATTCTTATAGCTTGCTCAAGGAGGCAGAACCGCTAAGTATGGATAGTAATCGTGACAACACGGAAATAAATACTAATAAAGGAGGAATAGGATTCTCAGGAGGAGTTTCAATGGGCGGAGGCGGTGGCGGTGGAGTCGGTTTCGGTGGTGGCGGTAGTGGTGGCTTTGGAGGTTCAGGACGTCCCGGTTTATTTGATCCCTCGACTTTAGAGGAACGTCAACTACTAGGCCGATACGGGGTTTGGCTCCTAGTTGGACTTTGCACTCCGAAAGAAGATACCCCTATCGAAATACTCGGGCGTTTATTGTCAATGCTATTTCATTGGTTTCATGTCACTGCGTACTCATTCGATGGTACTAAAAAAAGTCTTATGCACCTTATCTTTTCTGTTGGTAATTTAAAACTTTGCATACACTACTTTGACGTAGAAATTTAGTAAAACTACAATTTAATTATAATAAATAATAATAATAATAATAATAGTAAACATTATTACTAATTAATTTATACAAGTAGTTGATGTAGATCGTCGATCGTAGGCACACTTCGATAAAAATATGTGTTATTTATGTGTTTAAATTTTTTTATATGTTTATTATTGTTGTTTTAAAATGCTTACACTAAATGTTTGTTGGTTTATAAATGTTTTGTGTACTAAATTTATTTTGTCGATACGGAGTGCGTCTGCGAGTTGGCTCAATAGCTTTTCGATGCATAGAATTTAGGTTTTGTCAATTTTTTATATTTAGAACGGATTATTTTTTATTTTTGACAAACGAATCAAATATTTGGATAGCTGATAAAATTTTACGAAAAATGAGTACCCACATGGATATATATTTGATAAAGTTTATTTTTATCAATTTTAGAAAAAATCAATTTTTTATTTTAAATAAGATATATTGATGTGGGTACTCAAATAAGAGAAAATTTTATGGAGAATTCAAATATTAAATTAGTTTTGTATTTTACTTTAATTTAAAATTTTTTTTTATTACAATTGTGGGCTGAAAATAATTTGTTTGAGTAAAATTTTTTTTTGAAAAAAAAAAAATAACGTTAATATTTGGATAGCTAATGAAATTTTACGTTGAGTTAGTACCCAAATTGATATATTTAGATCAAGTTGGTATTTGATAAATTTTATCGGTTATGAAATAGTTATTTTTTATTTCATAGAAAATATATCGATGTGGGTATTCAAATAAGAAGAAATTTGATGACAAATTAAACTGTATGCTTAATATTTCGTTTTATCTGATTTACATGTGAAACTTGTGCTTCTATGCATCGACGTAGGCCACAATGCATGCCTTTATTTTCTAGTCTTTATAAATGATTTAATATAAAACCGTGACTTTTTCTTTATTAAGGGCAAGCAGAAAGTACTTTAGAGAAATTAAAAACTGAATACGTTTGCGGCTGGTTATCCGATATTATGAAAACACATTACAGTGTTTTTATATCGTGTTTGCTACCTCATCCAGCTGATTATGTACGTGTTGGTGGCCATTGGTATGTACTTTGTCTATTTCATATCATGACTTTTTCGTTAATTGAATAGTTTACTGTAATTCGCAATACTGTTATGTCTGATTACCAGGGAAACACTGGCATCAAGAACATCTCACCTGAAAGATGGCCTGAACCGTTTGTTCTGCCTGGTTCCCTACGAAGTGATCACCTCCGAGGTCTGGGACTACGTGATGCCCCACTGGATGGAGGCAATGGTGAACGATGTCCCTGAGAACGAGCTGCACGAGTTAAAAATAATCCTTTGCAAAATCTTAGATCCCGAAATGAGTCCCCTGGGATTCAATGCCAAGAAGATGTACAACTTTGTCGCCAAGCGGTTCTGTAATACCACCGCGAAAGTCCAAGAACAAGCCCTCAATTGGCTCCAGACATTGACCATGTTGGAGATAACGATTCCCTTGACCCAGCTCTTTGCGATGTTCAGCGATGGCGTCGCAGTGATGGCCAAAACTAACAGTGCGGAATTCGATGAGAAAGCTTACAAATTTACAAAAAACGCTGAAGATACTGAGACAAATACTATTTGTAAGTTCTCACCACGATCTCGCTCTTAAACTTTCGTCCTGATCTCGTAAAATTAAAATTTCTAGGTCCCGTAGTTGAAAATGACTCAGGACAGTCATCTCCTTTGTCCGATGACATGATTCCTACTCCAAGGCACATGGAGTTTACGACAAATGCTGAATTAAATCTGTCTTGCTGCATTCTGATGCTGGACATAATTTTAAAACAAGTGAGCAATTAATTATTTGAGGGAAATTTTTATGATATAAATAATGATTTAAATTCGATTTTTAGATGCAGCTGCAGGACATTGATAAACACACGGGATTAAACACTTGGGTGTGTAGAGACGCTTGCCAACTGATGAAATGTATCGTCGCTGCTAATTGGAACGACTGTCATATTTGTAAAACTGATCAGGAATGTACTTACTGTGAATCTAGAATCATTTGGCATCAACTGTGTCTTCAGTTAGTTATCTATTTGTGTCCACAAAACCCAGCAAATCCACCAGATGTGAGTTTGTTTTATGCACACCCATTATATTCAGGCATTAGTTAACGATCGACCAAAAAATGGATATAAATTGTTGCGGTTTTCGCGATATCATTTGGAGGCTACCTTATTCGTATACAAGATCACTTCCTTATTCCTACCCTAGTATATAGCATTGTCTTAAGCAAATTACTTGACGAAAGTCCTTCATTAAGAGACTTTTCTTACCGAAGATTTAAACAAGACCTGAAGATGATGGATTTCATACTCAAGATTATTTTTAAAAACTTACGGAAATCTATACATGTCTGCTGGAATAATTCTTAATATTTCTTAAAATTTTCAAGTATGTCTTAAGCAATTTTGCTACAAGTCTAACCTCACGTATCTTTTTTAATTTTCTTGGTCAAATAATACAAGAGAGCAGGGATTTTACTATACTACATAATATATAAATAATGTACGCTGTCAATGAAATTTATTTATTTCACAGATATATTTTGACGAATCTGCAGATGACCATGGACGTAAAAGTCCACCTGAGTCATCGAAAAAATCAGATTCAAAGCCAGATGTCGTGATAAATATGCCAGTACCAGAATTACATTCCGTCGGTGGTGTTTTAGTACATATGCCCCATGTAAGTCTTGCATTAATCATCAATCATTTAATTTTTTAATTAAAAAAAAAAAAAAAAAAAAACCTCACTAAAAGTTCCTTTCTAAATGTCTTTCATCTGTAATCTAAAAAAAAGCTGTTGGCTTATTGTACCGCTACTTAAATGTGCCAGTGTTTAAATCCATGTTATTCTTCTTGTTATTTTTCTATCACTGTTTTTATCATTGTAAAGACAATTGCGAGGCCAGGACACATTTAAGCGTATTGACGGTAGGGTGTTTACCATGTATGTATTTAAATAATTGTGTTGTTTTATTATTATTTTATTTTGGATGTTTTAATATAGTTCTTCGAACAGATTATGACAGCAACTGTAGAGACTGTTTCGGAGCAACTGGATCTTGCGGCTATTCTTCCCGCTGAAAAAGTTATGTCTGCTGTTGCGCGAGCCGTCACTCTATCCGAAAGCGATGTTGGTAAGTTTATCATTTTTTTCTTATCCAGTTCAATTAAAGTCTTAAAAAAATGTTTCATCTCATCCGTAATATCATTTCTTCTCATTTGAGTACCCACATCAATATGCTTAGAGATATCGCGAAATATTGATCGAAATATATCGATGTGGGTACTCATTTTACTCAGCATCCTGGCAATTTATCAGTTATCTCATCAACTTCAGTAAAAAAAAATTTCTACTCTAGAAAACTTAAAAATTTTCAATTTTTACATATTTAGCAACCGCAACAGTTAACATCGACAAGCCGAATATAATTGGTGAGAACAACGAACCATTGATTAATAGCCCCGAGAACGACGCTGACGACTTTTGGCACACAACCGTCGGTAAATTTCGTTTTAACCTCGAGGACCTGCCCGAGCAGCTGCAGTACATCCACAAATTATTGAAAGAAATAATGACTGTTGATAAACCAGATATTTTATATTACATGTTGCAATGCTTAAATATATTATGTTTACATGGTGATGCATTCACGTTGGCTGTTAAAGATCATCAGGGATTTTTTATATGGTGTCAAGAAAATTTATTAATTAAAAAGTAATTTTTTATTTTTCATAGCAATAATTAACTTGTACCCATGAGTCCATCACCTTTATTGCTAAAATTTATTTTTAGTTTATGGGAATTATTGAATGCAGAACATTCGCATATTGCCCAAGTTACGGTACCACTATTGTTGCATTGCATTACTTTGCCCTGTGGTACTGATACATTTTGGCGGCTGGTACAAGAAGAGTTTCATAACTCGGACTGGCGGGTGAGATTCGTTGCAGTTGAACGCGTAACGTTGATCGCAAGATTCATGGACTCGACGCCACTAAAATGTATCCTGTCGCTGCAAGCCGCGTTGGCTAATGCCTTCTGTTACTTAATTAGCAGCATGGACGATGGTAATGTTTATGTGGCGCAACGGGCAACTCTGAATCTTGGAACTATTCATGACGCCGCTGTTCGTGTAAGTAACTAATTAATGTCTTAATGAAACGATCAAAATCGGGCTATTGCGTGTTAAAATTCTACCGTATAAATTCCCTTAGACTCAAAAATGAAATTTAAAAAAAAAATCATCAGATGTTTTAATTACTGAATTTAGCCCAAAAAATAAAATAAAAATAATAATTAATTATTCCAGTCATTAATAATGTGTCTAGAAACACAATTTGACTCAGTTATTGTCGATCGTCCAATGGTACTGCAATCTCTGTACCAAGTACACAATAGTTTGAGCGACCGGCGTATTTTGACGTGGGAATTTTTTTTGAATCGATTTGATGCCTTATTTTTGGAAGCCCAAATAAGCTTGGAAAAAGTTGGCGACTTGACTTGTTTTCGAGGTAATTAATCATAGGACAAATCAATGATCCCGGATAATGATCGTACAAAATCTTGCCCAAACTTGGTCACCAGTACACTATTTGTCTACGTCTTTATATGACAGAAAATCTTGTTGCAGACACTATGAAAAAAAGTTTTAAATTGAAAAAATCTTGTACAGAAGTTACAAAAAAACTTTGTGTTATGTTGTATCTGAAGAATTGTGCAAGCAAACACGACCAGTTGATAAAATTACTTAGACATTTCTTGGGTAAAACTTGCGTCAGAAATATTTTAAATTTGCTCGACAAGCGGTATAGACAAGTCGTAGGCCAAGGGAAGGAATAAAGTAACAGATAATTATAATCTGCGCAAGTCATGTGTGAGTATCTTCAATAAATTTCTGCTGCAAGTTCTGCTCAAGAAATGCGTAAGTGATTTTATCAACGAGTCATGTGTAAGATATCTGCAATATCAAGTGCAAGTCATACATAAATCTTGTGACAGCATTGATAGATATATAAAGACACAGACACGCATGACTTTTCTGCAAGACACTTGAATAAAATTAACTTGAAACAATTACGAGATTGTCTTTTGCATGTAGTATCTATCTAAAGATTTTTGTGATCAGTGTCTTGACTAGGAACTTGTGATATAAATTATTACAATGGAAATTAATTTAAAATTAAAATTTTAAAGATTTGAGAAACACAGACATGACTAGCGAAGCATTCATGAAAAAATTAAACCGCGCGCAAGAAGCGCTTTCGCAGTCTGACGGCAGCGGCACGTCTTCTGTTAAAACATTGAGCGCCAGTTTTGGGACTAAATGGCCTTATAAGCGTACAATGTCTGCTCCAGCATCAATGATACCCCGTCAAGATACTAAACAAGGTAAATTAATTCATTATTTAAACACTTGTTTCATGTTTGCTGATTAAATCCCTAAAATAATTGCAACTTTGCGCATTGCTCCGGCTTCGACCATTCAATTGAAAAAAATTTCTTTTTATTGAAGCGGTAGTTCTTAGTCTGGATAGAAATATTCTGAAAAATAAATTATCAAAAAAGAAAATATATAAATGGAAATTTTCATTAAAATGAAAATAAATTATTTCTTCAAAAATTTTTTAAAAAAATTTTTTTTAAACTCATGTGTCATCAGCTAAAGAGTTTAAGTTTGAAAGTGAAATAAAATCTACAGTAAATGAATGTCAGAAATTTTTTTAAAATTTCTTATAGAAAAAGAAAAAATTTATAGCCGTCAGTACTCAGCGCCGATATTGAAACGGAAAAGTTCCAGATTTGGATTGGGTCAGTTGTTAGGATCATCTCAAACTAATAACAGTTTACCAGGTAGTGTAGTGTATGTAATTGCTTGCGTAGTTAAAAAAAAATATATTTTCTTGAACCAAAAGTTAAAATTATTTCCCAATAATGAGTGTGCCTTTATCGTTAAATATATTCATTAAAAAACAAACAAAAATCAATAGCGGTAAGTAAACATAAGTTCAAACAATAGACAATAATTTTTTAAATTAATGAAACATTAATTACATTTAAATTTATGAAATATTGATGCATTTCATTGCATGACCCCTTGCGCATGTTTTTCAGTAGTTTCGTATCTCTTCTTTTTTTTTTCTTTCTTATTAAAGGTAATTACAATGATTAATGATCAATGATTTGTTATAAAAATTTAATAAAAAAATTGTAATAAATTATAGACGGCCATGTGCACTCGCTCAATATGATTGACGATGCAAGCGCGTTGCCCGGATTGACCTGCAAAATTGTTGAATTAGAAGAAGCGGATAAGGAGACGATGCATTTATTAGTATTTTTGTTTATGCAATTTCTGTCACGACAAGATCAGGTGAGAAATTATTTTAAACAATTAAATCTAAATATAATGATTAGAAAATCTTATTTTATTTTATTGTCAATAGACTGCAGAATCGCGCATAAAAAAATTTAACTCGAATAAATAATATTTTCTTATTCGAAATTGGATTCTTGTTTTAAGTCATTCTGCTTTCTTAATTCGTAAAAATGTTAACTTGTATCAAAAACGGAAGAATTCTTCATTTAAATTTATTATTGAATCAAGAATTATAATATTTTGAGGCAAATATTTAATTCTTTAACCAAGAGCGTGATATTCTTGTCCTATACCATAATACTTACAGGCATATCCAACGGATGAAAAAACACTATCAAAAACTCAAGGAATAGTTTTACGTCATCTGTACCTACTCCTGGGTTACAACCAAACCGAGCGAACGTTTCACCTCCAACCCCAACGGCTAAGAATTTCCTCAGTATTCAATGTCTTCATATCAAACCTGTCCCAATTACTGGACCAAAACCACGTAATGGGCTGGGTAATGATACCGCCAGTACTCTCAATACTACTCTACTGCCCATGTCCACCCCAAAAGCTCCCGCTAACTGATCACCAGCCGCCTACTTACAGTCTATGGTTTTTGGAGCCCAACATCAGACGTTCTTGGCTCATGTCTGTCCTCGTGATACTTTACAAGGTAATAATAATACTCACGTTGATATCATAATAATATAACTTTTATTTTAATGAAACATAATGCAATACAAGCAACAATAACAATATTTTTAATTTATCAGTATTTAAATTTAAATATTTTTAATAAAAAATTTTAATCTTTAAAGTAAATAACAGAGTATTAATAGAAAATTTTTTCCATAACATCACTATTCAAATCGTCACTATATATTTTTTTTTATCATGTAAATAATTAGTTAATATACGTGATACAATCTTGAAAAAAAAAAATAATGCATTAAATATTTATTGGGATCTAATTAAATATCCACTTAATTATAAAATCATGACACAGTTACTTTGTATCGTTATAAGTGCTTTTAAAATCAGTAATATACTCAAACATTCGGATTTGTAAAACATTATTTCTAAAATATTTAAACCGAGAATAATCACGCAGAATCAATAAATAAGATCAATATAATGTCTAAGGTAGAATGACCACACGTCTATTAACAATCCGAACTTTATCTTCTAAAAATCGATTATTGACATTTTTTCTTCTCATTTGTTCGAGTCGAATTTTCAGTATGCGTTGTCTTTTTCGTATCAGTTGTTGGCGCCGCGAATTTTTTATTTTAACGGTTATTATTTCGACGATAAAAATAACCACCGACAGCCCTATTGCTGCCGCTAGAAAAGCGTAAGTCTGTTTTAGATGTTCGAAATCAACTGCATCATACTCAGCTGATAGTTCAGTAGCTTCCTTAGCTTTTATTTTATTGAAGGGATAATATACATTTTTTTTTTCCCAATAGTTAAACAAACCCGATTCTTGTATTCTCAGTGCTATTTCGTCAATTTTATTTTTCAGGGGAAAGTTTTTTCTAGACCAAAAAAAAGTATATTTCGAAATCTCGAATGTCCGAAATATATGAAAATTATGTTCAGACGCCATATCAAACTGTCGTTTATTTTTATAAACGCAAGCTGTTGTATCGTCTTTCAAAATTTTCTGATAACATTCAACAGAATGTAATGGAGCATGTAAACGTTTGACATCAGTATTCAATTCTAATTTCATTTCGATAACAGTATCTTTTAACACTGAATTAATATAAACGTTGTAATCTAAATAAAACAAATCTTTGATACTTGCGGGATACTTATGGTCTATTGTTGTCGATAATGAAATTATTTCCCCTTGTAATTCAGGACAAATTATAAAAACGAAAAGTGTCATTGTCACGAACATTAAACGCATCGAATATGAAATGAGTGGCGCCGATATTCCACTACTTATGATGAATCCAATTATGTCCAAAAAACTATTACTATATGCAGGGTCATTATTAACGTCATGGTCATCAATGAAATGATTGTTAATATTATTCAAGATTATTATAATATATGCAATCATTAAAACAATAAGTACGATAAGAACAAGTTTATAGTTTTTAAAATTACGGTTATTCTCAACAGGCATGAGAGTACCATTTTTTTTAATTAACACGAAAAGATCATCCTCAGAGCCTGGATTAATAATATGGAAGAATTTATAAACGTCATTGCTGATAAACTGTAAATTTAAGCAAACATCGTGTGAACCGTTTATAATCGTTTTTAGGAGACCAACTGGCGTATTGTTAACGTATCGACCTTTAATACCATAATTAATTATCGGAGTAACATGAAGAGATGAAAATAAGGTTTCAAAAAACTGTAAATGTGGATATGACAATGTTTTTCGTAATTCTTTAATATTTACTGGATCGTTCGGAGTCCAATTTGTATTTGGTTTTGCAGCTGAAACCGCTTTTATGGGGTAGCCTTTGAGATGCTTCGTTTTATCAAAAGTCAAACTAGGACATAATTTCGTATCTGTAATAAATTAATATCAATTACTATTATGTATTTTTAATGCTGTTCAGGTCATTGATATTTACCGTTTAAATATGGTTGTTTGTAGAGAGTCCAATGTTTATCTTGATTTTGTTCAGGTCTGCTGTCATTGATCGGTTGGTTAACACGATGAATTTCCCGCCAGGGCGAAGGCGCGTGGTTCGAAAAGGGATTAAAAGTATACAACATTGTTCGCGTGTCAGCAATTACATTATTCGGTCTTGTTTCATTATTATCAGGCTCAAGACAAACGTAGAACGAGGACAGCAAATCCATTTTCCAAACAACTTTTAGCACTTTTTCTCCATCATTATCGCAATCGTTAGTATTGTGTCGGATGATGAAAAAATGTGAGTTGACGTTCCAGGTGGACAAAGACGCTAATTCTCGGAGAGTTGTTTTGAGTTTCTTGACAGATTTAACCGATAAAACGTACGTAGGATGTCTTGGGTTGTAATACGGTTCTATATTTTTAGCCCGAAAATTTTCATTGATCACGATAATTGGATAGTCTGTTTCAAAAAAAGTCACGTCGTTACTCGGATCAGTTGTCTGAGTGTAAGCAATATCGGTCAAATCTTCACTGATGAATACCGGATTCAAGCGGTCAGCGAAACATGATTTCAATACAAATTTCTATTTAATATAACAACAAAAAAATGATTTAATTAAAAATTTACAGAAATTACTATCAAATATAAAATTTATAATTACCAATTGTTCGGAAACTCGAGCCGGTATCGATGCATTTGAAAAATAAATTATATCTAATGTATTCACCCCAATTAACCACCATATTATTTTCTGAATCAACCTCATATTAAATATTACTAAACTGTTTCAATCTATTGTAGCAATAAAAAGTACCAAATGCACTATATTAGTTACGAACAAACTCGAAAATTCAAATGAACAGTCGCAACTCGATATGTACATCATCACTTTTTTTACTGAAAAATATTCATTGTATTGCTTTTGGTTTCTATTGACAACCTAAAATTTGCATGTTTCAACCAATCGTTGTCTCGCACATTTTTCTATATCCATATGATTTTCCAGTTCGTCCTTGACCAAATGATAATGCATAATGTATGTTCCCGGGTGTTTCATATGAACTTTTATCTGATGGCATAACACCCTTTTAGTTTTTTCGCAGTAATAACTAATCAAGTTTTATAGCGCATACTATTTCATTGATTTTCTTGGTATAGAATTCTAAAATTCTTACTACACGCATTAAATAATATAAACAATTTGAATATTATTGAGAAAACTATAAAAAAAACCAATTAATCATATAGATCAATATTTCCTTTATCCTGTTGTTATATATATTCCTATATTTATCGACAAAGTCTCCTTTGCAAAATATTAAAAGACAACTTTCACACTAATTACAAATATGAGCGCTAAAAAATACTAAATACTTGGTTTCTATAGCAATTTAATTTCAAGTATTGTAATAACCTAATTTTACAATTAATTTACAGTATCAGTATGGACAACAGCCATGGTGTACACAATTACAGTCATTGATAAAAGTAATCCTAAATACTCTGGATTCACAGCATCATCAATGCAAACGGATTCCTGCGACTGTCGTAATGGCAGGGCCACCATCTAGATCACGGGGTATCATCCAAAACCCTCCATCCGTACCTTTTTTTTTTTTTGTATATTTTTATGATAATTATTTTACAGATGTTTCTCAGCCCTCCCTGGGTGCAGACCACGAATTAATGACTAGCGTAGTTTGTGAAGGAGACGACGAAAGTCCGCCAATGCGTACGCAGATGGTGTTAGTTCATCAACGTAGTGGAGTTTCATCGCATGCAATGGAAACTCATTGGGAAGAATCAGCGCCTGATCATTATACTAAACACCCGAGGTTACTTTTAAATTTATTAGATTATTTTTCGTTGGTTTATTTTATTTTCGCTTGTGCTTTGTTGTAACTATTTGTTACAATTCGCTACTGTTCGATTCGTATTCTGAAGCTATTCGATCGCGGAGGACGTCGAGTCTGAATTAGCTGCAATACCTGAAAGTCCAAATTCCGATACTACTTTGCACGATAGCAGTGCTGGATCGCTTGGAGAACTGGAGGATAGTTCAGCTCTTGCGGGACGCAGTGCTTCGATGATGATGATGATGACACGTACTTCTATACCAGGAGGATTTCTGTCACGATCTATAGTTCCACATGATATCCCTGAACATCCAAAAGCTGAATCTAGTCGTCCAACATGGTTTCTTGGTAGTGAAGATGAGTCTCATCAGGTAACACCTAACTAATTATAGAATCAACAGTTATAACTTGCTTATGAGTTGTTTAGGTTAGTACTAGCAGCCAAAAAAAATGGGGCGTACAAGAAGGCGTTAAAATGATGGTAGCTAATAATTTATTGTCACGACAACATGATGCGATGTCTAAGATTTCAGTAACTAAAGCTTCCAGTTCAACGGAGAAGAGTTTCACGGAATTTGAAAATAAAACTACCAAGGCAATGGTTCCAACAACAGCTTTGGCTATTACAACGTTGCCTAATTTTCCACGGTAAATTTAGTGATTAGAAAACATTATTTTTGACAATTCACATCTAGTTCTTTGACGGAAGTATATATTTTAAGACCTGAACAATCTCCGAAAGATAAAAGTCCGGCTCTAAGCATCCGAACTGAACCATCAGAATCACCGGTAGCCAAGCATCTAGGTCGTCAAAAGAATGTTGATTACACACCACCACTTTCCCTGACATCACCACTTTCTCCGAACCAACTTGCACCAAGTGACGATTCAAGTTCTCCGGCAGTTAGTTCTATATCATCCTCCCAAATAACCAGTACTGACAATGGCCATCAGCCATGGTCAGGTCCAGCGTTGGTGACGCCAACCGTAGAACGACTTCTACCGATAGGCAACAGCGGGATGCGCTCAGCGATAGCACGGTCAGCACATCGTTTGATTCGTGATGACACATTTGGATCCCCAGAGTCTCCATTGTCTAAAATGGATGTGTTGACAGTCAGCTCGTCATTTGATCAAGACAGTGAGACTGGAGCATCCAGTGACGTTACCAGTCCTCGCAGCATGTCGCAATTAGAATTCCCTATGCCCGAAAGGCTACTACCGATTGGTGGTATCCAGGGACAGTGTATTTCAGGTCTAGTTGAACGTGTTCGTCAAGCTTTAGGCGTTCCTGAAGACGATCAATTACCACTGAGTCTTGCAACAGATCCAGGTCGTGCGTCACCCCAGAAACAAGACAGTATTACATCTGAATGTCTATCCAGTACAGCTTTAATTCCAATCAACGACAATATGCCATCAAGCCGCTCAGCCAGTCCACGTCGTCTCATCAAACAAGTCGCTTTAGAATCACCACCTCCTGTGGAAACTGATAATTTCAGCTTCAATACATTCGAACACGAGCGTCGTCATAAATTCAAAGATTACTCACGCACTCGCGATCGAAATCGTCGCGGCTACATCGGCTCCAATCATCATCACCATTATCATGCTATGGGTCAAAGACGAATGGATTCTTGGACTCCGAATCAAACAACCAGTATGGATCCTGCTGCCTTGCAAGCTTGTCACGCCGATTTTAATTTACGCCAGAGTTCTTTTAGAATTGGGGACGAATGCATTTACGATCGCTGTTCAGAGTGTGGAACAATTAAAGAAGAATATTCCGATGAAGAATTAGGTCTTTGTATTATCACACTAGGGACATTTATTCATCGTGAACCAGCACTAGCTGCACCAATGCTGCCAGAAATCCTCACTATCGTCACCAAGTAAGTCAATGCAATCTTGACTCGGGATTTTATTTATAATTTATAATTATATTTACAGAGTTGCATTAAATGCCATGTATTCATGGCAAAATGAAACAAATATGCACTTACCAGGTGGAGCTATCAGTGTTGCTCATCAATTTTTGAGATGTGTATTGCACCAGTTAGCACCAAATGGAATATTTGTCCAAATGTTTCAAACACATATTAACGGTAGTTATTTAAAATCTATTGGGATATTAGAATTTCTATTAATATACATTGTTTATTATAGAAAATACGAGGAAGCAGTTTTTCAAGAGCGTGACTCAGGCACTGGTAGATTTCAACGAATTGAATCCGATAGCGCCGATTCAACTATTACTTGAAACATTAAATAATAAAAAATCATTGCCAATTGATAATTTGCCGACAATATTACATAATATCGCATGTTATTTAGATTGTTTACCCCTAGAAGCAGGCCTAGGACCAGGCGCAACAACCTGGGGCGGACTATTGGCTCAATTCGAGTCGTTTTTCCGTCGATTGATATTATTGCTTTCTTCTATTGAAGACACAACTTCTTTGTTACGTATCATGATATCCATCCTCAAAGTGCCTGGCATCCAACAAACGAAGGTTGGCTTTAAATATTTTTTTCAATAGTCTGCCAACAATTTTTCGATCGAAATAATATTATTTTAGAGTATCTTGGATCCATTTTCAAAAGTCTTAAGCTATTCGATCCAGCATTGTCATCTAAAGTATTCATATCTAACAGACTTATGTTACTTATGCCATCGTGGATATCTCAGAGAGCGTGACAAACATTTCTTAGGACGTACAATTGTATTTGAGTTAGTCCAGGCAATGAAATTCAAAACAAATATACCGGACAATAATTTTCTACTGTTGTTACAATTTGTTCTACAAGACGTAGGTGGTACGCTACCGACCACAGTCAATATTGAGAAGAGTATAAGCGGCGAGGTTTCATCCCAAATGTTTAATACCAATTCAACGGAAACATTAAGAAATCAAATGACCGACATCATTGACTTTTTGGCTGACGTACATTCGTTGAGTAAAATCAAAGTATGTTCGCAAACAGGTTTCCAAAATTAATTTGATGTACAATTTTAACAGTTTTTGTTGATTTCAGAGTTACAATAAGGGTTTGCAAGCTGGTTTAAATGAAGATACGTTAGGTGGTACATTGAAGTGTGGCTTTGCACAATATTTAGCCTTAGAAATTACTCGAGGCAATAACAGGGAAAATAAAGCTATTGGACGTTATCTTCCTTGGTTGTATAGTGCGCCATCTATGGTACCTCAAGGGTAATTAGTATTATTTGGTTATTAATTGATTACTTAATAAACTTTCGAGTCTGTCTTGGATTGCTCGGCCATCCTGAATTCTAAATTAATTAATTGATTGATTAACTATAATAAGATTTAATGAGAAAGAAACATTTGAATGTTTTAGGGCACGTGAGTATGTTGAGTGTATAGGTCATATTAGATTATTATCATGGATATTACTGGGCGCACTGACCCATACGGCAATGAATGCCGGTAACCATGCGCACACACACGGGCCACCGGGACCTGTTGCGCAGCCAATACCTCAAGAAGTATCATGTCACGTTGCTGATCATGTACAAGTTATTTTTTCAGGATTCCCCGAACAATCAAAAGCATCGGTGCTACACATGTCCTCACTATTCCATGCATTCATCTTGTGTCAAGTAAGCGATTTATTAATAAAATTTTTTCAGCTTAGTGATTAATTTTATTAATTTCAGCTGTGGACTATTTATTTAGAAGAAATATCTCGTTCCAATGCAACGAATATTGAGAGTTATAACGTAACTATGAATATATTACTTGAGTTTTGGGGTAAAGTCACGCCAAATATTTTACAATTGGTATCGACATCTAAAGTCGTGAGTATTATTAATAATTATTTTTAAATTATAGTTGATGATAATAATTAATGGATTTTTAATTATTTAAGCTGGCAGAAATGGTTAATTTGCACTTTTTAAGTCTACTAGAAGCACTTCTAGAATGTCAATCTGTACTATTGAGTAAATTATTTCCATTATGGAGTCAAATATTGTTTTCACATCACGTACAGGTAATTTAAAATACATCAATATTAATTTTCAGGTATTTAATAAAAACATGGAAATAAAATGAAACTTTTCCGTTATGAAAATTAGTTGCCGGGTCATTTGCAAATGCGCTTACAAAATTGTCGAAATTTTCCACCAACGCGGATGGCTGACAATTATATATCCAGCAGACGTGAATCAAATGCCGTATTGTTACGTTGGTTACGTCGGTTGCAATTTAGAATGGGACAAATCGAAGTGCAGTCTTCGACAGTTACCACACAATTTTATTCAATATAATTTAAAATTTATTATTGTTTATTAATCAGCTGTAAATTTTCATTGTCAATAAAAAAAAATCTAATACTGTTTTAATTTTTTTAATTATCTTAATATTATTTTTTATTTTGTAAAATTAAGTACACGCTGAGAATTGTAAGAAAAAATATAAATATATTCAATCCGGCGAGCCCTAATAGCATTTCGAGAAAAGTCGAATATAAATCTATCTTTAAATTTTTACCGCAACCGAATGGAAGCTTTCAATGAATTAGACTAAAGATCGTTATCTTTTATAGAGTCTTGGTATGAATCTTGTGATATTAACTTTCATTCAGACAAAATTATCTGCAAACTATTTTCAAATGAATTTTTTAAATTCATATAAATTTGATGTGTATATTTAAAACTTGTTAATGAAAAGAAAAAAAAACAAATGAATATCGTGCTTAAAAATATTTATTTATTCATTTAAGTATATAAATTGATAACAATTATTATATCGAATTATTAAATGTACCTTCCAATTGTTTATTTACAGTTAAAAAATATTACCATTACTGTCAATAATTTATTATTTCCAAATTAAATAAATAAAAAATGATATTTTGAGTATTTTATAACTCGGTTCAAGATAAATCCTTGAGTGCACGTATATCATGATGATCAATTGGCTCTTCTTTTATAGAATTATAATTATTTAATACAAATGAACGATGTAGTGACGTGAAATTAATACTTGGATCCAATTCTTCTTCTGGTATTGGGCTGGATCCATTTTCGATTGAATTTTTATTCACCTGAAAAGTAAATAAAATATTTATCCAGTAAAATAATTATGTATCGGTTAATTGATTTGTATTGTAAGCTTACTTCAAATTTTTGGGTTTTATAAAGTGGTAATTTTCGTGTACCAGGTGAGCTTTGTATCAGGTTTTGTATCGTGGGATGCGAGATACCAAAAAAACTAGCTCCTTTTGGTGATAAATTTGATAACAATGGTGATAGTACTTGAAGTAACCGGCTATGACACTCGTCGGGACTTGAACCAACCAGCGGTTGATCTAAATCTGTGTCCGATACTATTTCAAATCTGTTTGGAAAAATAATTATTAGTAAATTATTTTAAATTACAAAATTATCAGCCAAGATTCTGTTGATACAGATTTATTTATAACACAGATCCCAAATTTACAGATCGACTTTATGAATTACCCACCACGTTCCGCATCGCATTTTTCGATGCAATGAGAAACATAGAGAAGTGTAATTTTTTAAAAATTATTCGTTCAAAGATGAATTTATAGTATAAGGTAAGGGGCCCAGTTTCAGACCTTTTTAGAATACCGGTTGAGGTTATACTATAATAATTAATGTAAGATTTAACTTAATGAGAGAAAATAATAATTTTATCGACTAGTTTTGGGTTTGTCAAATAAGGTCATGTGCGTAAAATAATTATTTGAATTAAATCAATAATTTAAATTGACGTTTTAAAAATTAACATTCAGAGACCCAGTTTCTGGACCTCGAAATTCTTCAGGCCGCAGTTTCTGACCCTCACTGTGGTCTAGTTTCTGACTCTCAAATTACATAAACCATGATTAGATTATGAAGTACTTACTAAGTTTGAATAAACTAAAATTATTATTTAGATAAATAAATTAAATATTTATTATAACAAAAAACATAGTTTTTCAATATTTAAAATATAAATAATTAAAGTCACTTTGACCAGCACCTGTTCTAATTGTTTTTCATCGTAGCTCACTGTCTTTTTTTTTTTAAATTCCTGAATAAAAAAATTAATTTTGTCATAATAAAAATATTATTCATCTAAAAGAGTCATGATAATTTAAATACTATCGAAATACCTGTCTAATAGGAATCTGGATATTGCACACCTCAAGCGCGAAAGTGCTGAGGGTGCTTTATGGACGGTTTTTTTTCTTCGACTATTTCACTCACACAAAACTATTTCCACATTCTTTTAATTACACCAAAATAACTCAAATTGTATACTAGCATATAGAAAATTTAATAAGGAAAAATTTGAACCTAATATCAAGTCCGTTCGTTATTTTATTAGTTTAAAATAAATTATTTTAACTAAAGACATCAGTGCTGTCAATTGTTACGTATGAAACTTCGTAAACACGATAAATCTTGAAAGACATAATCAATCGGCGTAATTTTAGATTTATTAGCTTCGTAATTTTTTTTGCAAGAACCCTTATGAATATCACGACCTAAATCCGTCTCGTTTAATTACAATCAATTAAAATTCTAATCCGATAATTCAACATTAACAGCATGTATACAAAAAAAAATGTTATTAATGTCTTCTCTTTCTAACATTCGTTCATTTCTATATCTATTTCTCTTTCTATTTCCTTATACCTATCTATTTATCTGACTAGTACTGACAATAAAAATTGGCGTGACAGTCGTTAAAAAAGTGGTGACATCTACGAAAAAGGCGGCCTATTCAAAAAAAAAATTATTTTTCTGTTTTTTAAATTTAATTTTGTAATTTTATAATCATTTATTTTCATTTTAAATTACTAAAAACATAAAGAAAAGAAAAAAATGAAGATAAAAAAGAATAGTTGAATAAAGAAACAATAATAAAATTTTAAAAAATAAAATAAAAAAAAACCAAGAATAAAAAAAAAAAAAAATTAAATCGCAATAAGTCAATAAAAATTAAAAATTCGTTGATAACAATAATAATTAAAACAATAGTAAACAAAATAAAAAAAAAAATATTAAAATTAAAAAAAAAATCGGAATAATAAAAAACAAATTTGGAAAATCCAAAAGTGCACGACTCATAATGCTCATTTATTATAAAATAATAATAAAAAAATGGCGGGATGCACGAATAAATTAAAAATATATACAATTTTCTTTCATTAATTTTTTTTTTTATGTTTACTGTTGTTATTATTGTTTTATTTTCTTCTCTCCATTGACTACTGGCAGAAGCACTAGCGTAACAGTATAGGTTTGAAAAGAAAGAGTAACATCTCAGACAAAAAGGCGAGATATTTAAAAAAAATTAAACTTAAAATAGGAAATAAAAAAATTAAATCGATGGTTTATAAAATGAATAAAAATTTATAATTTAAAAAAAAAATTAATATTGTAAAATAAAAGTAATGATTAAACATGAAATGAGCGATTGAGGTGTGCATTTTTGGATTTTCCAACATTTTTTTAGATTTGTCTATACAGTAGTATAGTGTAAAAAAAAAAAAAAATCTAAATTGACATGATTACAAATCAGTAATTGAATAAAAGTACCTCGGTTTAGGACCACCATCAAGTATTTTACATGTATAAAGACACTGGCTCTGTATGTCCTTCAAGCTTGCATACAAACGAGTGCTACAAAATCCAACTGGATAAATATAATCATCAGTATGATATCCGATTCGGTCAGTAACAACTTCTCCCAGTGAGTAAACAGTTAAATCCCCAAGTGATATTGGAAATAATGGTCTTCCATTAATATCCAATGGTATCAACTGGACAACACGTCTGCTCCCAGCTTTCCCGGATGTAGATCTCTTGGTTTTACTCTTTACACCTTTTAAAATTAATTAATAACCCAGTGTCAACAGTTAATTTGCTATAAATAAATAAATTACTTAATAACTTACCTGTCTCTCCACTCGTGCTGTCAATAAAATTACGTTTTTTATTATTTTTTTTAACTATCCCACTATCACATGTCATCAAGGATAGGTTTAAATTACTATTAATCATTTTATTTCCCATCAGTGATCCATCAGAAGGCTCACCTTGATATTGTGATAATTTTTTCACTAAATACAAACGCTCTTCTTTTACGATAACCAAATTTTCTTGTGTCTGTGCAACTTGATCACACAGCGCGGCATTTTCCTTTTATTTTTAAAATTCATTAATTTAGTTTTAAATATAATTACTAATTACTACAACCGATGATACTAAAAATGATAAACATCCAACAATCTAAATTAAAATTTTAAATAAACAAATAAAATATTTTTTTTAAGTTTTTCTTTATAATTACGAGTAATTTGTTTATAAAAACACTTAAATTGTCAGATGTCTGGTACGTTCAGTATATAACATAAAATACTATTTTTATTTAGCAATCTTTTTGTCTTTATTATTAAACAATGAACTGTACTTACGAAAACAAGATTTTTAACAAGTCTCTTAAGTTTCTTATACTTTTTTTTGTATATCAAATTTTCTTCAATTTCACTTTCGCCATTATTACTTTTATTATACTCATAACAATTTTTGTAACCAGCCATTTAATAAATTTATTTGTTTATAAATTATTGTTTCTTGTTATTCTCTTTTCCCATATAATTTCAAAGGTTATAAATAATTTTAAATTTTCAAACGAGACACCAGGTGGCACAACTTTCATACCTAAGTATTTGAATTTTCCCGCGTGACAGTGATGGTGTTAAATTTTTCGTAGCGCCAAAATAAATTAAAGAATAGTAAAATCTTATATATATATTTATTATCGCCGACATTAATCTTTGTACGTTTCAGAAAATATAGTGAAATAAATTTTTAAATTTTTATAAATCTACATTTAGGATCGAGTCATAAGTGAAGAATCGAAAAAAAAAAATATATATCTAAATAATAAAAAACGAATAACTAAATAATGGGATGAAAAAGAAATATACAATACAAAATATTTATTATATAATATGTCTTTAAAAAAAAAATATCTTGTTAATGTATAACTATAGATAAAATGCATTATCAAAGGGAAAAGGGAGGGGAAGCAAAAGGAGGTACTTAAAGAAATACTAAGTTTTCGAGGACTAAAATACGCTAAATCTTTTTGTTTTTAATGATATTCAAGGGGAACAGACAAAATTTTAAGCTGCCGTTAAAAAATAAAATTTTCATTTTTGGCGGGCAAAATGGGGTACCCTTCAAAAAAGTTAAAAAAAAAATTTCTGCAAGTCATGCATAGGGCTAAAAATGCGCAAATATATTGGATTTATAGTAATTAGACGAAAAAAAAAAAAAAAAATTTTTTTATAAAATTTTGGGGGTACCCCATTTTATCTGCCCTACCCCCTGTTCTCCCCCCCCCCTCCCCTATCTAAGTATATCAAATAGTTTTAATTTCAATTAAATAAATAAACGAATAATAAAATGTATCAATAATATACGAGACAAACGAAAAAATGGAATACTTAAATAGAATATTTAAACCTCTATGATAAATTAAGTAAAATAAACTTCCATATAAAAAGCATTACCATTGTTAAATAAAATTTTCTATTTAAATATAAATCCACTGTCACAAGGAATTACATGATCAGCGCATATAGATGTGTGATAGTGTATTAATAGGGGAGGGAGTGGCAAAAGGGGGTACCTATGGAAATACTAAATTTTCGATGACTAAAATACGCCAAATCTTTTTGTTTTTTATGATATCCAAGATAAATAGACAAGTTTTTAGCTGCCGTTAAGAAATAAAATTTCTACTTTTAGCGGGCAAAATGGGGTACTCTTTAAAAAAGTTGAAAAAAAAAAATTTCTGAAAGTTGATCAAATTTCATTAAATTAAATTTTTTTTTTATGTAAAATACATTTCACATCATTGGTGGATACGAAGGGAGAAAAAAATTTTTTTGTGGGGCAGAGAGGCCCCCCTCCAAAAAATGATAATTTTTTTTTTTTTTTTTTTTTTTAATTGAATTCTTATCAATTAAAGAATAAAATATTATTTTCGAATATTTTTAGTGGTCAAATTTGCCCCAACTACAGAAAATCAGCCGAACATTTTAATTTTTTTTTAATTTGACGATAAAAATATGAAAGAATCATTTTTCAAAACTTTCGGCTGGTCCATTTTGCCCCGGGTGTCATGCGTAAGGCTGAAAGTGCTCAAAAATATCGGATATACAGTAATTAGACGAAAAAAAAAAATTTTTTTTTCACCAAATTTTGGGGGTACCCCGTTTTGCCTACCCTACCCCCTTTTGCCCCCCCCCCCTTTCCCTATATATTACGTTCAACGTCAAAGTAAGGTGATAATTCATCAATGTCCGGTAATAAAGTTATCATCAAACTTTGAAAAATGATAACTTTAAAATTTTATTTAACAATGAGTATGTTTTTCATGTGGAAAATTATTTTCGTGCTTTTTCATTTATGGTTAATATGCAAGTTCATTTTACTTATTTTATTATAGAGATATTTTTTTCAGTGTTTATATTATAGGGGAGGGTGGAACAGAGTGGCCCACCCTAAGCTGATTATTACTTTTTGTTGCTTTCAACCATCAAATCACTTTACTTTTGTCCTCTTTCGAACAAATTTATGGACATTTTGCCGAAATTCTATAATATACACTTGTCATCAAAAAAATATTTAAATAAACTCATAACAAAAATAATTTTAAAATAATAGGAAATTTATGATATAAGAGGGGCATTCCATACCAAATCGGCCACTTTTTGAGGTCACCCCCTCCGATATTTTTGAAAAATTTATATGTTTTGGAGGCTGATAAAAAACGCTCTCATGAATTTTTTCAAATTTTTTTGACTACTCGTTTCTGAAATACCGATTTTTTTCAAAATACGAGTTTTTTTTTTCCAACGGTTATAACTTCGCGAAAAATACACCAATCGGATCGTTTTTTTTTTTTCAAAATCTTCGTTTTTGAATGTTCTTTCGTGAAAAAAATACGTTTTTATTCTTAATCAATTCCTTCAGTGTTTATTTTAAGTTTTAAGCAAAAAAAAAACGTTTTTTCGAAATGTATGCCTCCTTCGATTTTTTGGAAAATTCTCAAAATCTTGGATGAATTTAGAAAATTTTGAGACCAATCCGATCGTGGGCAAACAATTCGTTCTATTTTTTTTCTTAAATCGAAAAAATTTTTTTTCCCTAAATATTATTTTTCGACTTAGTTTGACCAATAAATATTCTCAGAAATATTGATCTGTATGATTAATTGGTTTTTTTTATAGTTTTCTCAATAATATTCAAATTGTTTATATTATTTAATGCATGTAGTAAGAATTTTAGAATTCTATACCAAGAAAATCAATGAAATAGTATGCGCTATAAAACTTGATTAGTTATTACTGCGAAATGACTAAATTGGTGTTATGCCATCAGATAAAAATTCATATGAAATACCCGAGAACATACATTATGCATTATCATTTGGTCGAGGACGAACTGGAAAATTATATGGATGTAGAAATATGTGCGAGACAACGATTGGTTGAAACATGCAAATTTTGGGTTGTCAATAGAAACCAAAAGCAATACAATGAATATTTTTCAGTAAAAGAAGTGGTGATGTACATATCGAGTTGCGACTGTTCATTTGAGTTTTCGAGTTTGTTCGTAACTAATATAGTGCATTTGTTACTTTTTATTGCTACGATAGATTGAAACAGTTTAGTAATATTTAATATGAAGTTGATTCAGAAAATAATATGGTGGTTAATTGGGGTAAATACATTAGATATAATTTATTTTTCAAATGCATCGATACCCGCTCAAGTTTCCGAACAATTGGTAATTATAAATTTTATATTTGATAGTAATTTCTTTAAATTTTTTAATTAAATCATTTTTTTGTTGTTATATTAAATAGAAATTTGTATTGAAATCATGTTTCGCTGACAAGTTAAATCCGGTATTCATCAGTGAAGATTTGACCGATATTGCTTACACTCAGACAACTGATCCGAGTAACGACGTGACTTTTTTTGAAACAGACTATCCAATTATCGTGATCAATGACACTTTTCGGGCTAAAAATATAGAACCGTATTACAACCCAAGACATCCTACGTACGTTTTATCGGTTAAATCTGTCAAGAAACTCAAAACGACTCTTCGAGAATTAGCGTCTTTGTCCACCTGGAACGTCAACTCACATTTTTTTATCGTCCGACACAATACTAACAATTGCGATAAAGATGGAGAAAAAGTGCTAAAAGTGGTTTGGAAAATGGATTTGCTGTCCTCGTTCTACGTTTGTCTTGAGCCTGATAATAATGAAACAAGACCGAATAATGTAATTGCTGACACGCGAACAATGTTGTATACTTTTAATCCCTTTTCGAACCACGCGCCTTCGCCCTGGCGGGAAATTCATCGTGTTAACCAACCGATCGATGACAGCAGACCTGAACAAGATCAAGATGAACATTGGACTCTCTACAAACAACCATATTTAAACGGTAAATATCAATTATGATCTAAAGAATATTAAAATTATATTATATTAAACGATATTTCTTTATTACAGATACGAAATTATGCCCTAGCCTGACTTTTGATAAAACCAAACATCTCAACGGCTACCCTATAAAAGCGGTTTCATCTGGAAAACCAAAGACTTGTCGGAACCCAAATGACATAGTTAATATCAGGAAATTATCAGATCCTCTAGCATATACATTTTTACAGTTTTTTGAAAACTTATTCTT
Source organism: Microplitis deprimator (assembly GCA_964016945.1). Classification (NCBI taxonomy): domain Eukaryota; kingdom Metazoa; phylum Arthropoda; class Insecta; order Hymenoptera; family Braconidae; genus Microplitis; species Microplitis deprimator. The sequence continues at coordinate 103,828 of OZ024716.1, read as the reverse complement.
ATCTCTTAACGTCACTCCGATAATTAATTGTGGTATTACAGGTCGATACGTTAACAATACGCCAGTTGGTTATCTGGAAACAATTATGAACGGTACTCACGACGTTTGCTTAAATCTACAGTATATTACCAATGATGGTTATAAATTCGTAGATGTTTTCTATCCGGGCCCTGATAATGATATCTTCGTGATAATTAAAAAAAATGGCACTCTAATGCCTGTTGAGAATAACCGTAATTTTAAAAACTATGAACTTGTTCTTATCGTACTTATTGTTTTAATGATTGCATATATTATAATAGTCTTGAATAATATTAACAATCATTTCATTGATGACCATGACGTTAATAATGACCCTGCATATAGTAATAGTTTTTTGGACATAATTAGATTTGTTGTAAATTCCGGGATATCAGCACCACTCATTTCATATTCGATGCGTTTAATGTTCGTGACAATGACTCTTTTCGTTTTTATAATTTGTCCTGAATTACAAGGCGAACTAATTTCATCATCGACAACAATAGAACGTAATTATCCCGCAAGTATCAAAGATTTGTTTTATTTAGATTACAACGTTTATGTTAATTTTGCGTTTAAAAAAACTGTTATCGAAATGAAATTAGAATTGAATACTGATGTCAAACGTTTACATGCTCCATTACATTCTGTTGAGGAATGTTATGAGCGAATTTTGAAAGACGATACAACAGCTTGCGTATTTAAAAGTAAACAACAGTTCGATATGGCGTCTGAACATAATTTTCATATATTTCGGACATTCGAGATTTCGACGTATAGTTTTTTTTGGTCTAGAAAAAATTTTCCCCTGAAAAATAAAATTGATGAAATAGCACTGAGAATACAAGAATCGGGTTTATTTGACTATTGGGAAAAACAAAATTTATATTATCCCTTCAATAAATTAAAAGCTAAGGAAGCTGTTGAATCATCCGCTCAGTACGATGCCGTTGATTTCGAAGATTTAGAGCAGGCTTACTATATTTTAGCAGCAGCAATAGGGTTGTCGGTTGTTATTTTTATCATCGAAATAATGACCGTTAAAATAAAAAAATCGCGGCGCCAACAACTGATTCGCGAAAGACAACGGAAATTGAAAATTCGACTCGAACAAATGAGAAGAGAAAATGTCAATAATCGATTTTTAGAAGATAAAGTTCGCATTGTTAATAGACGTGTGGTCATTCTACCTTAGACATTATATTGATCTTATTTATTGATTCTGCGTGATTATTCTCGGTTTAAATATATTAGAAATAATGTTTGGTAAATTGTTGTGATGTTTACGGCTCAATTTTAAACTTATTTTACTAAAGTTAATATTTACCACATAATTTGCCGAATAATCATTGATTTGTTTCTGGTGTATTCTGTAGTTCCTGCTAAATGGCAATGCTTCGTTAGAAGTAGAGTTAGAGCATTTCCGAATGAACTCTTAGTTTTACCAGATTATGACGTTTTAAAGTTTGAAGTTTGCTGCGTTTGTTAACTAATTATTTATATTATAGAAAAAATTATAATAAATGTTTAACAAGTTACGTTTTGAAAAAATTTTCCGTCTGCTTAATGGTTTGTGAAATTTACATGAAATTTTTTTTTTTTTTTGTTTAAAATTTTTGAAATCTACTTAAATTTATTGATCAATATAAATTTGAATCTTAAATAGATTTAATCCACATATATAATTAGGTTTTGTTAGATTTAAATTAATTAATGTCTCAAAATCGCAATAAATAAATATTATTATTTTCTAAAGTTATGAATTATTGTTATAATAAATTTAAAAATACAGAGATTGTTGTTACCGAGTGTATTCAAAAGTGTTTATATTGATAATAAAAAATTAATCTTATCATTCGTCAGATATTATTTATCATTGTTATTAATATTTTTTTTGTTTTTACAGTAATTGTTACAGTTTTAATTTTTTTGGGTGTTTGTCAAAAAATTTTTTATTAAAAAATTTCTTATATTTAAATACCAGATAAAAAATAAAACACTTGGGAAACTGCCATTCAAATAAATTGCGCATGCGCGTTCAGGTCAGCGATGATCAGCGTTTAAATAGTGCGCGATTTTATTTTTTACTTCCCGCTAAGAAAATTGAAAATTTCCAAAAATTCGGGAAGTTATTGGTTTCACCCCGATTTGTGAAAATCGAAATTCCAATAGATGTCGACGTTTTAAGATTCTAGGAAGCTATTCTGACTAAATTCAAGATCGAGTGTATGTAAATATCTATAACTTTTGAACGGATGAACCGATTTTGATCATCAAGGTGTCATTCGACGCGGTTTGTCAATATCTCGAAGCTGAATAAAAGTTGAGCTTGATCGGTAGGGCTCGTTCGGAGATATTCCAAAAATAAACTTTTTTCAAAAATGTTTTTTTCGGATAACTTTTTACGGGCTCGATGGATTGATTCCAAAATCAACTGGGCTCTGAAGCTTCATAAACCGCGTCGAACCTCAACCATCAAAATCGGTTAATTCTTTTAAGAGATACCGTTGTCGAAAGAATTAAAAAAAAATTTTTTTTTTAGTATTTTTGAAATTTCTCAAAAACGATTCGATAAATAAATTTCAAAGTCTGATCGGTTGAAGAACTCAATAAAACGCGTCGATTGCCACCTTAACCATCTCAATCGCTTTATTAGTTCGAGAGATATCGTTTGAGAAAAAATGGTAAAAAAACGTTTTTTTTTCGAAAACAAAGGCATACAAAAGTATTTTCGAGCTCGAAAATGTATCCACAACAATTTTTCGAGCTCAAGGAGCTCGAAAACAGCGGGAAGTTTTGAGGCTGGCCCGCAGGATCAACTGACAGACCGATTTTTTTTTTCTGTCTAGTGTTGTCGTTACGTTGATTATTAGATCTATTAATAAAAATATATAAATAAGTGAATTTCTATGTATACATACTTATATATATAGTAGTAAATAAATATGTACAAGTACTTGACTACATTATGTAAGTATAAATTCAAATAAAATTAAACAGTTAAGGTGGAGATTAAAAAAAAAAGTTGACAAGTAAGTTCTTAATTATTATTTTTAATTAACAACCGTTTTATTTATTATATTATAATTACCTGACTAGAAATACAGAAATAAATGATTTAATTTACAGTTTAGTATACATAGAAATATTAACTTTTTTTTTTTAATACTAATAATTTACCTGAATTTTCATTGTCAAATATTTTATCTAATTTTTTTTTTTTTTATTTTTTCGTTGTCTAAAATACAATAAATTTTTTTTTAAAACTTTTGGTCAATATGCTAAAATTCCATTTTATATATTTTTTCTAATTAATTAATTAATTATTCATCACAATTGTCTATTTGAATATATATATATATATATTTTTTTTTTATTCAAATCCAAATAATTTCATAAGAGAAAAATATTTAAAGAAAAATAAATTTATATTTCATTTATTTATTAAATATATTTGGATATTTATTAATAAATGCTAATTTATATATCTATTGATAATCTAGTAACTAATCAAAATTCATTATCATTTTATATATAAGCGTGAGATAAAAAGCTCGTAACAGCAGAAAAATATTTTTTTTTTTAATCCATGCAATATATATATATATTTATTGATTATCCAGGTGAAAAAATATGTAGTTTATTATTTATTTATAATAATTTAAAGTCCCAATAGAACAATTAAAAAAAAAAAAGACGAATGTGAAACTTTGTGTTATGTTGTATATAAAGAATTGTGAAAGCAAAGACAACTAATTGTTAAAATTATTTACGCATTTCTTGGGCAAAACTTGCGCTAGATTTGCTCAACAAACGCTATAGACAATTCGTAGGCCAAAGGAAGGGATAAAGTAACAGATAGTTATAATCTGGCGCAAGTCATGTGTAAGATATCTGCAATATTATTTCGTACAATATCAACCGCAAGTCAAACATAAATCTTGACTTTAAATCTTGTCACAGATTGATAGATATAATGATCGGACATGCAGAAGTTTCATGCAAGACATTTTAACAAAGTTAACTCAAAACAATTACAAGATTGTCTTTTGTATATAATCTTGTATAACTCGATGCAGTATTCATTAAAATCATTTTTGTCTTCAGTGTCTTGACCTGCAACTTATGATAGAAATTATCACATCTACAAGATCTTCAAAGTGTCCAGGGAATTGGATTACAATCCAGGATAATCTCGAAGACTTATTGATTTCTCCTTTATAATAACAATTACTTTATTCAAACAAATACCCGGGAATTGGCTAGACATAGACATCATCCAAGTGTCTTTAGCTGCTTGTTAATTGATCGTTCAAATCACCGCCATTTCAAACGACAATTGACAACCATTTTGCCAACATAATTACCACACTTATAATAATTATTCATACAATAAATCTCATTATAATTTTAACTAATCATATAATCTAGCATTTTTTTCACTTGGATAACAGAATAATTACAATTAACAAACAATTCATTTTTTTTTTTACTATTCAATTAATTCCTTTAAAACATTCAGTGTCTCAACAAAAATATACCAATTAATTGAAACGATCGTTAATCGACAATCCCTGATTAAAAACTTGTATTAAATCTGAATGAAACTCAATTGGATTTGGATGAGATTCAATCAGAATTGATCGGGAGCGTTCCAAGTATCTGATTGAATTTTACTCGAATTTAATCGGAAAATAATAAATTTTTTTTTCGATTAACTTTCAATCGAATTTACAAACTTTTTCATCATATTTATATTTTTATTTCAATAAATGTTGATGAGTGATTATCGATAATAAATTATTAATTAAGACACGATAATTTTTGTTAGAATAAAACTTGTGCATATTGTGCCTTATTCATTGTAATTATTATTATTAATTATGTTGTTTTTTTTAAACATAAAAATTTAATTATTATTGCATATCAGTCTGTACAATATATTTATTAATTATTGTTTATTTATATTTATTTAATAGACTTTACAGATAAATTTTTATGATTGATAAGCAGTTAATTAAATATAATAATTTAAATAAATTTAATACGAAAATATCAACTTTTTTTTTTATCTAAATGTTTTTAAAAAAAATATTTTTTTTTTTTTAATAAATATTTATTTTTGTTATTAGATAAAATTTTTTAAAAATATTCAAACTTTAACAAATAAAATGATTTTAAATCGAAATTTTAATTTATAATTTAAAAAAAAAACTTTTCAATATTTTTCAAAAATATTTTAACGATTTACTAATTATTTTTTTATAAATACTAAATTATTTTTTATTTCTCTTTTTTTTTATTTTTAATCAACATTTAATTTTTAATCGATAAATCGAAAAAACGATAAATATTTCGAAGCTCAAGTTAAGTCGACTTATAGAAATCAAAAAGTATGTACTCGATTAAATAAATATCGTATCGATATATCGTAATTAAAACTGATGTATGAAAGGATTGATCATTATTTTGCATCTTATATTGATTTGCCAACGATCGAATCAACGATCAAGTTACGACTTTTGAATTAATTTTTTTTTCTACCAGGCAAAATAAAAACTTGTGTATTTAAAAAATTAAATTTTTTGTATAAAAATTTCATTAAAAAAATTACACTTTATAAATACAATTGTTAAATAAAAAAAAAAAAACTTTAAATTTAAATAATAAATATAATTTAATAATAAAATTTTACATGCATTTTTACAATGAAAAAAAAAGTTTAAATTATAAAAATTATAAAAAATTTAAAAAATGGCACAATTAAATAAAATAAAAAATTAAAAAATTATAACATTAGTGAAATGAATAAAAAAAATTTAAGTGTAACCAAATTGAAGTTTTCGACACTGACACAGCCATTTAATTATCCGCGCATTACGTTCAACAATACTAGGTGGGTCGCTAACACGTTGACTAGTGTCTTCTTGACCTGTATTAGGACAATTACCACCTACTCCAGCACCCCCACCTCCACCACCTCCACCACCGCCACCTGGCCAATTTTTACCGGTACCATTACTAGACTGTTGATTAATTCCCGTCCACGGATGGAGGCCCAGTGCGGAATCAACAGAGCTAACGCTATCGAAATATACCGGTGAGGATGTATTTGATGCCGGTACCGTTATCTGCTCGTAATTATCACTGTCCAAACCAAGTTTATCGAAAAAATTTTCCAACTCTGCTAATGACCGCGAAGGCGGACCCGGACGCTGTAATGCTTTACGTTGATTGTGTAAATGTTGATGTAAATTGTTATCGTTACGCCAATAACGATCGCTTATGTCCGATTTTGAACGTAAAATTGGTCGATTTCGATTTTCTTTCCACCCATCAGAAAATCTGTTGACAAATAATTTTAAAAGAAATTATTTTATTTTCAACGAAATTAAATCCACACCTCAAATACTGTTTTTTTTTTTTTTTTTTTTTTTTTTTTTTTTTTTTTTTTTTTTTTTTTTTTTAAATAAATTATATTTCACGGGAATTTTATCAATTTTTCACATCTTCTGATAATGTTAGAAAAAAAATTTCGTCAATTTATTCCTTACGTTCTGTGTAATTTACTTTAAGTTCATATACGAGAATGTACGAGCAGAGAAATCAGCGACACTGAGAATTCGAGCGAAATAAAATTTTTTTTTCAACTGATTTCGATATTAGAAAGTCTGTTGAATAGAAATAGCGCTCGAGGTGTGTGAATAATATATTTTTCTAAATTTATTTACCTAGAATTACATGTAGGACTATAATCAGTCTGATCCTCGCTACTTTCAGAACCAGGACTGTACGTCCTTATGACTGTGGTCGTTTGTATACCGATGTAACTACCTCTACGTGAACGTGGATGTTCGTTTGAATGTTGGGTTGATGCGCCGCTGTCACGTCTTACGTGACTCCAACAATCCTGGTTAAAAATATAGATATACATTAAATATCATTTTTTTTTTTATGCAGTTTAGAGTTTAATAAAAAATAGAGGGTACAGTTGAATTCGTGAGTTGATTTCCTGTTATTTGAGTACCTACATCGATATGTTTTGGTGGAAGTGATTATAAATGTAAAACCATGGATTTTTAAATATTTAGACGGCTGCTAAATTAGGTAATAAGTTTTTTAGCGGACACTAAGGTTGTTGGTACTCATTTTATTCGAAATTCCGTCAGCTAGATGAATATCACATTTGATTTTTGTTAAAAAAATTTGAGATGTTTTTTTTTTTTACTTGTATTCGTGGTGGTGGCTCACTGCGATGTGTACAGTGTCCAGAAGAACCACCGGAATCTCTGGCGTTAGCTCCGTGGCTCAGTTTACTTGACCCAGATGATTTCTGCGTACGTCCACCAGAACTTAATACACTACTGGCATCACAGCCACCTGATCCCATGGATCTCCTTATATGTCTCGAGCTTTAATAATATTTTAATTAATAATAAAAAAAATATAGCAATGATAATAACAAGTACCTGCGATAACAGTTTGAGTCGCGCTTAAAACTGTGTTCGGAGTAATCTGAACTTGTTTCACAATCGGGACAATTTGTTGAGGTCAAATGATGATGGGTTGTGGTGGTGGTTAATGATGTGGTTTTAGGTGTTGATGATCTTGGTGATTTTATAGAAGCGCGGGGCGACAGTGATGAACGACGTCTTACTGTAGTATGTAAATCTGGTAATGATTTATGACAAATTGTCGTATCTGTAGGCGGTGGTGATGTACTATTATTTAATTTCCTGTTACTTGTTTTCGCTGATGATGAATGTGAATTACTACGTCCAAATTTAAATCTTACATCCAATGTATTTGATGAACGCTAAATTATAATTATAATTATGAAATATTGATTTTATTTATTAAAATAAAAAATAAAATTACCTGATCATCATGTTGTCCAAAAACGGGTGATAATAATGTCGGATTATCAGATGAAAAAAAAACATTTTCTTTACTATCAGTGTTTACTAATAATCTACGTAACTTTGTTTGTAATTGATCACCAGCACCGTTACTGCTTGGTGGTCCTGATATTGCACGTCTTTGTGGTAATGAACATATTAGTCGTGGACTTTTTGGTGGCAATGCTGGAGGCAGTGTACGTTGTGGACTTAATATAACATCTATAAAAATAATATTACTTATTAATTATTAGAGATAAATTTATTGTATATAATAAACTTTTAAATTTATAAAAACGTACTGTCTTGACAGTTGGACCAACAACATGGGGGTCCAGATGTACCAGACAATTGTGAGGATCCTTGAGATGCTGTCGGTATATTACATGTTATTGCATTGCTGCATTTACGTAATAAACGTGGCGGTGCACCTGCTGCTGTTGATGCCGCGACTTGCAAATGTCCACTATTTTTTAATTCTTGTTTACGGTCTAATACTATCTCACTTTTAACATAAAATGCTTTTGATTCTTGTAGTAATTCAACTGCACTCTTTCTTTTACCTTTAATTTAATATATAGTCTGATTCATTTTTTTTATTTTATACTGCTAATTAATAACTTTGTAGAGAATTTCATTTTATATTTCAATTATCTGCATTGATTTATAGTTTAAGAGTGAACGCGAATAATATCAAACATAGTGATTATAATTCTTGTGAAAATAAGTTTTTTTTTTTAAATTGACCAACAGGTTAGAAAAAAAGGATTTCTTGGCGCAAAAAATTTTACTTGCCCTAAGAAATTCGTTTGAAAAAAAAATTTTTTTGAGCCAAGACATTTTTTTTTTTTTTTTTTTTTTTTTTTTTTTTTTTTGTGGGCAAGTAAGTAAAGCAATAACTGAAACAACATTTTTTTTATACAAAAATAATTTAATGAAAAAGAATTCCTCTAATATCAAAGTGATGTCACTCACTCTATATATATCATCATATAATTTGCATATTTTGTCAACTAAAAATTTATATTATATATATTTTACTAAATAATTATTCATGTAAATAAATAATAATAATAAAAATTTGAATATAATCTCGAGAGCTTTTGAATTAATCGTATTTAGAAATAATTATCTATTTAAATGTTAATTTTGTCGCGGGTTAACGAACTCGTACATAATTTACGCTCATTATCTAAAAATCGATATAATAGCAGACTAAAAATATAAAACGCATTGAATAATCCGTTATCGGTCTGATTGTTTCATATATTTCCTAATCATAAAATATTATCATCATTATTAAAATATACGATGTAGAAAATTGTAGAAAATAAATTTTATAAAATTCTCTAAAGTTTAAAGTTTAAATTGTGTATAAACTATCATAGATACGACTGAAATATATATATAAGTAATACTATAGAAAATTGAAATTCTTAACAAAATTTTAAATATATGTTTTTAGTGTATCTTTGATAGTTTAGCTAGAAATTTTATTTTAAAGAGAGAGAGAATATGTGAATGTAAAAAATATATTTATATTTATTATCGCAGAGACTTTGAGTGTCATATTCGAATGCTTACTTTACTTAACTCGTTAAAGAAGATCTTACGATGGTATTTATAAATTTTAATATATATTAATGAGGTTTGACTCTATTTTATATTTTTATTTTTTATTTTTACAGCTGGTACTAAAATATTTCCACATGTATAACATCTTACAAGTATTTCAAACCTATTCGTAGTTTTTTTTTTTAATGGAATTTAGTGTTTTGTTTGTAGAAAGAAAATAAAAATTTCTAGTTTTTTAAAAATTAATAAAATAACATTTGACATAATTTTTCGAAAAGTCACTGAACTTTTTATAGAATAAAAAAAATTAAGCGTTTTAATAACAGGATTAAGGGGATAATTAATTAATAAAATCGACGTGGGAAAATTTAGTTCCATGTTTAAATGGACTTTGTAATAGATCCAATGAGTCTAATGGAACTTTAATGCCATCATACACGAGAAAATTCAATCTCAAAAATTTATAAAAAACTTTTTAATTTCGCGGGAATTTTAATTTTTTTTGTTTTAATACTGAAAAAATAGGAATCAAATTTAAATGAAATTTAAAACTTAAGGTATCCTAATTTTATAGATAGAAATAAATTAAAGGCCACTAACTCTTTATTAGTCTCCGTTAATTATCAATCTTGTATTTTAAATCTAAACTAGCAGAAAATGTAAACTAGCCTTGTAACAAATTAACTTTTTTTTTCTCTGAAAGTTTAAAAAAAATGATTAAAAAATTACCTGTATGATCAACTTGTCTGTGCTGGGATCTTACATAAGTTTGATTGGATTGTCGTGTCTGCATGTCCCAAAAATTTCTTGCGCTATTACCAGCAAATAAATTACCACTTGCGCTACTCTGTCTCTGATGATGTTGTTGATGGGTTTGCTGGTGATGTTGCTGGTATTCATTTGAATTAGATGTTTTGCAGGGTAATCTTGCCATTGCAGTCATCATGATTTCATAGCTTATTAAACTCAATTAAAATTATAATAAATTAACAATATATAAAATATAAAAGTTTGCTATTGATAACTTTTAAATTAAAATTTTATTTAAAAAAAAAAGTTTATTCTTTATTGTTGATAAGTCTAGTGTGTCTAGTCCATCAGGAACTTGCATTTGTTTCGTCCACGCCTCAACCCCATTTCCGTGCTATTGTCTGCGTTCTAGAACAATAAAAAAAAAAAAAAATTTATATCAGAAGAGTAAAGAGAGTGTAAAGTAGTATAGTGATGTAAGGGGAACTGAAGGTGTATTTATGAATAAAAGTTGAGCACGTGCCCTTGTCACTTTTGTTCGAAGGGGTTCAAAGGGCTTGCTCGGTTACAGTCACGTTCTATTTGTTTTTTCAATTTTTAGATTCAAAGAAATTATTATTCTTTATTTTTTTTTTTTTTTTTTTTTTTTTTTTTTTTTTTTTTTTTTTAATTATAATGATCGGCATAATTTTATTTTTTTCTACTCGTTCTAAGTTGGAAAAAAAAATTTTTTTTTAATTTTAGTGAATGCAAAGACTTGAAAGGATTCAAATTGTTTAATTAAATTTTCGACTATAATTAAAAAAAATTGTAGATTTTTAATTAGTTATAAAAAATTTGTCAAAATTTTATAATTAAAAATAAAGAAAAAAATTTTTAAAGATTGATAAAAAAAAAAAAATGAAAACTGAATTTTTGAATTTCAATTTAAAATTAAAAATTGATTTTTTTTAGTAGAGATTAAAACTAAAATGAAAGCCCTCAATTTTTTTTTTAACATTTTTTCATGTAAAAAAATTATATCTTGATTATAAATTAAGACAAAATTTTTTTCTCTAAAACTTCCAGCTACGGCCAAAAAAAGTGTCCCAATCTCGGTCTTTATCCTAAAAAATTTTTTACGTGACTAAAAATTTCTAATTTTCTAAGTATGATAAAAAAAAAAAAATATGTTTATAATTTCTCGACCTCAAACTGTAATTAGGACTAATAAAAAAAAAATAATAATAATTTAGCATAAAAGTAAAATAAAATGATGACGATGCACAATACTCATGAATTGTCCTCATTACCTTTCACGATGTGTTCAATGGGTGATTTGATAGTGTGTGACGTAAAACCTGATTTGTCGAACGGTATTTCCGTTAGTAAGTGAACATGAACACACATAAACACATAAACCCATATCAATACACACTCGCTCGCTCATCTCATTTGGCTTTTCTCCCTATTTCTCCCTACTTCCGAGTGTTAAATTTAATTTTTTAAAAGAAAAAATATTTTTATTAAAAATATATCATTCTTACTATGTATATAATAATAATAATAATATGAGGTATTATCTTGTCTTATCGTGTGAATTGAGGCATAAAGGATGCCCGGATGTACACGTGCTCAAGCTTCCTGAGTATCCTATCATTTTTTTTTTTATTTTACTTGTTATAAAAGTATCTCGGAAGTATTGAAACCACACACCAGGAGCATTTTAATATTCTTTGTGCATATATATATATATATATATATTGATAGTATTATCGATAAGTAATCGATTCCGCTTGATATACTTGTAAGGGAATGGAAAAATGAATATAATAGGGAGCAAGTAAAAAATATTTAACGTCGTTGGAGATGACACTGAAAATAGTTTTAAATTAAAAGAGTTCTGATTCACGTTGGTCTTTTATAAAAATAAATATTCTTGGACTATTAATAACTTTATTATTATTGTTATTTATTTTAATTTATATCAATAAATAAATGAAATAGAATGTCTAGATGAAATGGAATGAATAGAAAGGAATATTATTGATTTAAATCTTCGACCTTGGACGAATAAATGAAGCTAAAGTATATGCATACATACATATGGTACGAGTAACAATAAGAGACATAAACAATTATTGAATATTGATTAAAATGTCTGTTAATATAAGGCGTTTATTTGATATGAGTATTTATTTCAATTAAAATTATTATTTTTTTTTCTTTTTTAATTTCCTGCTAAGAAAATTAAAAATTTTCAAAATAAAGGCGACTGACTTATTGGTTTCTGTTGGATTTTTTAAAACCGAGTTTTTAACATATGCCTACGTTTTAAGCTCCTGTGTCTATGTGTGTGTGCATGTAAATATTATATAAATTTTTAAACAGATTAACTGATTTGGATATTTTATGCGGCATTCGAATAAGCAGCTTAATAATAATTAAACTTAATCAAAAAAATCTAATCTTTCCCAAGTAGCACACTTAGTTTTAAAGCACAATTGTGACATCTATAAGATATCAGATTTGAGGCTGTTTTTTTGACCTATTGATAAGGCATCAATATGTTGATAAAATAATAAGAAATTTATGTCACTGAAAAAATATCTGCTTAAAAGACTTGATACAAGTGATGACAAAAAGTAAATTACAAATACGTGTCAAATAAGTCATCTAAACAATTTTTTAATTGAAATGACTTTTTTAAGACGGAAAAAAGAAGACGAATTTCCTATGACTCCTGGGATCAACATCTGTATAATTTATTTATATAAAGAAACTTGGGTTTGAGACGAAAAAAAAATATGTCTTGTCCTTTTGAAATACATTTTTATGACATCTTAAAGTTGTCTCTGTGCTAATTAAGTGTGTTCGAGAGATATCGTCAGTGAAAAAATTTCAAAAAAGTTTTTTTTTTTCTAATAACATTAGAAATGTTTGACTGATTAATTTTAAACTTTTTTTGCGCTAGAGGCTAAAAAACTGGGCCGAATGCCGCATTGGATATCTAAATTGGAGCTCAAGAAGCTCGAAAGTCGCAAGTTTTGGGGCTGACTCGCAGGGTCAACCGCGCTTTCCAGGTTTTTTTTATATACATCTATCAGAAAAAGAAAAATTTAATGAGAATAAGATGGTAGCTGTGAGATTATTCAGAAGACACTAAGCTAATTTTTATAATCTATAGATGTAATTATTATATACATCGGGAGAAAAATCATTATATAGATCTACGGACAGCTAAATCCTGCATTCGACTTAAATTGACGATTAAATTTTATCATTATTTTTATCTACATAAATCTGAATCTATATATTGATATCACTGTAGATTTAGTATTTAAAAAAAAATAAGATCTGAGTTAATTTTATCAGATCTAGTGTTTTCTCTGATACATATATAAATATATTTGTATAGTAAATTTTTTTTTAAACACAGAACCAATAATTGTTTAAAATTGAATTTTCAGTATAAAACATTTATATTCCATTCACTTTTATATCTTAATTCTTAAAATATTGAAATTTTAAGCCACCAAACAAAATTAAAAAATTATAAAATTACGGTAAAAGTTATAAAATGAAATCAATAGTTTAAAAAAATAAAAATATGGAACAATATTAATAGATTAAAAAAAAAAAGAAAAAAAAATGTTAAGAGCATTTGTTATTATTGAATGTCATGATTTTGTAAAGTGTATTGATAAGTTTAATAATAATAATAATAATAATGATATTGAATAGTGACATTGAATTAGTTTCATGGGGCATGAAGAACAAAAGGTAATTTACAAAGCAACGTACATACGTCGATGAGAGTGAAACAGAAACAATTACTCGTGGTTGTTTTATCGAGCGTTACTTACACTATTTAAATACACATACATGTATATATTTTTTTTATACACATTGTATATGAGTTGTTGCATAATCATAATCATCATTTATCATTTGGATAGAAACAAGTGACTGAAAGAATTAATAAATTATAATAAAATTAAATTAAATTAATAGTTGAATATTAAATGGGGTTTAAAAAATAAAAATAGAAACAAAAAAAAAAAAAATGAGAACAAGTTGACGTAGGTTTTAATAAAAAAAAAAGTAAGTAAAGAGTAGAAAAGTACATGTAAAAAAAGAGTGAAATCGATCGTGTGGGAAAGGCGAGTGTTCTCTCACTTTATTCGCGTGTACTTTTTTTCTCTTAATTTATTTATTTTTTTATTTATGCTTTTTTATTCGTGTCCGAGTGATTAAAGAGCTTTTTTTTTTTTTTTTTTATATCGGGAGTTGACCTCGAGAGGTTGACGACGCTTAGATTAATTTTACAATGTAACTACTGTGTGTGGGTTGTTTTTTTTGTTAAAAAAAAAAAAAAAAAATTTGGTTAATTCTTTATTTTTTTTTTTTTTTATTAAAATATTACAGACGAAAAAAATATACACATTTTAATAACATGATAAGGGGAAAATCAATTAATAAAATCGACGTAGGAAATTTTGTTTCCGTATTTAAATGGACTCTGTAATAAATCCAATAAATCTAATCGAACTCTAGTGTCATCATAGGAAAAAATGCTATCACTAGGGCCAAGATTTTTGCTTTGATTTAAAAATAATAATTAATGCTGTCAAATTTTTGATATTACGGCGAAAATATTGGTCGTATAAAAAAATTTTGCAAACAAAAGTTGTAGGGGATTTAATTTTATAAAGAAAATGTCTCTTATAATTTTTTCTTAGGATCAATAGGAAAGCCGTAATTTCAAAATTGAAATTTCATAATTTTCAAAAATTTGAATCATTCATTATGAATCTTAATTTTAAAATTACGGTGAAAATTTTGGTCGTATAAAAAAATCATAAGAGGCATTTTTTTTCGAAAATAAAATTTCCTACAATTTTTGTTTAAAAACTTTTTTTATAAGACCAATATTTTCACCGTAATACCAAATATTCTAACTATTCATTCAAAATTAAGGCAAAAATCTTGTCCCTAGCTATCACAAACATTAAGAGAAAATTTTTAGATCCTTGGCGCGATAATTTTTAAATTTAGCGGCAATTTGAATTTTTGTTTTGTTATTTAAAAAAAAAAAAATAATAAATTCTGAACGTGCATTTTTTTCCCAATTTTAAACATCGAATAGGAAAAAAAAACTCAAACAGTTCCAATATCAACAATAATAATTAAAAAAAAAATGAGTAGGGAATAGAAAAAAAAATGACAGACTTTTTACAAAATCCAATAGAATAAATTAGATTTTTAGTATAATCATTAATCAGAAGACAATAGAACTCAAATTTAGAGCTAAGTATAATTTTGGAACCCAGCTTTATTAATTACCGATTTAAACCCACAATTTTTAATAATTAAAAAAAAATAATAATCAACATATTTGGGAATTTTTTTTTTTAAACTCTTATAAAATCACAAAAGGATCCGAAAAAAATTTCAAATATTCATCAGTATCAATGATAACAATTCAAAATGATAAATTAATACAAATATATTTAAATATGAAAAAAAAAAAGTGTCACATTTAAATGTAATTTTAAACTTAAGGTATCCTCATTGTACAGATAGAAATAAATTAAAGGCCACTAACTCTTTATTGGTATTAATTAATCTTCAATCGTCTATTTTAAGCTTAAAATGAAAAATACAAAAAAATTCCTCAGAGTAATAAAATGAAATAACATGTAATTAAATTTCTCACAAATAATTTAATTTTAATTACTTTAAAATATGGCATTGAGGATGTACTTAAATTGTTTAGTACATTGTTTAGTGATCTACTTGAATAGTTATGAATAAAAATCAAACCGTCACTCGCACAATGAAGTAAAATAACAAAAACTATAAATATTTTCACTTTACGCTTGCATGGATTCTACTTGTCGTTGATGGAGTTCAGTTTCTAATGTCTGACACAAACTCCAATTATGTATATTAAATATAGATATATATATATTTTACATCCAACGTTTATGTTATCATTTATGTACAACCTACGCAGCTGTTGTTACACTATGATATATATATTTTTTTCCATGTTTTTATGGCAAACATTAAACCGGAAGATAATTATTTTAAATACCGCCTTCTTTAGGCATTTGTTTTATTAGATATTTTTTTTTTACTACTTAGTTAATTAAAAAAAAATTGAATAAATTCCATTTTTTTTTTTTTTTTTAATTTTTTAAACTCATTAAGGAATTTAAATGGATTTTTATTTCAATTACAGCAGGTTTGAAAAAAATTTTGAGCATTAATTCTTATTTATAACTGCAATAATTTTAAAAATATAAATAATTAAAATTTTTTAATATAAAGTTTTATTGATTTTCAAAGTAAAAAAAAAACAAATAAATAAAATCTATATTAATAAATTAGACATTTTTTATGTTCGCACTAACCGAAAAAAAAATATGTACTAAACATAAACACATAATGTATATCATTGAATTTATTTTAAAAAAATATTTTTTGAATTTATAAAAAAAGTTAAAATTTTTATTTCATTTTCGCGCTTTTTAAATAAAATGTGTAATTTATTTTCATTAAACCTCCAATAACCAGGATTGTTTTTTTCAATTAAAAATAAATATATATATATAATATTATACACAAATGAGCACAAGATTTTTAACTTCCCACTAAGAAAATAGAAAATTTTCAAAAATTCGACAAGTTATTGGTTTCGGTCCAATTATCGAAAATCGAATTTCTATCAGATCTTCTCGTTTTGAGGTTCTAGAAAGCTATTCTGACTAATTTCAAGATGATGCCCGAGTTTATGTATGTAAATATCTATAACTTTTGAAAAGATGAACCGATTTTGATCGTCAAGGTGGAATTCGACAAGGCTTGTTAATATTTAAAAGCTGTGAAAAATTGAGCTTGGTCGGTAGGGCTCGTTCGGAGATATTCCAAAAATAAACTTTCTTCAAAAACGTTTTTTTCGGATAACTTTTTACGGGCTCGATGGATTGATTCCAAAATCTAATCAGCTCTAAAACTTCATAAGCCGCGTCGAATGCCACCTTAAACATCAAAATCAGTTCATTCGTTCGAGAGATATCGTTGGAGAAAAAATGGTACAAAAAGTATTTTTTTAGAAAATAAAGGCATACAAAAGTATTTTCGAGCTTGAAAATGTATTAACAACAATTGTTTCGAGCTCAACGAGCTCGAAAACAGCGGAAAGTTTCGGGGCTGGCCCGCAAGGTCAGGCGATTTTCAGAATTTTTTTTTTTGCCGCTAACCACGAAAACTAAAAAATATTTAAAAACAAATCAAAACTGGCTTACACATACCGCAGCTTATAAAAATTTAGTATATTTGAGTTTAAAAATTTATAAAATCTATTACATGTTATTCTTTATAGATACAATAAAAAAATTTCTTGTACTTTTTTATGTAAATCCTTTTTTCTTCAAGTGTTTTAAAAATTTTTTTTATTTATGAAATATTAAAAAAAAATCTGTTTCTGGTGGAGTTTTTATTTTTTATTCTCATTAACCCCTGGGGTTATGACTTTTTTATGTTGGGGGTAGATTCCGAATGACATTATAGATCTTCAACCAAATTTACATCAACTTTCGATAAATTTCTCCTATTTCGAAGTTTCGACTAATAAATTATTAAGTTTACAAAAGAATTAGCTCAGACTTTTTTTGTATCAAATTAAATTCTCTATATAAAACATTTTTGTAAATTTTTGGAAATTTTTTAATAAATTCAATAGTTTAAAAGATACTTAACTTTTAAATCGTAAAATTAGAAGTAAATACATTTTAAAATTAAAAATTAAAAAAAAAATCAACTATCATTGACATGCGTTTGTTGTCATTGACATGAAAATTTCACACGATTGACTTGAATTAAAATCAATTAGCCGTCAAGTTAAATTATTCTGTTGTCATTCAAAAATTTAAATTCAATATCTATTTTAAATAAAAAATAAAAATAATCTCATCCATGCAATATTTGTTTTTTTATTGCACAATTTTTCATGTACCATTGAACAATATTATATATATTTTTCGGTCACACGCATGTTCTCACCATCTCGCAATATAATATACGGAGGGTGCGAAAAGAAATGAAATAAATGAGTATATAAATTTAATATTGATCGCAACCCAGAATAATACAAATATTTTAAATAATAAATAAATAAATTATATTAAACTGAGTATTTAGTTTGAATATAAAAATTTAATAAAATTATAAATTGATTAATAATTTAATTATTTATTAATTAATCTAGTAGATGTAATTCAATGTGTAATAATTACGCGAAACTATGTCAATTAGTGGTAAATATAAAAATTTTCATTCAATAGATAATTTTAACGGTTTTATGAGAAAAAAGATATATAATATTGTATATACATACATTTATGTGTAGAACATTATAAATATGATTTATTAATTATTACTGTTATCATTATTAATTGCTTGTATTTAAGTTAAGATAATGTAATAATTATGTATTTATTTTTTAGTAAATAATAATAATAATAATATTTCTTTAATGGTTTAAAACTATAATATCTTTGAAATTATTGAATTTACATAAAAATTAATAGAGACCTTTTTTTTAGAGTATTCAATTTTCTACAAAAAAGATCTGGAGTAATTTTTTTATAAATTTTATATTTAATGAGTTATTTTGGTTTTTTAAAAATTGATAACTTGGATACTATTGAATTGATGAAGAAATCTATAGACATTTTTTTGTAGAGAATCTAATTTACTATAAAATTGCAAGTGTTTTTTTTTTTTAGAGGATTTTTAATTTAAATTTCATCTCAATTATCAGATAATAAAATTATCTATAAACAAAATCCGAATAATTAAAAAAAAATTTGATTTAAATTATTTTGATTTTCATGCCAACAATAAAATTTAACATTTTTAAAACTTTTTCCATAGATCTTAAGTCAAAATTGCAGCCGAATTATTTAAATTACAAAAAAAAAAAAAGAAAAAAAAAACACCTCCATATACTTTTATTTAGAATAAAAAATTCTCTACCAAAAAGATCCTCACAATTTTTAATCTCTATTCAATATTCTACAACTTATTTCCAAAATAACTAAGATGAAAACAAATAAAAAAAAAATGCTGATCAATTAAAAACAAAAATAATAATTTTAAATTAATCATAGCAACCAATATTGCAACTCCAATAAAATTGCTGTCAGCATTTTACCCTAATGAAAAAATAATAATAATAAAAATAAGCAACAGTATTTGAAATAAAAAAAATATCATCAAAAATTATTATCATTAAACTCTAACCTAAAGCATCGTAATCAAAATTAATAACGAGTACTTGTAAATATACATATCTGTCGATTTTATAAAATATAAAACAAAGTTTAACTTACATATATTCGGTCAGGTCAAATAAAATAAATTAAAAAACAAGTTGACGACAAGACATTAAAGAGAGATATCACTTAAACACTAAAACACACTGTGCACTATTACTGTATTACTGTGAATATGAATTACAATTTATATATTTCGTGACCCTAACATCCACCCTACGGTACTACGGCTGACTACGGCTGACTACGGCTGACTACGGCCACTACGGGTTGGATACTGTAATCTGTGTCTGTACTGAGTACTGACTGTACTTGTTATTGCTACTTGCTCCTTGCGTTCTTACACTGCTTACACTGCTTACACTCTCCTTACTCTTCACTTCTCTCGTCCTCTCCTCGTCTCGTAGGCACTCGTAGCACTCGTAGCTATTTCACCAGTAAAAAAGTGGGGACAATTATTTAAATAAAAATAATAAATATACATATACTGGTTACACATTCTCATTTAGTTGAATTTATTTTATTTAGATCGCAGCACTTTAGCTTTTAAAATTTTTGTTTTTTCCCGCACATGCGCAATAATTACTGCGCATGCGCGGTTGAAATTTAAATATGCTGCTGCGCTGACGTATGTTTTCAAGTTTTGAATTGAAAATAAAATAATAAATAATTTTTTTTTTTTTTTTTTTTTTAAATATAATTAACTATAATTTATCAGTATTAATTAACGTAAATAAATAAAAATATTAATTATCCGTCATCAATTATTGATTATAATTATAATTAATTTTTCAAGAAAAGCGGGAATAATAAATTATTAAAAATTCTAGGTTATGTTTACAAAATAATGGACAATGAAAATCCAGTAATTTATGGTCTAGAATTTCAGGTAATTAATTTTAATTAATTATAATTATAATTTATAAATAATGAATTGAAATTAAATAAAAGGCCCGAGCTTTATCAGCACAAAATGCAGAAACTGATGTCGTTAGATTTATTGTTGGTACTCAGTCGCTTAAACTGTCAAACAATCAAATTCATCTTGTTGAGTTTAATGACGAGACAAATAAATTGAAAACACAAATATATAATCATGATATCGGGGAAATATGGTCATTACATTCATCACCGACAGATCCAAGTTTTTTTATTACTTCTTACAATACAATAAATGGTAAAAAAAAAAAAAACTAATAATATTTAAAATAAATAAACCAAGGAATAATAATTTTATAGATCAAGGAATGTGTGTAATGAAAGGTGCACTTTGGAAACTACCTGACGAACAAAAGTATACAAACGATGTTGAAGATTTAGTTAAAATATTTGATATTGACACATCAATACACGGAAATGATTTAAAGACAATAATTTACCATCCAATGGAAGGTTCTAAAGCTGTTGCTGTTGTTGACAATAATTTTGTTTTATGGGATTTAGCTGAATCAATAAAGGTATTTTTTTATTACTTTTACTACTTCCTTAGACCCTTAAACCTGGACCTTGAACTTTAAATTTAATAACCATTAAAATTGAAGCCATCAACAATTGGTACATTGTCTACAAAAGGACAACCACGTTTTACAACCGGTAAATGGAATCCTCACAATGGTTGCAACCAATTTGTGACATTGAATGATAACAATGTACGTGGATGGGATTTTCGTACCCCAAATGAAGAAGCATGGACAATATTAAATGCCCATTCCCAAATAGTCAGGTATTAAATTATCCTGAATAATATTTTAAGTCCAGGTCAGTTATTTTTCATTTTTAACAAGGATTTAAAATTATAGAGACCTGGACTTTAATGTTAACAAACAATATATTTTGTCAACTTGTGGCGACGATGGTTACATGAAATTCTGGGACATACGGAGCACCACGGAGCCAATTATTTCCCGAATGGAACATTCCCACTGGGTATGGAATATTAGGATTAATAAATTTCATGACCAGTTAGTTCTTACCTCGAGCAGTGACTCGAGAGTAATTTTGTCTAGTATTCCGTCAGTCTCTTCAGAACCTTTTGGTCCGATTGGTCATGACGAAGACTCGATTGATGAATCTGTCAATCGTAATAAGTAAGTTTTTATTTATAGTCAAAGCTCGTTATAAAAAAACGTCAGAATTATCGCAAATTATCTGTCATGAGCAACAATTTACGTTTCAATAAGTTGTTTTATTAACATGTTGATTTTTACTATTAATTCTTACTGGAGGAGTAAAAATAATTCCAAGTTATTAGTTGTTTGTGTCGAATCGAATACTTAAATTTTGATAAAATAATTCGATTGCATGAATTACTCGTCAGTTCTTTTGTCATTAAGAAATTTTTTTTCTATTCAAAAAATTATATTTTATTCACAATAAGTAACTTTTGTTTTTGAAAATAATAAAATTATCCCATGCCAAAAAAGTTTAAATTATTCATAAGTTTTTTAAGTATTTGTTAATTTTCTAATTATTAGTTAATTATTGTTATAAAAACTTTAGAATGATTCAAAATCTCATGAATCAAGAAAAATATAAAATAAAAACAATAAAAATTGGTAATGTTTATAACGAGCGTAAAAACATGAAATTTGAGCATCCGAAATAAGTGGGAAAATTTAAAAGTCGTAACAACAAGCGTGATAGGATAAAATGCTTATAACGAGTTTTCACTGAATTTATTTATTTATCACCGACAAAAATGTTTGATTGTTAAATTTTTTTGTTAGACTTGATGACGGTGTAATTGGCAAATTTGAAGAACATGAAGACAGTGTTTATGCTGTTGAATGGTCATCAGCAGATCCATGGACATTTGCATCATTAAGTTACGATGGGAGGCTTGTTATCAATAAAGTACCGCGTAAATATAAATATAAAATATTATTATAACTTTAATAATAATAAATAAAAACAGGCTGATTCAATCTAAATAATAAAAGTTATTTATTATAATAAATACATCAAAAACGTTCGGAAATACGAGAGGAAACATTACGCAATTGTCCGTAAACTTTTGAAGGCGGGGAACCGAGAATCAAATTACAAATAGCACGTCTGGCGATTTGAATATTTTGAAATGACCCCAGGATATGAACTTTATGATCCGCTAGGACGACACGCGTGCGTGTTACGTTCTCAATAGTGAACTTTGTGCGACCACCCTTGCCGGCTAGACGACCGATCGCTCGGGACAAGTGGTCGCCTTTCAAAGGCTTGACATCCTGGACCTCGAAAGTCTCAACAAAGAGATCGTCGAGTCTGATTAGAGCCAGTGCATCCTCGACTTCGAATCCCAGAACAAAGGCTTTAACAAAGTCTGCTCCTTTCTGTAGATTTGAAATGTCTGGGGTAGTTGGACCTGTTCGCAATTCAACGTTGCGAGTTTTTAAATTAAATCTTATTTGTAATTGCAGGTGTTCTACAACGGGAGTGAAGATTTTTTCCCAGTTTTCTTTTAGTGGAGTGTAGCGATGTGCCGGTACTGAAACCTGTAAGTTTTATTTATTCATTTATTTTTATTTTTTTAAATTAATCTATTGCTTATGATAAATTGAGGTATAAAAATTACTTACTTTACGTTGCTCATTACCACCAACATTTTTAGCTCGTTTTGTTGAACTTTTATTTTTAACTTTCCCCTCAATACCATTGACAGTATCCACCTAATAAACAATTATAAATTAAATAATAGACATAGTTATCACGGTAATTAATAAATTAATTATAAATATTTATAACCTCACCTCCATTAAACTTTCACTATCATGACGGCGTTTTGATGATTTCGCTTCAGTATTTTTATTTTCTGGTAATTTCATCATTTTATTATTTTTATTTAATTAAAATTATAATTCAAATTTATTTGTTTATTTTAATAATAATAGTAATAATGGATACACGTGATTTTAACTTAACAATATTATATTTTTAATACCCTCTATCTCTATTTTTACAATATTTTTATAACTCGCCAGCAGTGTGCTCATATGGCTCTTCTGCATGACGCGCGCGCGGAGATTTTTGAAAATAAAAAATACGCGGGAATATTCAAACTGAAAATTATGGTGTGAATTTAATATTCATAATAATAATAATAATAATTAACGAATAAATAATTATGACAATAATAATAATAAACTCTTTATTATGAAAAATGTTTAAATACACTCAGTAACAATAATTTATGTTTTTTTATATCCATTATAATAACAATTAATAACTTTTATAAATAGTAATATTAATTTATTGCGATCCAAAGAATATTAAATAATTTAAATCGTCTAACAAGATCTAATTATCTACGTGGATTGAATTTTGAAAATTAAAATTTAAATAACAAATTTCATGTAAATCTCACAAGCTATTAAACAAACAAAAAAAAATTTTATAGTATAACTTTTTAAACATTTATTATATTTTGTTTTACAATATAAATAATTAGTTAACAAACGGGACACACTTTAAATTTTAAAACGTCATAATCTAGTAAAACTAATGCATCAGAAACAAATCAATGATTATTCGGCAAATTATGTGGTAAATATTAACTTTGGTAATATAAGTTTAAAATTGAGCCGTAAACATCACAACAATTTACCAAACATTATTTCTAATATATTTAAACCGAGAATAATCATGTAGAATAAATAAATAAGTGCAATATAATATCTACGGTAGAATGACCACACGTCTATTAACAATCCGAACTTTATCTTCTAAAAATCGATTATTGACATTTTCTCTTCTCATTTGTTCGAGTCGAATTTTCAATTTCCGTTGTCTTTCGCGAATCAGTTGTTGGCGCCGCGATTTTTTTATTTTAACGGTCATTATTTCGATGATAAAAATAACAACCGACAACCCTATTGCTGCTGCTAAAATATAGTAAGCCTGCTCTAAATCTTCGAAATCAACGGCATCGTACTGAGCGGATGATTCAACAGCTTCCTTAGCTTTTAATTTATTGAAGGGATAATATAAATTTTGTTTTTCCCAATAGTCAAATAAACCCGATTCTTGTATTCTCAGTGCTATTTCATCAATTTTATTTTTCAGGGGAAAATTTTTTCTAGACCAAAAAAAACTATACGTCGAAATCTCGAATGTCCGAAATATATGAAAATTATGTTTAGACGCCATATCGAACTGTTGTTTATTTTTATAAACGCAAGCTGTTGTATCGTCTTTCAAAATTCGCTCATAACATTCCTCAATAGAATATAATGGAGCATGTAAACGTTTGACATCAGTATTCAATTCTAATTTCATTTCGATAACAGTTTTTTTAAACGCAAAATTAACATAAACGTTGTAATCTAAATAAAACAAATCTTTGATACTTGCGGGATAATTACGTTCTATTGTTGTCGATGATGAAATTAGTTCGCCTTGTAATTCAGGACAAATTATAAAAACGAAAAGAGTCATTGTCACGAACATTAAACACATCGAGTATGAATTGAGTGGTGCTGATATCCCGGAATTTACAACAAATCTAATTATGTCCAAAAAACTATTACTATATGCAGGGTCATTATTAACGTCATGGTCATCAATGAAATGATTGTTAATATTATTCAAGATTATTATAATATATGCAATCATTAAAACAATAAGTACGATAAGAACAAGTTTATAGTTTTTAAAATTACGGTTATTTTCAACGGGCATTAGAGTGCCATTTTTTTTAATTATCACGAAGATATCATTATCAGGGCCCGGATAGAAAACATCTACGAATTTATAACCATCATTGGTAATATACTGTAGATTTAAGCAAACGTCGTGAGTACCATTCATAATTGTTTCCAGATAACCAACTGGCGTATTGTTAACGTATCGACCTGTAATACCACAATTAATTATCGGAGTGACGTTAAGAGATAAGAATAAGTTTTCAAAAAACTGTAAAAATGTATATGCTAGAGGATCTGATAATTTCCTGATATTAACTATGTCATTTGGGTTCCGACAAGTCTTTGGTTTTCCAGATGAAACCGCTTTTATAGGGTAGCCGTTGAGATGTTTGGTTTTATCAAAAGTCAGGCTAGGGCATAATTTCGTATCTGTAATAAAGAAATATCGTTTAATATAATATAATTTTAATATTCTTTAGATCATAATTGATATTTACCGTTTAAATATGGTTGTTTGTAGAGAGTCCAATGTTCATCTTGATCTTGTTCAGGTCTGCTGTCATCGATCGGTTGGTTAACACGATGAATTTCCCGCCAGGGCGAAGGCGCGTGGTTCGAAAAGGGATTAAAAGTATACAACATTGTTCGCGTGTCAGCAATTACATTATTCGGTCTTGTTTCATTATTATCAGGCTCAAGACAAACGTAGAACGAGGACAGCAAATCCATTTTCCAAACCACTTTTAGCACTTTTTCTCCATCTTTATCGCAATTGTTAGTATTGTGTCGGACGATAAAAAAATGTGAGTTGACGTTCCAGGTGGACAAAGACGCTAATTCTCGAAGAGTCGTTTTGAGTTTCTTGACAGATTTAACCGATAAAACGTACGTAGGATGTCTTGGGTTGTAATACGGTTCTATATTTTTAGCCCGAAAAGTGTCATTGATCACGATAATTGGATAGTCTGTTTCAAAAAAAGTCACGTCGTTACTCGGATCAGTTGTCTCAGTGTAAGCAATATCGGTCAAATCTTCACTGATGAATACCGGATTCAACCGGTCAGCGAAACATGATTTCAATACAAATTTCTATTTAATATAACAACAAAAAAATGATTTAATTAAAAAATTTAAAGAAATTACTATCAAATATAAAATTTATAATTACCAATTGTTCGGAAACTTGAGCCGGTATCGATGCATTTGAAAAATAAATTATATCTAATGTATTTACCCCAATTAACCACCATATTATTTTCTGAATCCACTTCATTTTTTATTATTTTATATGAATAAAAGAAAAATAATTACTAAAGTGATCCGGATATCACGAAATTAGTAGAAAAAGTCCATAATTAATTATCTCTTGTAAATTTTTATTGACGATACAATGATGTTTTGTTTTTTGAATTTATCAAAAATCAACGAAATAAAAATAACAATCATTGATTGTTTATAAAATAAAAAAAAAAAAAGAATGAATGAAATTGATCAACTGACGGCGTTATTATTATTATTTTTTTTTTTTTTGCTGTAAATACGTTTGTTCGCTTTGGTGTTACAATCGTAACTGAGTAGTCTATTTCAAAAACAATAAATTAGCCACTCAACGTAATTAGTAACACGTCAGTATACATTTAGTTTTTTATAATAATGACAATAGTAGAATCAATATAACACAGAACGGTCCTGGGTAATAAAAATTTTGTTTTTCAAGTAGATTCGATAGAAATCTAGTTATTGCATTTGCTCATGGTGAAGTTTTAATAGAATTTTGCAATTATCCATCATAATAATTATATATGAGTAGGTTTCAAAAATACTATGCGTTTAAAAGTTTGTATAATATATATATTCTATAGTTCTGCCGCGATTTATGTTATTGCATTTGGAATTATGATATACAAGTCGTTCTGAATCTTGTTGTCTTGGTAGTCCCATTACTTAAATCAAGCACTTGGTTAAATTTGTGGTATGATATATGTAGTAATTGTCGAGAATTGTTTTTAGGGTGATGGTACGGCATTCATTGATGAAACTAAACTTTTATTTAGTCTTTTTACTTTTTATTAAATGGTCATTTTCACAGACTTTATTGAGATTTAAGTTATTTTAGTGAAAAATTTACGTTCATTCTGGCTGCCGAATAGCATTTTATTTTCATTGATACGTGGGAAAAATAAATTAATAAATAGTTATGTATTTTATTTTATTTTTTTACCCATCTTTACAAAAGCATTTATAATATTTATTCACATATGGATATGTGAACAAAAAAAATTTCAAATTTTAAATTACAATAATTTTAATAATTTTTCAATAAAAAAAAAAAAAAAAAAACTATCCATCAATACTTTTATATAAACATGATTAAATTATCTATACAATATAATTATTATTATTAATTATTGCATTTGTTGTGTAAAAAGCATTAATTTACCTATTTGTAAAAAAAAAAAATTAAATCATTACTTTATTTACAATTATATTACTTTGTCATTTGAGTCTTTATTAATTAATTAATTAATTAATTAATAAATTAATTAACTGACAGAATAATTTTATATAATAATAATAATTAAATAGTAGTGAGGCAACTGTTGATTTACGTTTTATTTTAATCAATAAGCTTTAAGTATTTCATTTTATTTTATTGTGTCGTCGGTGACTAGTATTGTCGATTAATTATTTTTTATACATTAATTAAACTAATGTATTATAATAATAATAATTATTATTAAATCGAACAATCGGAAGACAATAAAACAATCCGGAATAAAATTTATAGCTATTGTATTAAATTGATTTTATTTACATTGCGGCGATTAATAGTAATTAATAATTAATTGTAAATAATTAAGGATTTATTTATTTCGTAGTGAAGGTCATCGTCGATTTACAGGTCCGATTGTTTTATTGAATAGTGTGTTGGCTATTGCGATGACCGGTGAAAATAATTTTAATGGGCAATCACTGTGATAAAATATAAATTATTAATTAATTGATTAATTTATAAATTAGTTATTACTTATTACCATTTAAGATAGAACTTACCATACACCAGTGACAGGTTGAGCTTCATTCCCACTTACAATAAATAATGGAAATAAGATTGAAAATACACAGCCACTAAAACAATTTGACTTTTAGTAATTAAGTAATTAAAAATAAATAAAATGTTTAAGATTACACGGATTAATTATTTACCTTATTACGTAAGAATTAGGTAATTGAGTTAATACAGCTAATGGTAATCCAAAGCCGACGAAATAGGGCCAATTACCCTCAATAAATGTAAGTCTACGGTGTAATTCCCATCCCATGTTGAACCATTTGTATTCAAAGGCATATAGAGCATACAAAAGGCACATGTGGATGAGAGCTAAAAGTTCCCCAATTGGTGGAAGCGGTACTTGAGACACGAGCATACCTTGCCCCAAAAATAACGCCTGCACCAGGATACTAAATAACGTATCTGCCACTAATTTACTTACACTTGATAGTAATAACGGTCTGCCTTGTCGGTGTCGGTATGCACTGTCCGCTATATCCTAAATTATTATATTAATATTTTTAACGGACAATTTGTCATCCAGCCTCAATAAACTTTTAAATAATAATAATAAAACAAGATAAATAGTTGTTGTTGTTTTTACCTGAAACCAAAGACTATTGACAATCCGACTCAATAAAAATAATGGCAGCACCCATACGGTGCCGAATGTCAATGACAGAAATGGTTTTGTCCAGGACCATACGGCCATTCCCATTCCCGGCGAGTGCCCAAATATTATTGTTAATAAATATTTTAAAGACGGCAACAATCCACATTCAAATATTAATATACTGGCCCAAAATACTCCTCCATTCAATGCGCAGCACTGAATTGTTCGTTTCAATATTTTTGATTCTCTATAAATTAAAAAAAAAAAACATATTAAAATTTTATTACTTATTTATTTATCTATTTGATAATAAATATAATTTATTACCTCGGTTCTTTTAATTTAACAGGTGAATTATTAAATCCATCTTTTTTTACGTGCTGCGAAATTTTAGCAGGTGAATTTTTAAGTATACGTTCATTTATTTGTTTGTCCATATAGAAAAGTACTATTGCTCCCTTCAAACTGTCCACGAATCCGCAGTACATGGCCCTAAATATTCCCTAATAATAATTATAATATATTAAACAATTTATAAATAAAAAAATATCTTTTACTCAAAAATTTACAATTTCAAATTTTTAAATTTCGCGCGCATTTCATTTCAAGCTAATTAAATTTAATTATTTAGTTTTTTATATATTCATAACTTAAACTAATTTTATTATTTTAGAAAAATATATAATAATAATAATAATAATAATAATGACAATTACTATTATTATTATTATTATTTTTATTTTTATTTTTATAACCTTGAATTTATATTCCCAATGAATTGACATTTTTAAAAAATATATATAATTTCAAAAAAAATATAATAACTTGTAAAATGTATAACAATTAGTTTGTAAAAAAAAAAAAATTAAACTAAAAATTTTAAATTATTAATAATTATAATTAATAAAACTTACTGCGATATTGTCCATCGTTGATTGATACGAATTGTTGAATAAACAATGATTAAATTAATTATTTATTTTTAATTATTTGTCATATCGAATACAATGATAGTGTCGAGTTTTTTAAATCATGTATATGTATGTATATATATATTTATGTACAAATATTGAGTAAAATACAAAATATAGAAAAGAAAAAAAAAAAAAAACAAAACGAAAGGTAACTAAAAAATTAAAACTTATTAAATTGTATTTTTAAAAATTCATGTTACACAATAAATTTTTAAACTTATCAACTTTATTTAAATTCTACATTATGAAAATGAATATTTAATTGATGAATATCTTTTAAACACTTCTTATCGTATTATAATTTCTCAGTGACTATTTTTTTTCTTTTCTACAACAAAGAGGACAGTAACAATATGCGCGCGCATTCAAATATTCGCGCCATCTTGGATTAGGTAGCGGAAAAAATTTCAAAAATTAATAAATTGTCTATTAATAGATAGTTAATTATTATTTCAAATATTCAATAAGATATAGGATAAAATAGATAAATTTTTAATTGAAAAAAGAGTTTTTGATATTGAGCATTATTAATCAATGACTAATTATTATTGGTTCTTTATATGTATTGTCAATTTGCGCGGAATTTGATAATATACGCGATAATAATTGATTTGTTTATTAAAAAAAAAAAAAAAAAAAAAAAGGATTTCATTTTAAGCAATTTTTATTTCGACACAATAAAAACTTAAATATCGAAAGTAGATCAGTAATTTAGTATCAATTTTACGGAAAATTTTAATCATCATATAGTAATTTTGAGCAAACCCTGTTTAGAAAATTTCATCGAATTCAATATACTCTCATAAATTCCCATAAAGATTTTATAAAAATGAATGAGTTCTATATGAGAAGTGCTACAGTTAAATGTAGGGCCTTGTACATACAGCCATAAGAATTTATCGGATTTTTTAAGCAGAAAAATTTTATAATCGATGAAATCCAACTAAATCCAAAATCTTAAGATCTTATTTCATATATTTTTTTTTTATTATTTAAATAATTAATTAATTAAATAAACAATTTTTTTACCAAAACATAAAATTCCAAAACTAAAAAATATTCATTATATTTTATATTTCCTCAACCAAACTTATCATATATATTAAGCAAAAAAGAATAATAAAAATCAAAACCAAAATAATCAAAATTGAATGTTTGATTCCGGAAACATATTATTGTTGCTGATGAATTATTTCACCTACATATCGAATTGTTAGATACGGATCGTTACCAGTTTCATATACGGCCGTTTCTATAACAAATTTACCGTCTGGTGAACCTGGTGGTAATTTATCTGTTGGAATTGTGTACTTAATTATTTCATAGTCCCCCTATGATTAAATAAAATAATTAAATAAATAAATCTAAACAAAATTAATTAATTGTAAAAATCTAATAAAATTGATTACAGCTTTAACGGGACAATTTTTAGGAAAATTGTTGCTAAACACTCCATTTCTAAAAAAATCGTGACGGATTTCATCATCTTCGTACCCCTCACAAACTTTTACATCATAATCAATAATTACATTGCCCTCAAATTCAGCTATTAGTTTTATCTATTTTTGAATTTATTTCTTAATTAATTAAATTATTTATTTAGCACACTTAAATTAATTACCATCATATTTTCAGGGTAATCTTTTTTTATTGCACATTTCATGGAAAATACATTCCCGGGACTCAATATTTTGCTAAACCAATCATCAAAATATGGATTATTTGGCGCATTATTTATTGTTATTTTTTCTAATTTTATTTGTGCAGTCGGCTGAAATAATTTTTAAATTATTATAATTAATAAAATATATACTTTTTCATATCATCTTCGTTCATTTGAACAGACCGATCAGCTTTATTATACCCAAAGAATTTAAATTTTATTTTGACGTGATATTTATTTATTAATATTAGTTATTTAATCTTAAAATAAATGAAAATTTTATGAAAACTTACATCCTGTCCAATTGCTAAGTTGACAAACAAAATAGTGAATAAAAATTGAGTCAATAAACGTTTCATGATTTTTTAAATATTTACTCAAAATTATTAACAAATCATAGTGATATCAACATTCAAAGTGATATCTATTTTTTTTTTTTTTTTTTTTTTTTCATGACTATTTATATCGACTTGTATCACATTTATCTAATAATTAAATCAGTTATATAATTTTATTTCTGATAAACAATATCTAGATTAATAACCTGTAATTAATATATATGTATTAAATAAATCAACAAGCAGGATGTAGAAATCTTTTATTATTTATACTATTATACTAATAAACAATAACTAATAAAAACAATTACATATATATATATATATATATATATATATATATATATATATATATATAATATATTGTTGTTTTCGGGAATCACCTACATAATTTATCAAAAAAATTATAAATCTGCTTAGTAATTTCTCAAAAATTTTAGAACCCTAAAGAATATTTTTTTCAGAAAGTTATTAAAAAAATTCAAAAATTTTATTTATTCATTATATTCTAAAATAAATATAAAGGTTTAGGCGTTATTTTTATTTATTTAATTTTACAAAGTTTTTCGTAGAGTTATCACCCTAAAGTACCATTGTCCTAAGGGTCTTAAGGTACAGTTGCTTCGTAATAAAGTTCAATTCAAAAGTATTTTGGGAAAACATTTTGTCGAAGCCTTTATCGATTTATCTGTCACATATCAATTACTATAGTATTTTTAGCTTCCCGCTAAGAAGATTGAAAATTTTAAAAAATTCGAGAAGTTATTGGTTTCGATCCGATTTTCGAAAATCGAATTTCTATCAGATTTTGATGTTTTGAGGTTCTAGGAAGCTATTCTGACTAATTTCAAGATCATGTCCGAGTCTATGTATGTATGTATGTATGTATGTATGTATGTATGTATGTATGTATGTATGTATGTAGGTGGTGTTCGATGCCGCTTATCGATATCTAAAAGCTGTGAAAAATTGAGCTTGATCGGTAGGGTGCGTTCGAAAATATTCCAAAAATAAAATTTTTTCAAAAATGTTTTTTTTTGGCTAATTTGTAATGTGCTCGATGGATTGATTCCAAAATCAACTGGGCTCTGAAACTTTATAAGCCACGTCGAATGACACCTCAACCATCAAAATCGGTTCATTCGTTCAAGAGAAACCGATAACGAAAGAATTAAAATACAAATTTATTTTCAGAATTTTCGAAATTTCTCAAAAACGACTAGATAAATCAATTTTAAAATCTGATTAGCTCTAGAACTCAATAAAACGCGTTGATTGCTGCCTTAACCATCTCAATCGGTTAATGCGTTGGAGAGATATCGTTGGAGAAAGAAATGGTAAAAAACGGGTTTTTCCAAATATCTTTGAAACGGCTGAACCGATCAATTTCAAATTTTAATCAGCTGTAGAATTCAGTAAAACGCGCCGATTGCCACCTCAAACGTCAACATCGGTTCATTAGTTCAAATGATACCGGCGTTGAAACGTTAAAAAAAATAAAATTTTATGTTTTTTTTTTTCCGGATAAATCATAATATAATGTACTAAAATGTGTCTACAATCGTACCAACTCTTCCTCTTTATAGTCTCTTTCGATCATCATATAATGTCATTTAACTACTTCTTTAGTTTAAATCATATTATCAACAAAAAAATTTAAAAATTACAGTTTTTAATATTTCTCTCGGATATTTTATATATTATTGCTCTGACATGAGTCAAAATTTATTTAAATCTTGATTTTGATCACTGAAATTGATTTCTGCCTCAATACATTCATTTTATTTTATTGAACATAATCGGGAATAAAAATTTAAAAACCGCTTCTTCATTAATGATTTTCGATTCTTGAATTTTCAAACTTTAACATAAAATGTAACTTGTTAGAGCTTTAAAAGCTCATAAAAAACCAATTGCATATAATAGAATTTTCGAGCTCGAAAACAGCGGGAAATTTTCTCTCCAAAAATGAATCAGTGAAATTCACTTAAAATTAGTGAATATTCACTAGGAACCAGCTATAAGGTTGAATTAGTGGTAAACTTATAGCTGTAGAAATAGTGACTATCCACTGATTCGCGAGAATTTCATTAATTCATTTTTAGAGAGTTGGGGCTGGCCCAACCGCAGGGCCAACCGACGCTCAGATTTTCTTTACTAAGATACATTAAATATATATTATTATATTTTCGAAACTTGGTGTGGTTTTTCTCTGTGTGGATAAATTACGGAGTTATTACAATACATTTCAGCTAAAATTTGTGGTAACAGTTGACGTACAAGGCAGTCCTACTACAGTGTAATCTCGAAAATGAAACATAAAACTTGATTCTTTTGGAAAAATCACGCGAGCTAAAAAGGATTAATAAAATTATTTTTACTACTTAAATAATTAACCAAATAAATACGAAATAATATAAATATAAATTATATTTTTTATTTCCTCAGATAAATTTTTTATCTATAAAACATGTAAAATTATAATTATTAATAATTAGTAATTAATCAAAAAAATCTAAATAAATTTAAATCTTAGTTGCTGTGCATTCAAAAAAGACATAATAACAAAAACCAAAACCAAAATAATTAAAATTGAATGCTTGATTCCGGGAACATATTATTGTTGCTGATGAATTATTTCACCTACATAGCGAATTGTTAGATACGGATCGTTACCAGTTTCATATATGGCCGTTTCTATAACAAATTTACCGTCTGGTGAACCTGGTGGTAATTTATCTGTTGGAATTGTGTACTTAATTATTTCATAGTCCCCCTATGATTAAATAAAATAATTAAATAAATAAATCTAAACAAAATTAATTAATTGTAAAAATCTAATAAAATTGATTACAGCTTTAACGGGACAATTTTTAGGAAAATTGTTGCTAAACACTCCATTACTGAAAAAATCGTGACGGATTTCATCATCTTCGTACCCCTCACAAACTTTTACATCATAATCAATAATTACATTGCCCTCAAATTCAGCCATTAGTTTTATCTATTTTTGAATTTATTTCTTAATTAATTAAATTATTTATTTAGCACACTTAAATTAATTACCATCATATTTTCAGGATAATCTTTTTTTACTGTAGATTTCATCGAAAATACATTCCCGGGACTCAATATTTTGCTAGACCAATCATCAAAATATGGATTATTTGGCGCATTATTTATTGTTATTTTTTCTAATTTGACTTGTGCAGTCGGCTGAAATAGATAGATAGATAAATAGATAGATAGATCATATAATTTATTTGGCCATCAAGTCATCACTTCTTGCGGCCATCAAAAGCAAAAATACATAAAAATATTCTTATGTTCTTTCTACAATTGCAATAATACTGTTCTTAATAATTTTTAAATTATTATAATTAACAAAGTAAAAGACTTTTATAAGTAATTAAGTTGACATTTATAATTAGGACGTCCGATTTAACATCTGAATCAAGTTATTAAGAAGCTCTCATCAAGATGTCGAACACGCCACTGAGTGAATTCAATATTATACACTCATAAGAAGAGTTCTCAAAGAGAATTAAATAGATTTCGTTAATTCACTTTTAAAGAGTACGTATCATTCGTACTGAATCAAATCCAACTATCCAATTCGACGAATTTTGAATCAAACTCTCTAAAACTGAATTATTGAATATTCGTTATAGTTCAGAATGATAGTCATACCACTTATACCAAAAACTGGTACGATTATGAAAATTTAATATTTGAAAGCTGATTATAATTTTCTCCACTCAAAAAGTTAAAAACAATTTAAAAACTTTCGGATAATTCTAAAATTGACGAATAATTTGATTTGATTCGAACACGATTCGCATACCCCTAAAAAAACTTTATGAAAACTTACCTCCTGTCCGATTACTAAATTGATTGATAAAATCGTAAATAAAAATTGAATCAACAAATGCTTCATGATTTTACTTACAAGTTATTAAAACTTATGAACAAATTATAATTCTAGATGGTGATTTTTTTTTTCCGCTATTTATAATAATTTTTATATCACTTATCTAGTAATCAATTCTATTGTATCAATTTTTTATTGTGATACATTGTCGCTTGATTAAATCTAAGTTGATAGCCTATATAATTAAAATATTAAATATGAAATCGAGGAACAAAATAACAGGATGTTGAATTCCTTTATTATTCATTATTATATTAATATAAAATAAATAATAGAAACCAAAATAATGTAAAAGAATAGTTATCTTATTTTATAAGTATATATAATTTTAGTTGTATCTAGAAATCACTTACATAATTTATCAGAAATACAATAATATTTCAGTAATTCAGTATGACTTTAGTTCCCCCAATGATAACTTGAAAAAGCTTTTCGATCTAATAACCTACAAAGATTCAGGCCATCAGTATTAGAATTATATTAAGAAGATTACGATTAACAATTAAATCTTCGAGCAAGTTAGATTTTAAAAAAAATCGAGTAAGTATACCCTGATTAAAAGAAACGATTTAAATCGATTCAAAACATGGAAATTTTAATAAGCAATTAAAAATCATTTAATACGATTTAAAATAAAAAAATTGAATACTTTTAAATCTACATTGAATCAACATCAGCAATTAGATTGCATTAAAAAAAAATTCGAAAAATCTAATTGTATTGAATCGTTTCAAATCGATTCCGTAAAAACCGTGACTCGAAAAATTATTTTGCTGGAAGATCTTCAAACTAGAGATTTCAAACTTCAGTTCGTTTTTTTTTTTAAACTTCCCGCTAAGAAAATTGAAAATTTTAAAAAATTCGGGAAGTTATTGGTTTCGGTCCAATTTTCAAAAATCGAAATTCTAAGAGATATTGACGTTTTGAGGTTCTAGGAAGCTATTCTGACTAATTTCAAGATGATGCCCGAGTTTATGTATGTAAATATCTATAACTTTTGAAAAGATGAACCGATTTTGATCGTCAAGGTGTCATTCGACGCGGCTTGTCAATATCTAAAAGCTGAAAAAATTGAGCTCAATCGGTAGGTTGCGTTCGGAGATATTCCAAAAATAAACTTTTTTCAAACATGTTTTTTTTTGATAACTTGTAATGTACTCGATGGATTTATTCCAAAATCAACTGGGCTCTGAAGCTTCATAAGCCGCGTCGAATGCCACCTCCCTTATAGGAAGGAACAATAGGCCCAAGCTTGGCCGAGGCTTGGCGCAAGACTTATTTACTCTGGGGAAAGCTTGAAATCCAAGCTTGGCCCAAGTCTGTCTAAGCATCGAAATGATAACACCCAGCCAAGCTTGAGTGACAGCGCTGTGCCAAGACTGCATCTTAGTATTGGCCCAATATCGAGAGCCAGTATTGTGCCATGACTGTTGCTAAATAAGCATCTATGCTTATTAAAAATAAATTAAAAAAAAAAAATATTAGTAGACATGTGCGTGATGGTAACATATGGAAATAAATTTGTACTCAGAGAAATCAGGTGGATCGATGAAACTAATTTTTTTTTTGCATTTGCTGGGTCTCGAACCTGGTCCTCCAAGGCTGGTAGGCAAGCGTCATATCCACTAGGCTGCTAAGCTATTCACAGAAGCCAGAGGTTTTTAGGTACCATTTGTTATTTCGACTGGCAAACCAAGGCTCGTCACTTGAGTAATGGCTGAATCTTGGCCCAAGACTGGCAAACCAAGGCTTGTCACTTGAGTATTGGCTGAATCTTGGCCCAAGACTGGCAGACCAAGGCTCGTCACTAGAGTAATGGCTAAATCTTGGCCCAAGGCTGGCAAACCAAGGCTCGTCTCGTGAGTAATGGCTAAATCTTGGCCCCAGGCTGGCAAACCAAGGCTTGTCACTTGAGTAATGGCTTAATCTTGGCCCAAGGCTGGCAAACCAAGGCTCGTCACTTGAGCGTTGGTCGGATCTCGGACCAACCTTGGGAGGCCGAGTCTCGGTAGTCCAGTATTGTGCCGAGACCGGCCCCGTTGTCAATATTTTTTTTCCTACAAGGGGCTCAACCGTCTCAATCAGTTTATTCGTTCGAGAGATATCGTTTGAGGAAAAAATGATAAAAAACGGTTTTTTTTCCGAAAACAATGGCAGACAATAGTATTTTCGAACTCGGAGAGCTCGAAAATGTATCCACAACAATTTTTCGAGTTCAAGGAGCTCGAAAACGGCGGGAAGTTTGGGGCTGGCCCGCAGGGTCAACTGACAGACCGATTTTTTTACTTTTTCGATACGATCATTTTTCACGAAAATACAGCCTTTCAAAAATAACTAAAAGATTTATAAAAATTTCTTGTTCCTTTAATTTTTTAGATAAGTGTAGTATAGTTATCATTGATACCTACCTGTCAGGAATTACAATAGTATGCCGTACTTCGGCAATGCCACAGAGGTTCGTGATCATAATCGAATCTGGAATTTTTTCAGCATGCCAATATTCGTTTTGTTTCATCAAGTTCTGATAAGATACGAATTAGGCTTACCTTAGTTATACAAGTCTAGTTCGGGCCAAACTGATTTTTCGGCAAGCCTCACCAAAATTTCTAGTTGGGTATAAGGGGGAGCCATCTATAAATATCTTAAAAAATTCTGCAGCAAATCTAATCTAATGGATCTTATTACGCAAGTATTTTAATAGCCAAGTATACGGCAACAGATTTACTTAAGATATCTTTTACTTAGAAAGTATCTTGCCTTAGAGATCTTCAAGACTGATGATTCTGCAGACTTGCTTGAGACTTGAGATACAAATTTCCATAGAACATCTTTTAGAATGTTACTACCGTTACTACTCCATATAAATATTTAATAAATATATAATATTTTTAATTATAGGTCAGAGTAAACAAAAAGAGCATTTAATATAATAACACACAAGAGTAACATAGTTATAAATTGCAATGTAAGATAGCTATAGGTAAATAAAAATGGTTGATAGAGTTCATACATCTTACGTCTAATATATTATATAAAGTAAGAAGAATAAATACTTAAAGATGTCACAAAACTGACGTCTTATTCATATATAGTGTCTTCAAGAACTCTTAATTAGAAGTTGTTAATAATAATGGTATTTAAATAGTATATTGCATAGTTAGGTTACTAAGATAGTCTTTATGTGGCGAGTGCAATGTTTTCAGCACACGTCTTCGGGCCACATGCACGGGCCGGAGGCCCGTGCATGTGACCCTACGACTCGTGCTGAAAACATTGCACTCGCCACATAAAGACTATCTGAGTAACCTACTATGCACTATATTTTATTCAACAATTGCCTGATTTACGTGATTTATGACTATTTGCGATGCGAAGTCTGTGGCTGTTTAGCGACACGGTGCTTTCCCGAAATTACAACAAACCATCGACTCTAAAAAAATGGCAATTTTTCCAAAAATTAATTTATTATTATTTTATATTAAGCAATTTATCATTATTTATTTATAGCTTGACAATGAGTTTTAATTTGTTTAAAAGTCACATGACATAACAGTACATGGTATAAAAAAAATACAACGACAACCATGTGATACAGCACTCTACATATGATGAATTGATGTAGCCATATTTAGTGTACTAGCCGTTCAAATTACATTTTGACTAAAAACTTCAAGTTGTTCTATGAGTTCTTATGATGCTTAATAGATGGAGCTCAGTTAAAAATCTTAAGACGCGTGGTGAAATGTCATTTCAACACTCACGTTTCACAACGTCGGTGGAAGTCGAGGACATCTACTTTGACTTTACTCAACTTCTTTACACCGGTCGATAAACAGCCGTTTAGGGTTCGCAACGCAAACGTCATAAAGCGCGCAAATCAGGCCTGCGTTGAATAAAAGTCATTATAAAACTTTTCTTGAAAACACTTTTAAAAAAACATTGTATAATGTAAAGTAATTCTGATAATTTGAATACTGGCTGGGTAACGTAAAACTTTATGAAATTTTTTGAAATAATACTCATTAACTTATTGATGATTTTCTATTAGATTTTATCCAAGTTTTTTTAAAATCTTTCGTAAAAGACTTGCTGAAGAATCTTCGTGAATAATGTTATTAGGAATAATTCTAAATAAAAAATTGATTTAAAAAAAAAAAAATGTTTGAAAAAAAGCATATTGTCTCTTGAAACGAAAAAAAATTTATAAGGATTAAGAAATGAAATAACTAATTTTTTATTATAATTTACACAAGTAATAAGTAATTATCATAATAATAATAATTTTTAACTAATAATCCGAACTATAAATTGAAAAAATAAATGATTGCCATAGTCAACATAAAAGAAATAAAAACTAAATATAGTTAAAAATTATCCGCCGATTCCAAGTCCTCCAGGTATTCCAGGTATTTCAGGTAATTTGTGTGATAATTTTCCATCGAATTCTATTTTCACGTAAGCAGGATCTTTACCCTTTTCATACACAGTAATCACACCAGAAAATTTACCGTCTGGTACACCCGGTGGTAATTTTTCTTTTGGAACTTTATATTTATAGATTTCATAGTAGTCAGCCTGTCGATAAATAAAATAATAAATAAATATATAAATATAAAAATA
The DNA here is from genome assembly GCA_964016945.1 of Microplitis deprimator. Taxonomy (NCBI): domain Eukaryota; kingdom Metazoa; phylum Arthropoda; class Insecta; order Hymenoptera; family Braconidae; genus Microplitis; species Microplitis deprimator. The sequence goes on along the minus strand of OZ024716.1, from coordinate 63,434 downwards.
ATAAAATAAACAATAAAAATAATTACCGGTGCAACTGGGCAACTTTTAGGAAATTTACCATCAGGTTTTCCATTTTTAAGTATATCTTCACCATAAGCCTTATCTGTAAATGCATCACATGCTGGAATATCAAAGTTAGCAAATTCTACTCCTTCATATTCCATTACTCCACCCATCTATTTTTAAGTAATAAATTATTTTATTATTTTATTTTTATTGTTAATTTATAATCAAGTAAATTACCATCATAATGTCATGAGGTATAAGTTTTTTTACTGGACTTTTAATAGTAACTATATCTCCAGGACTAAGAATTTCAGCGGTCCAATCACCCAAATATGGATTTGGCATATTAGTGATTGTTACATTAGTAAACTTGAGCTCTGTAGTTTGCTAGAATAATTTTTTTATCATTTCTATAATTAATAAATTAAATATTATTTAAAAAGAATCCATAAAAAAAAAGCTTCATTAAAATTTTAAATTTACTGTCGTAAGATAAAATCAACGAATTTACTTTAATTATCACACATTTTATATATATTTATTTATTATAATTTAAGGGTTTTAATAATTATTTATCATCGAGGCTGTACACTGTAAAAAATAATTTGAAAATTACAATACAAAAGGAATTGAATTTTCATAACTAGATATTTGAATTGTATTTTCAATAAAAAAAAGCTTCAAATTTAATGTAAGTAATTTAATAATCAAGCTGGTATTTAAAATTAAGAAAAAGAATATGAATTTTAATAAGCGTACTTAAAATTTATACTTGTTTTTTAAATTTTCAAAGCAAGTATTTAAAATTCTAAGACATATTGAATTTTAATAATTCCATTTGAAATTTCATAATAATACTTATTTGAAAATTCAAATGCTTGTATATGAAATTTCTGCGCGTGACGTGATACGTGTTCAGTAATCAAGGATTGTGTATTAATGAAATATATAATAAATGTGAGTAATGTGAGCGGTGTACGTCAGACTTTATTATTGTTAATAAGTTTTTATTTCCTCAATAATATAAATTAAATAAAACTTGTGACTGAACTGAACATCATTGAGAGTATACAGTAATAAATGTGATATATAGCATAATGCTAATAAACATAATATAGTTTTATAGTGATTTAAGTATTAAAATGTGATTTAACTTTAAAACATTTATTTAATTTCTACTTTTTTGAACGTTTAAGAAAAAAAAATATAATTACCCGCTATATTATATTATATTATATTATAACAATGGTTAATAAGAAAAAAAAAAATTGATAATGTTGTTTGTAAGGAATTGATAACAGTTTACAAAATGTTCAAGTTTTATCAATAACCATTTTTTTTTACTTTACATACCTAATAGTCTTTAATTTCCATGTAACCATACACAGTTAAAATAATTGGTTGAATTTTCAAAACATTGTATATAACGCAATAAACACATACAATTGTGTTTGAAATTTCATTGTAACGATCGTATAGAATTTAAATTGCACGCTTTTGAATTTTCAAATAAACGCTTAAGATTTTCAAATACATCTATTTGAAAATTAAAAACGAAGTATTTGAAAATCCAAAGTGTTAATTTGAAAATTCAAAAACGTGTATTTTAAATTCTATATGAAATTAGTAATGAAATTTCAATTAGTAATGTATGTGTTTATTGCGTTATATACAATGTTTTGAAAATTCAAACAATTTTTTTAACAGTGTAGATTAGATGAGTGTTTTGATGATAATTAAAAAAAATTTAACTCAATTTATGGCATACTTTGGGTTTTATTTACATTCCGTATTATATATACTCTAATGTCTAAACAGATCCGACTGACAGCGCCAAGGATTTAAATTTTGTTTGAAATAATATTTTTTTTTTTTTAAATTATTCATTTATTCGAATCTTAATAATATTTACTTACTATTATTAGTTATTTCAATTTTAAATTAATTGAAAATTTATGAAAACTTACATCTTGTCCTAGTGCTAAATTGACCGATAATATAGTCAATAAAAATTGAATCAACAACCGTTTCATGATTTTATTCACAAATAATTAAAACTCATGAAAAAATGGAAATTTAATGTGATATATATTTTTACCGCTATTTATATTTACTTTTATTCTATTTATCTAATAAATAAATCTCTTATATAATTTTTTAAAATCTATATTGATTACTTTTGATTGATACGCGGTATTAAACAAATCATGAGACAGGATGTTATATATTTTATTTTTATTATTGTTTATTGTTAATAAACAACAAACAATAATAATAATAATGATATAATTGATACATCATCAGGCGAGAGTTAATAGTAATTTTTAGTTCATGTTCGAATCTATTTACATATCGTATAGTATTTGGTAAATATATATTTTTATCTCAGGATGATGTCTACGTTGCACAAATCCCACTAAATATTTATAACTCTCTAAACAGTCTTTGACATCGGTGGATGAGAAATATAATTTCTTCGACAATTACTTGCAAAATCTTTGTTCCAGCTACTATTTTACCAATTATTGATTATTACTCTGTAGCTCTTTTCAATGTTTATAAAAAACTTTATACAAAACTACAGCGACTTGTAAATAGTAAAATAAAGTTTGTATTTAATTAATCTTAAACGTGATGGCTTATATTATACTCGATTACTCGATCCCTATCGATACTCACTAAATTGGTTGAATATCAAATCACGCACGTGACATCAGAAGAACTTTAATTCCTATAGATGTTTAAGAGTAAAAGGATACTAAAATCATAAAATCTGGTAAATTATCTTCGAAAAATAAAAATTATGTCTTGTAATTCACAAGTTTTTAAAAATAAAATCTTTTATTTTCTGTTAAATTTTATTAAGCTAGAATAAGGTAGTCAGTAAATAGGAAATTTTCATATTTTATTTGATATTAAGTGTGTAGTTCATATAAAAATTTTATATGTACTGTATATCATACCCCTAGTAGTATTGTCTTAATCAAGTAAGTCAAAAAAATTATTCAAACGCATCAAGTGTAACAAGTATTGATCAGCAGTAGGAATCTTAAGCAGATTTACTTAAGATATTATTATATCTTTTACTTAGAAAGTGTATTGTCTTAGGCTTCCCCAAGACTGATCGTGCAGACTCGCGTAAAATTTTAGATAAAAATTTACATAAAAACTTGTATAAAAATGCTACTAGAGACGCAATAACTGTTGCTATCAGGCGTATTATTATAATATAAATTTTAAAATAAATGAATAATTATTGTATAAATTATAAGCTTCTTGAATTAAATTTTGGGTATAAATAAATTAAAAAAAATGTATTATGCAGCATCTAATTTATTTATCTATACAAGCAGGATAATTATCTATAACGATTATATTTAATCATGGATCAAAATAATAAAATCATAAAAATTTTTTTCGGAAACGCAAAAAACGAAAGATAAAAAGTCAATGTCCGGGTCGAGTTTACATCCCATGAGTTAATTCACCTTCGACATGAATTGTTATATACGGATCTTTTTCAGGTTCATAAATGGTTACGTCAGCGATTATTTTACCGTCTGGTGCACCCTCTGGTATTTTATCTTTGGTAATAATATATTTGCTTATTTCAAAATTACTACCCTGTAAATAAATGAAATAAATAAAATAAAAAATTAAAATCTGTATAAGGAATTGAGTTATTGAATAAAAATACTTACGGGTTTTACTGGACAACTTTTAGGGAATTTACCGTCAGGTATTCCTTTTGCCAAAATATCTTTACCAATAGTTTCATCATCGAATGCTTCGCAAACAGTTGTATCTACATCAGCAACTTGATTCCCATCAAATTGAATAACTGCTGACATCTATTTTTAAAATAAATTTATTTATTTAGTGAATTATTATTTTATTTTTTATTTTTTATTTTTACATTATTAGATACATTACCCTCATATTTTCAGGTAAATCTTTTTTAACTGGAGATTTTATAGAGACTGTATCACCAGGACTAAATATTTCGCCGGACCAATCATCGAAGAATGGATTATTTGCCACAGTATTAACTGTTATTTTATCTAACTTAACTTTTGCCTGAGATAATTCATATATTATTATTAATCAACGAACAAAATTTTTTTTATTAAAAACTTAATTTATTATAATTAAACAGGCGGTAAAAAGCAGTGGAAAAATTACAGTTTTTAATTAAAATTACAGGGCTCTCGTATAAAAAACTTTAAGTATTATAGTTTGCACTGTCCCTAATTAAAGAAAACGTTTTTCTAATCATTTTGAATCGTTTCTTTTTATCAGGGGTAATAATTGTTATAGATAGAAAATTTTACAGGTTGAATACCTTTTGAAAAAAGTTTTATATGAAACTTTAATAATTACTACGTCTCAGAAATAATGTAATTTTTACAGTTTCGGAGTCGAAGGACTTTGCTGATATTTTAAACTCTAATAAATCTTGGATATATACATTAAATTTTTCCACTACTTTTTTTCCTTCAATCTTGAGGAAATCTAAGACAAGGTACTTCTGTAAGATATCTTAATAAATCTGTTGCTGTACTTGGCTAAGATATTTGCATAATAAAGACCCATAAGCGGAGCCGCATAGTAAAATTAATAACAATTATATATATCTTTTTGTAAATTTTACTATGGTCATATATTAATGTTTGGATGTGTTTATTTCAATTTTCGTCAGACTACCAACATGATCTGACTTTACTATATGACACCATGGCATTATTTAAAACGAGAATAATTTCTCCATGTACTTTGAGTTTTGATTGAATTTTCGTATTTCCGAATATACTCAAACAATTAAACAGAAACCGACCAGCGGCGCCGAGAATAAAAATTTTATGAGATACTTTTTCTTAAAATTATTCATTTATTTATAAATCGTGATAATATTTATTTATTCTTATTAGTTATTCAGTATTATAATAAAGAAAAACTTTATTAAAACTTACCTCCTGTCCGATTGCTAAATTGACTGATAAAACAGTCAATAAAAATTGAATCAACAAATGCTTCATGGTTTTACCACCAATAATTGGAACTTGTGAACAAATTATAATTCAAAGTGATGATACAATGTATTTTTACGGCTATTTATATGGATTTTTATAAAATTTATCTGGTATCAAAATGTATTATGTAAATTTTTTTTTTTTTTTTTGTAATACATTGTTGTTCAATAAAATCTAGATTGATTACTTAAAATTGATACGTGTATTTTATTAATCGTGAGACAGGATGTTTACATCCTCTTTATTAACAATAAATAATAAAAATAATTTTTATCTTGTGATTTATTGAATTAATAATAAAAATAACAATAATCATTGTTAGTGTTGTTGTTATTAGTATTATTATGTCTTTGTTTTAAATGCTCGGGGGATTATCTCGGATAGTCTGACTCTATACCGAGGGCTGATCGTAATTGTCATCTGTTATACTATACTTATCCGAGTAACACATGCTTGAGCAAGATTCTGGTGGCAGTGCCTTGAGCAAAACCCCTAGTCACTAGTGTTTTTTTCTACGTACGGGTCTTGCGCAAGTTCATGTAGCAAGAAATCGTAATCAAGACCTGTGCAAGACTTGCTCAAGGTCAAGGCATTGTACACAAGAATATTAAAGATATCTTAGATACGGTGCAGTTTGAAGGGATTCTGTCGCATTTCTTGCACCAGTAACCAGTTACGGCAGGTACTTACCCTGATTAAGAAAAATGATTTACTCTGTGCTAAGTGTATATCTATATATTAGTCGATTCAAATTGTTTTGAATTATTTAAAATAATTTTTCTTAGAGTACGCAACGTTTACTCAAGATTTGCTCAAGATTTGCTCAAGATTTGCTCAAGGCTCAAGGTGCAATAATTTTTAAGTAACTTAATGTATTTACATATATATTAGAATTTTCAAGAATGTTATCTAATTTCCAGAACATTGCAAAACATTCTTGACTAATTATTTTATTTATTTATTAATCATGGAGCAGTCACTCACTCTAGAAATCCAGAACATTTTAGAATCATTAGAATTAATTTTAAGTGATTTCAATCAACTTAGTCCAAATTGGAGCATTCCAGATGTGTCTTTAAATTTTTAGAACAATCCAGAACGTTATATATTAATTAAAAGTAATTTTCGAATAATTTAAAAAATAAATTTATATTTTAGAACTGAGATTTCAAGATTATTTCCGAAATGTTTAGATTATATTTTTGAAATTTCTAGAACAATCTAGAACATTCTTAACCAATCATAGACACATTTTTAAAGTTGACCTTTTTTCAACCCCCATATCTTTTACACCCTTATAGTTATCAACTCTAAAATCGGGGAGAAAACAATAACTTGCCGAATTTCTGAAAATTTAAAATTTTCTTAGCGGAAAGTTAAAAATATACCAAGTACAAAATGATAAATTTTCAAGCCTATTTTTTTGTCCGAGTTTACTTTTCTTATCAGCACAGAACAGGGCATTATATGCTGACAAAATATAATGTGTTAAACGTTTCCGGATTTTCTTATTATTATAGACCTACTACATAATGTGTCTATTAGTAGCTACTGCATCTATAAGATTATTATTATTATAATAATCAGCAAATAAATATGACCTATTAAAAATTATTGAATGTTATAATTTTGCAATAAATTTTGCTGACTTGTATATTTATAATTATAATTCCTTTTGTTAAATGTTTTGAATGTGTGTTTGTTTTTGAACATAAATAAAATTTACATGCATACACGCACATACATAAAAAATCTATATTTGCATGTATCAATAGATATTGCCATGTAAGTATCAATAAGGAAGCATGAATAAATAAATATAGATACTATCATATGATTAATAAGAAACAAAACAAAAAAAACTATAATCTAATATTTTATCTTTATTTTTTCTGATAAAAATAAATTACGTGGAAATTATAAATAAAATGAAACCAAATATTTATCTAAAAATTATTGAAACTAATTAGTCATAAGTTAAGTATAAATTAAAAATAAATTTTCACTTTTAGCCTCTCCTGTAAACTCTCTCTTTCATTTCCTCGCTTCTTTCGCGCCTCCGCGCGCGCATTTAAAATAAAAAGGTTTTTTTTTAAATAATGCGCGCGCATCTGATGGTGTCATGGCGTCGGCAGTCTTATGTCAATTCTCTCGTAATACTCGTCATCATAAATAAATATGTATTTCACCATAAATAGTAACAATATATAAATAATAGTAGTGACAATATCGATATATATGTCAACATAAGTGTAATTGTCTGTAGAAAAAAAAAAAAAAAAAAAAAAAACCTTTTCTAATCCAGCATTTAAAGTTGAAAAATATTTTTAAAATGTCTTTGCTCTCCAGCTCTCACGTACACGCTGTTTATTTTCAATAGTTTGTTTTTTTTATTTTTAAATTATTTATTGTACCAATAAATTAATATTTAGGCAATAACTGCAGTACAGTGAATTAAATAAATAAATTAATATCTATATTTAAAAATGGCTGAAAGTGAACCGCGAAATGAAGAAACAATAACCATAAATCCTGTAGCACAAGGACATCCTTCATGTAATTTAATAAGACAAATTGGTTATGTACCATGTACACCACCACCTTCGTATCCCAATATTAATTTACCGCCAGGACATCCGGCAAATTTAATAAATGATCGAGGCGCACCACCTTCATATGAAGAAGTCATAGATCGTAATGGTATTTTTTTTTTTTATTATTTTTATTTTTATATTAATTATTTACAAAGTTATTTTTAAGGATTATTGAAAAAGTTCACTTAGTTGCTTATTTCATAAATAATTGAAATAATAATAATAATAATAATTATTATTATGTGCAATTGTTTATTTTGGAAATGGAGATGAAGCTAAAGCTAAAGGTCAAGGTTTACGTGCTGGTCGACGTTTTTTTTTTATTTACTTAGATTCCGACTTTTATGGACTCTATGTCCTTGGAGATGTTTGAGAAAAGATTTTTATTTATTTATTTGTTAATTTTTTATTATTATTATTATTATTATTTTTTTTTTTTTTTTTTGGTATTAAATTATGACTGGAAATTTTTTGGCGAATATTGATTAAAAAGAATGTCCTTGCGTTCAGTCATTTTACTTATAATTTAGCGCTCTTTAAAATAGCTCATAGGTTATTGCAATAAAAACAAAAGAAAACAATAAATCTGGGCAACGGTTGGCCCTGCAGACCAGCCCTAAAACTTTCCGCTATTTTCGAACTCAATAATGTTTTAGAATCCGATTCTTTTTTTATGAGCTTTCAAGTAAAAACAAGTTACGTTTTATGTTGAAGTTTAAAAATTTAAGAATAAAAAATAATGAATGAACAAGCTTTTTTTAAATTCTTATAAAAAATTATGTTCAACAAAATAAATGGATTTAGGCAGAAATCAATGTAAGTGATCAAAATAAGAATTTGGATGAGTTTTGAGCTCAGATCAGAGTGCTACTAGATATAAAATATCCGAAAAATTCGTTAAAATCGGTCTTTATTTATTTTTTCTTCTTGCTGATAATATTAATTGAACTAAAGAACGAGTTGCATTGCATAATGTGGTAATTTAAAGAGATAAAAACAAAGAATAGGTATGATTTTCAACACATTTTAGTACTTAATATTAAGATCTATCCGGAAAAAATGACATAAAATGTTATTCTTTAAACGTTTTGTCTTCGATATCTTCTGAACTAATCGATCGATTTTGATGTTTAATGTGGAAATCGTCGGGTTTTATTGAATTCTAGAGCTGATTAGACTTTCAAATGGATTGGTCAAGTCGTTTCATAGATATTCGAAAAAAATCCTTTTTTACCATTTCTTTTTTCAACGATTTCTCTCAAAAGAATTTACCGATTAAGATTGTACTATTGTACCATTTTTACTAATCTGCAGTATAATTTATACAAATCGTAAAATTTACAATACTGATTTTAAGAATCAACAAAAAAATTGAACTTTCCATTAATAATAGTAATTTTTGTTTTTGATTGTAAATTTCTCTTCGGAAAATAATTTTTATTTGACGACTATAAATATTAGCTAATTTTGAGCTGCGTTTTTTTCCGTGTACTCGGACATCATTACAAAATTAGTCAGAATAGCTTCCTAGGACCTCAAAACGTTGACATCTGATAAAATTTAGATTTTAGAAAATCGGGGTGAAAATAACAACTTGCCAAATTTTTTCGGAAATTGTTGATTTTTTAAAAAATTAACTTGTAATTATTTATTAATTTAATTAATTTTTCAACTCAAAATTCATTACTGTAAAAAAATCTTGTCACAATAAATATAAATTAGTTTTAAAATTCAAAGTTTCGTTCCTTCAGAAAATAATTATTTTAAAGAAAATTTCATTATTCATAAAAAACAAAAAAAAAATAAGTTCTTATAATTGTTGATAAATTAAATAAATATTGAAATTAAAAAATAATGAATTATTTATTTTAGTAACTTTTAATAAATCAAATATCCAGTTATTAATATTCTCAAAAAAACAAATTTTTTTTTTATTTTGAATAAATTAATAAATTTAAAATTTCAAAATTCAACTATATTAATCATTAATAATTTTCTTGTAATGACCTTCTATGTATAAAATATCACTTTATATATAATTATTTTACCCAGCATAATTTAATAGCCTTCAAATCCTGTATATTAATTATTTAAAAAAAAAAGCTTAATAAATAATATATTATTACAGCTCCACCACCTTCATACGATTCACTCTTTGGTCGTATGAGAGAAGCCCATAAAACTTCTAAGGGCGTATTTGACTTTTTACTTAACATCGTAGTCCTACTTTTGGGCACCAGTAAGTTATTATTAAATTACCAAATTAAATAAATAAATAATTAAAATATTTATTATTATTAAATTTTTTTTAGTTGGCTGTACAATAATAATTGGCGTAACTATAGTAGTACCAGTATGCATGATGATAATCGGTGCGATGTATCTGTACGATTGTCCACAAGGAGAATACATTCCAGTGTATTTATTAGTCGGCGGTGGTTTCGGTGTATTCAAACAATTATTATATTTATCAGCACGTGTCCGTCAGCGGCCAGAAGATCGCGATGAAGAGAGAATACGTCAATCACCAACATTAACGTTAATTAATTGTTTTACACTCGGATGGTTTATTATTGGTAATTTATTACATGAATCAATCAATCAATATATTTTATTAATGCGTTACTGATGTCTTGGTCGTTTATTTTTTTTAAATTTACTCAACAACTACAGTAAAGTTTTTTAACGTCCACATGAAATAAATTTTCAAAATTTTTACGACTAAAATTCTGATAAAAATTTTGTTCTTGCTATTGATAAATAACTGACTATAAAAAAAAAACTTAAATACAGCTGACTTGTGCAATAATTTCCATCACAAGTTCCTGGTTGCAGACACTAATGAAAAAAATCATCAAATGGATACTACATAGAGCTGCACAAGATTCCATACAAAAGACAATTGTAGTAGTCTTGTACTTATTTTTTTTTTTTCAAGTGTCTTGCGGGAAACTCGTACTCCCGTGGTTAAGAAAAGGGCAGTAACTTTACTTACTGCTTTTCTATTTAACTAATATTAAATTAACATTAGTAAGATAGAAAAGCAGTAAGTGAACTTACTGCTCTTTTCCTAACCACGGCAGCGTACGTGTCTACGTGTTATTTATAATTGTCTATTGGACATGAACTGTAGATATCTTATATATGACTCGTTGATAAAATTACTTACGCAGTGACAGAAATTTATTAAAGATACTCGCGCTTGATTTGTGGCAATTTACCCCTTCCTTTAGCCTATTACGATATATCTGTGGCACTTGTCGAGGAAATCTTTAGCAAGCCATGCGTGAGAATCTTTAAAATATTTCTGTCGCAAGTTTTGCCCAAGAAATCATTAAGTAATTTCATCGACCAGTCGTGTTAGCTTGCAAAATTCTTTAGATGTAATATCCAAGATTTAAAAAAAAATATTAACTGCATCGGTGACGCAATAAATGTAAAGAAAGATGAATAAACTAATGCGTAATTATATATTTATAGGTTCAATGTGGGTTTATAAAGAGTACGAGCCAAATTATGATCCATCATTGGGTAAATACTGCAATAAAACGCTATATTTATTTGCATTTTGGTTAATAACTTCAGTTTATATATGTCTGGGTGTAGTTACCGTAGGATTATGTTGCATTTCAGTAGCAAGTATTACTTTTCAAAGACGACCACCAGATCGTCTAGTCGCCATGTGAAATAACGTTATTACTATTTCGTTTATATGATGAACAAATTAACGCACAAATTTTTTTTTTTTTTTTTAACAAAAATAATGCTTTAATTTATACTTTTTATCCTTTAGATAATTAATGTGCCATCGGATTAATTTAAATATATAATTATAATAAGTAATATCTGAACAATCAATAGATCAAATTAATCAATTAATAATAATAATAATAATAATAATAATAATAAATGGACGGGCTGTGGATTAATTTCTTTTTATAAATACTCGGGTGCCAACTGACAATTTTTTTTATATTTATTATATTAATTACATCGATGTAATTAATGTATTTTTATTTATAAATAACATTTTAAATTTAACAATACTCAATTATTTTTTAAAAACAATACTCTTATTAAATAAGTAGTAAAGACTGTAAAGTAACTAATTTTATTTTTCCGTCCACGGAATTATTAAACTTTTATATTTATTAGATTTACTTTTTATTTTAATTTAAATAATTATTTATAATTTTTTTTTAATATTGTAAATAATTATTTTATTGTATATTTTATAATTATAATATATTACTTATAAGTAATTTAAAAGAGAACAGATGTAATTTCACTGAAAATAAAATATAAATAATAAATAATAATTAAACTGTACGCATTCTTCTTAAGATTCAATTAATATATTAATATATTATGATATGTATATTTATATTACCTAACTATTATTGTATCTTATAATTGATGTATAAAAAAATAATAATATAAGTATATGGTAATAAATGATAAATCAATTATATTAATTGCTGATATTGGTTATGTTCTCATTTATTTAGATAAACAAAAAAATTTATTAAGTAATTTATAAAATTTATAATAACCGATAAATGTAAGTCTACGGTGTAATTCCCATCCCATGTTGAACCATTTGTATTCAAAGGCATATAGAGCATACAAAAGGCACATGTGGATGAGAGCTAAAAGTTCCCCAATTGGTGGAAGCGGTACTTGAGACACGAGCATACCTTGCCCCAAAAATAACGCCTGCACCAGGATACTAAATAACGTATCTGCCACTAATTTACTTACACTTGATAGTAATAACGGTCTGCCTTGTCGGTGTCGGTATGCACTGTCCGCTATATCCTAAATTATTATATTAATATTTTTAACGGACAATTTGTCATCCAGCCTCAATAAACTTTTAAATAATAATAATAAAACAAGATAAATAGTTGTTGTTGTTGTTTTTACCTGAAACCAAAGACTATTGACAATCCGACTCAATAAAAATAATGGCAGCACCCATATAGGGCCATTTCTATTACCGGCGAGTACCCAAATATTAATATACTTAACTGGAATTCAGTACACGATACTGTTCCGCATATTTAAATATTTTATATCCTCTATTAATTTAAGCGTCCGTAGATCCAGACATTTTCCCAAACCTTTTTCCAATTAAAGCTAAAAATAAGTCACTACCGGAACTTATTAGTCCACGACACCGGATACTATAATTAAATAATAATTTTCTTCTACACATCTATATCCTATACCCATTGAATTAATAATAACACACAGGAAATCTAGTTAATTATAAATTCAATTGCTTGTCATTGATCTTAAGTAAAATATAGATTTTCCAGTTTAATTGCCGGAACTATTACAGCCCTCTTTTCACCCTATTCCATTTTATCACAAATTTCTATATACCTTTATCGGTTCTATTATTATTCAAATTGATTTCCGGTTTATTTTACTTTAAAATAATATTTACTCCCTTGAGTTTATTTTTGATAAAATTTTGAAAAAAAATATAATTTTAAATACTTTATTTGTTCCTGTGCAAAAAATCGGGATTATAGCCATTTATATTGCGAACTTTGAATTTTCTAGATCATCAAAAAATGAAAAAGATTTTTGGATTATATTTTTTGTATCGAAACTTCCCGCTGTTTTCGAGCTCCGCGCACACGACACACACACACACACAGGCACTCGAACATCATTCTGAAAATAGTCAGAATAGCTTCCTAGGACCTCAAAACGTCGACATCTGATGAAAACACGATTTTCGAAAATCGGGGAGAAAACAATAAATTCCCGAATTTCTGAAAATTAAAAATTTTCTTAGCGGGAAGGTAATATTATATTGTGTGACAAGGGATGAAGCAAGACGATTTCAGACTAGGGTGAGGTTGATTGACTGACATCACCCGCAGTCTGAAATCGTGTTTTATCCAGAGTCAGACACTATATTTTTCATGATTACCTGCATCGGAACTTGAAGATTCAGTGTCACCAGCCAGTAAGAAACAAGTTAATTTCAATGTGATCTACAGTCACTTATTAAATAGTAAATAATACGAAAATATTATTTTCACTTATTTTTAAATAATTTTATTTGGTTAATTAAAACTGTCACTTAAAAAATGAAATGGACAAGTAAACAAATGAGAGTAATAAGACTGCAAATGAACATTAAATGTAACTGACACAGGGCAGAAACAATTGTGTTTCTTCCCTTGGGAAGAAACACGCATGTTTCTGCCCACTGTATGAATGTATTTTTGAATTACGAATTCGCTAGCAGTTGTTTGCAGCATCGGCTTGAAATTAGCTTGTTTCGACGGGCTGTAAAGACACTGAAACTTCAAGTTTCGATGCTGGTATTATGAAAAAATATTTATTTTTATAAGAAGAGTTTGGTACTAAACTAATTTTCTACTGGGCCCGTAATAAGAGTAACCGGGACCATTCCGTTTATTGTTATTCCAAATGTCGATAATTTTTAAACCCAAAAAGACTTGTATTTTTCGGAATCATGGCGTAGACTTTTTTTTTTCTAGGAACCGAAATAATTGTCTTTAAAGAAAACTGTTTGAGTTACGATTAAAACCATTGCCGTGTTTGTTTTTTTTTCTTTACATTTCTCTACGTGGTAATTAATTGCCAATTATCTATTTTAAAATTTATTGAAACATTAATCTCGTTTTTTATTTTTTTACGGTCAATTGTTTTAGAAAATTTCATTCTGACTTGAAAAAAAAATTGTTTTTGATTCCATGTTCAGTAACTTGCGTTCTATTAATTTCGTGGGCATAAACCATAGAACGCTTTTTGAAAAAAAAAAAATTACATATATTTTAAAATAAAAAAAGGCACCCGTTTGTAGGCATTAACTTTTGGATTTTTTCTTTCCAAGATCGAATAAAATTTATCAAATGAATCACATTAGCAGTTTTTTTTTTTACTTTGAGTTATTTAAAAAAATATTAAGTCGATTGCCGTGTCTCGAAGCTCGTTTGTGATTTCCGATACGTCACCATTAGGTAGTAACAGTCTACCCACGCCGCGTCTTTCACCTTTATCATTTCATTCACCTTCGTACTTGTTTAAATTAACTTATTAATAAATATATATATTATACACTGGTCCAGTGTATAAGGCGTAGATAAACAATAAATTATCAACTAATTGCATAGATACAATTTTTAGGAAATTCCGTTTAAAGATTTTTAATTTTTTAAAATAAAATCTATCTAGAAATTAGTCAAGCACAAATTTCTCCCATGTGATTTTATTGATCAACGTCCAATAACAAAAAAAAAATCTAATGGATTGAGGATTTACAATAAGCAAATCCATTAAAAATAAACTAAAATTTTGTATCACGAAATATAAAATTATAAAAAACGTTTCATTAGATTTGACTCAGTTTTGCAAAGTTACTAATCATATTTGACGATTGAATCCAATTAACCTTGAGTAACTTGAAAAAATTGACTATTGCTAAAATTATTTTATCAAAAATATTGTAACATAAAAAGTTATCACAAAAAAATTATTAACTCATAATAATAAAAGTTTATTTAGTATTTATGGAAATAACATACAAAATTACTTAAATTTTCATTCTAATTAATGAATGGCCCTCTGTAATCTAATATTTAAATTCAACGCGATTTTGCAAAAAGTTTTATTTCATATAATTAATTTGTGTTAAAATATTTTTTTAAATTTTATGATTTAAAGAAAATATTTCCAATGCTACACTACTCTAAATAAATCTTTAAATTTAAAGAATCGATTTTTTGTGGGTCGATACGATATTAATCTTTACTATCCGCCGCCTATTATAAATATATTTAATACTATAACTTACTAATTAAATAATTATACTTACTGAATGCTCATATTTATAATAAGCTTATTGATAAATAATTAGTTATCATGGTAGTTATTTAAAATAATTGAGTATTTAAAAATAAAATTAAAATTTATACTTATTTATTTGTTTGTTAATTAATAAATGAATTAACTAATTAATGAGAATGGGAGATAGGAGGAGGAAGTAATAGAAAATAATAAAATAATAATTATTTTTCACGACCTGTTAGAAGACCAATTAACGCCTGTTTTTCTTTTTCTTTTTTTCTCACTGTCTCGAGATTACGCTGCTTCCATGAACTTTTACGGAGCTTTATTGGTCGCGAGCCGACGTATCTTCCTAAAACACAAATAGATACACACTCATCTCATCAACCTTTTTTTATATAAACAATTATGAGTAATAAATGTATTAATGTTAAGAATCTAAGTCTCATTAATTATAGGCATCATCATTTTTATTTTTATTATCTAAATTTTAAATTCAAATTTATAATTTTCACGGGGGGTTTAGTATTTTGAAATTTAGTTTTTTATTATTAGAGCTAAAAAATTCAATTAAGCATCTAAATTTTCTTTAATTTAAAATGTATTTTTTTTTTTTTTAATTATTGCGATTTTTGTAAAAATTATTTTAATAACTTTGTAACTCCAATCCTAACTACCTCACTTACTTTTACAATTATTTAAAAAACAAATTTTAATAAAATAAATCATTTTAATTTTTTTTTTTTTTTGATTAGTACGACAGACTTAAACTTCCACTCACTATTTAAATTTCAAACTGTTATTTAAAATAAAAAAAAAAAATAAACTTTTACCAAACTCAGTGAATAAATTGTGTCCCATCTTCCACTTGAAACTCATCGTCAAATCAATAAAAATATAAAAATAAAAAAATAAAATATTTTGTTACATTGAGAAAAAAAATAAAAAAGTTATCAAAAATAATGAATGAAACTTGGCGCAACAGGTGACTGCGTCAATAGTATAAGAAAAAAAAATAAAAAAAACGAGACAAAGAATTTTGTCCCTTCTTCATTCATGTCTCTGCTCCCTACCAATAAAAATATTATATGTTTATTTTTTCTTTCATCTATTATAATACAATACCAAAATAAAAATAACACACTTACTATTGTTAACAAATCAATTCAAGTCGTTAGTAACCCACGCGAGTTAGAGCTTTGATCCTACAATTTTTTTTTCGAGTTTTGTTTTTTATTTATTATTTTTCTTTTTCTTTTTTTTTTTTTTTCACATCCAATATTAAATAATGATTTGACGGAATTTTTCCTCATTTATTTTTTTGTACGAAAACGTTATAACTAAATAAAAAATAAAAAAAAATTATGTCTATGAATAGACAATTTTATTTATATATTTACACATATAATAATAATTATCATTATTATTGTTGTTGTTGTTGTTGTTGTTGTTGTTGTTATTCTAATAAGTGGGATTTAGTCTTTGAAGTTTCTTTGATGGATTAGTTTAAATAATTTGAAGATTAGTGTGTGTGTAGTAGAAATCAAGAATTTTTATTTTTAATAAATTGAGATATTAAATAAATATCAAAATTGTTTAAGAAAAATTAATTAAGAAGAAAAAGGATCAGAAGTGTATTTCAAGTCATGGAGCAAGGTTACACCGATTAATTTAATTAAATTAATAATTTAATAAAACGGTACCTCGAACCCCATTCGTATATCCGTTCAGTCTTTCATCATATCCATGCTTCTTAATTCATTTATTTTATCTTATTATTATTATTATTATTTTTATGCGGAATTTTTATTTTACCGCAAAAAAATATTTTTCTCTAAATACCAGAATTCAAATTTTTATTATCATTTATTAATCATGTTTTCTAAAACTTTAGGGATCAAATATAAAATTTATGAGCTTAATATAATAATATTAAAAACTAAATTCCAATTAAATGTGGAAAAAAAAATTTCAAAAAATTTCAAGTATTTTGTAGTTTAAGTTGCCGTATAAAACTATAAAAATCATCTTATAGTAAATTCAATTTCAAAATACTTCAACTTTTTTTGAATTTTTTTTTTTTTTTCTACAATTAATAAAAATACGAACATCGATATTACGCATCAGACTATTGTTTTTATGTGCTCTCAACTAACAAAAAAATTTTTTTTCAAAAAATTTAAAATAAATTATTTAGGCGCAAACTTAACAGTATTTTTTTTTTTTTTTTTTTCATGATAATAAAATATTTTTAGGTCAGAATGAATAAAACTCAAAATCACTATAATAATGGAAATCCTAATATATATTTCTTCCTCTTAATTTCGAAAATTTATTTGAAATAGAAAAAAATATTCTTTTAATTAAATACCTGAATAAATGTTAAAAAAAAAATTCTTTATTTCTAAAGCTATAAATACATTTAAAATTAAATTATGTTTAATTTTTTTTTTTTTTTTTTTTTTTTTTTATCGTCACGATTATTGCCATTATTATAAAGGTGATTTACACAAAATAATAATTGACAATTAAATATTAAAAAAAAAAAAATTACATAAAGAATGCAGTGGGTGGGAAATAAAAATTCTGATTGGTCGATTTAAACGCAAATAAAATCCAAACAAAGTTACTAAACATTTGAAGCATCTGCGAATTGGAAGTGGGGATAGAATCAAGAGGTAACCAGTAGATAGATATATAATAAAATGCCTTATAATTCTGGTGTATATAAGGGGTTGTGGGAGCTGCCAGTGGAGGTTGTTACGAACCACGGGGTTGAATGAGTTAAGTACCGCGGATCCAAACGTTCCCGGTCACACTTTCTCGCGATTACTCCAAAGATTTATAATTACAATAATTCGAAATACTTTTAATCAAATAATTCTATTTTAAAAAATTTTCATTATTTTTCAACGGTCAAATATTATAAAAAATTTTTATCAATCATAACAGTTTTTTTATTTTTTTTTCAAAGTGAGTGTGTCATTTTGAAATCAATAATTCTTCAGTACAAGGTAAGACTTTATATTTAAAAAAAAAAAAAAAAAAAAAAAAAGAATAATAATATTATTTTTAGTTATGTCTTCATTTACAAGATTCCAAAGTTACAGGTGTTTTTAATTTAGAATTTCTTGTTTAAACCCATTTTCCGTTTAAGCTATTGATTGTATAAAAAAAAATACTAGAAGGCTTCTTTGAATTAAATAGTTAAATTATAAAATTAAAAAAAAAAAATTATTTAAATTTCAAACTACATATTAAAATATATTATCTAGAAACGTCTGTAATTGAATTTTTTTTGTAGGAAATTAAATTTTCTAGAAGAAAAGCCTTTTAGACTTTATATTCTAAAATCCATGGTATGATTAAAAAAACATATTAAACAAAAATTTAATATTTTAAATTAAAAATCTATCACTTTAAAGTAAATTAAATCTTAACTTTTTTTTCTCTAATTATTTATTCATTACATTAGTTTAAAAAACAAAATTTATCATCAACAAATATAGTCTAGATTATTCAGATAAATAATTTTATATACTGTCACTTTTATTGTGTATCCAAAATTCGAAAATCCCATTCAAAATAAATAATAATAATATATTATAAATAAAAAAAAAAAAAATCGTGTAAATTATTTTATAATAAATAAATAAATGTATAAATTTAAATAATCGCCCACGTAAAATTTAACGATCACAAGGCGCCAACCAATTCACATTTTATATATTTGTTATAAATATACACGGAATTTATTTTAAAATAGTCGGACGCATTTTTAAAATGCTTTTAAAATGTACACATAACTAATTAAATCTATAAATATATATTAACATTAAAAATAGATGATATAATTTTTTTTTGCCCATATAAAGAAGAAATAAATTATAATATTTTTATTTCAGGAAAATTGACAATGCGAAGATTAATAATTATTATTTATTTTATTAATATTAATTTTATTTTAATGGGTCAAAGTGCCCCATTAATAAATCCGCCAACCTCAACGTTAACATCAGATTTTAAGTGGAGAGAAAATACACTGACGCCTGTTTGGCTACCAGCAGTACCGATAAGAAATAATAATTATCCGATTAATGATTTTAATTTATTGTAAGTTTTTTAAAACTTTTTTTTTAAATATGTAAAAATTTTAATTCAAATTGTTGATAAATTATTAAAAATACAAAAAATATTGTTAAGACTTATTTTATAAAAAATTTCATTTCATCCAAAAAAGGTCATGACGTCATGAGTAATTGTTAAAAATTTTATATTTAGATTATATAAATTAAATTTTTTAGAAAAAACATTTTTGTTAATTTTTTTTTCTTTATATAAATTTGATAATTGGACGTAATTTTAATTTAAAGTCTATTTTAATAAATTTTAATTTATTTTTATAGAACAATAAATCAAAATGAATGGGAAAAAAGATTGATAAAAAAATTTTTACCAGAAATTGAATCAGCATTTATACCACGAAAAATAACAAGTAGATCAGTAAAACGAGATTCTATTTCATCACCAAGTTGGGGCGCAGGTGGATTACCTTTTTCTGTTCTATACATGAATTCACATAACTCGCGAGTCCAACCTACTACCGGTAATTATATTTACTCAATTCAAATTACAAAACAATTTTTTTTTAAGTACAATTTACCATAAAAATACAAGTAAATTTTAAAGCCTTCATTTTAACAAACTTACAATTATTTGTTTGCAAATAAACTAAACTGCTATAAGACTTGAAAGACCGGGAAAAAATTTAAAATTTTCATTTTCTTTTATTTTGGTAGAATCTTTAGTAAAAATTAATTGAAACGCCAATATAAAATTTCAAACTTTAACAGTTTTCATTAAGTTAAACTAATATTTTTTTTATTTTCAAAACTTGTTAAAAAAAAAAAAAAAAAAAAAAAAGATATTCAAAATTTATAATTTTTCTCGCCATTTATTTTTAATCCTACTATTTCACGGTATAATTTTTTATATAAAAATGATAATAAAGTTTTATAAAGTAGAGACTCGGAATTTTAAACTGAATTTGTTTTAAGCTAAGGCTATTTTACCCTAAATTTAAAATTAAAAAAAAAATATTCATTTTATTTAAACTTGTTATTATAAATATTTAGATACGAGAATCAAAACGATGAAACCTATAGAAAGTACATCGATATCAAGAGTAAATAAAAATCGTATAAATGGGCGGAATTCACCAGGACAACGAAGAATATATTCAATTATCCCACAATTATTTATATCTTACGGCTGGAGTTCATTTCGGAAATGAAAATAATAAATTTATATTATTTTTATCAGTAATATTATTTATCAAGTCGTCAAGAAAATTTATTTTAAATACGATCTCTGAATTAGTTAAAAATTGATCTCATTATTTTTTTTATATTTAAAAAATTTTTTTAAAATTATTATTTATTGTATTTGTAAAATAAAATGTTGATTAAATTATCTAAAAAATTTAAATTATTTTTTTATAATTTTTCTATTAAAAAAATAATCTTGTGGGTACTTAGTTATATTTTTTTTTTTTTTCTAAACATATTGATCTGGGTACTTTTTCAATTGGAAATTGATTAATTGACTTAAATATATCAATGTGAGTACTATTTCTACTAAAAATTTATTCATTTGCAAGATTTTAACATTATTTAACCATAAAAATATTTTTATAGCAAAAAAAAAAAAAACTTACCATTCATTTCCTTCATAGCTTTGATAAAATCTTGAGGATCTTTGAATGATACAAATCCAAAACCTTTTGTTTTATTTGTTCGTTTATCTCTAACAACTTTAGCACGTTGGAAACTTGAATATTTACCAAATACTCTTACTAACATTTCATCAGTAACATCATTACCTAGATCACCACAAAATATCCTAAAGTCGTCTGTAAAAAAAAAAAAAAAAAATTAATCAATTGGTTAATTATATAAATATTTTAAGTAATCTTAAAAATATACCTTCATCCCATTCAAGTAGTGACTGATCCTCCCAAGTCTGACCACCCGCCATCCTGATAATTTTTTTGTTTTTTTTACCTTTCCCTTTTGGATGACTTTCTTCAGCATTAGCATTAGCCATTATAGAACTAGCTTTACCCTGACTGATAGCAAGCTCAGCAGCAGTGGATACTCCTTTAACTTTAGGCTGCTGCTTTTTTTTCAAATCTTCATCAGGTATCTTGGTATTTATTATCTGCTCTATTATCTCCGGGCGGATAAGAGGTGTAGTTCCAGTTGATACTGCTTCGTAGGACTTTGGTGTCCCACTCAGTATTGACTCATTTAAATTCGTCATGAATGATGAGTTGTTGATTTGTCCTGATGAATAGAAAATTTAAAAAAAAATTACTTAGTCTACAGGTTTAGAATATAGATAAATTTTGATAATCATAAAAACATTTTCGTGTACCGATTACGCTCTATAAAAAGTAAGTTTTAAATAATGAAAAAAAATTTTTTGTTATAATTATAAAATAATTGACATTTACCTTGACGAGATACTTGGGGAGGTATCAGAAGAGGTGGCGGTGGAGGAGGTGGCGGTGGGAATCCAATCATTGGAGAAAATGCAAGAGTAGCAGCAGCTGCTGCAGCAGCAACTGATGGTGCTGGTAATTCATGCTGCTCTAGCTGTCGAGCTACTTGACTATATGTATTTACTCCAATTACTGGACGCATCATCGTCTGGACTAATTGCCCTCCTATCTCTGCTTCAAACCTAATTAGTTAATAAATTTAAATATTTTAATAAAAATTTTAAGTTATTTTAAATAATAAAATACTAACCTGCTCATCTCATCCTCCATTTGTCGTAATTTTTCATTCATTTTGTTTTTGTTTTTTTTTTACATTAATTTATTAATTAATTATTAAATTTCATATAATTTATTACTTATTTAAATTTTAATTTAATAATAATCCATTATTCAGTTTTTAAAATTTAGGTTATGTACAAATATTATAAGTTATATATAATTCATATACAATTTATTTAAAGATATTATTTATTATTATTATTATTATTATTATTATTATTATTATTATTAATTTTATAATAATTTTTAGTAAAATATTTTTAATATTAAAATTTTGTTGCAACTAAAATTGATCTGACACTAGTAAATTAGTAAACGTTTACATTACGAAATTACGAATTTTATACAGAACATAAAACAGAAGCTACTCTATTAAATTTCTCGATACACCATCTGATGTATCGATTGTATACTATCGATAGTAATGTATCGATTATTAAATTTAGTATGTTCGATAATATTAATTTAAAAAATTTTTAACATTTTAATTGTTTAATTAAATTTAATAATTATAACAATGTTAAAAATAAAAATAAAAAAATTAAATGTTAATGAGTAATTGAGAAAATTTCCTGTACAATGAACATTTACAAGAATATGTTATAATTAAGTTATAAATTAATCAATTTAATTAATTATAAACAATGTCACCATCTATGGATTTAATTAATTGTGAATACATCGATGTGAGTACTTAAATAAAATAAAATTTTATCACATAGGTGATCATAATTATTAAAAAAAAAAATTTTCTAAAAAATAATCACTAGACCTAATTTATTGTGATAAAAGATGTAAATATCATGATTAATTTATTATCAACTTTATTAATATCGATATAGGTATTTGAACTTGAGCCAATTACCTCAATCTTCGTTATACTCTTTTTAAATCTTTAAAAAACTAAAACCTATTAATAATTTCAAACTATTAATTTAATCAAATCATCATTAGTTAAATATAAAAAAATATCTCTGATAAAAGTATCTGGTAGCTGATTAAAAGTTTTGAAAATAATTTTTTCTGTCTTGTCTAATAGCCTGCACCTCTTTAGCACCTTTTTCAATCTAAAATAAACTATTCCCCCATAAATCGGCAGTCTTTTAACCAATTCATCATAATCAATTACACCTTGATCAATATTTCTTACATAAACTGCCAGAGCACTTTCTGTTTTGTATAAAACTCCATAATAAGTTAGATTACTCTTATTAATAATTATTTTTTTCATAATTTTAATTTCTTGTAAACATTTAGCGCGGTATGAGTCAAAATAATGATCTGAGATTAGATTTAAATTTTGATTAATCAAATAATAATCGATAACATGTAATTTAACAAGATGCTGCTTAACAATTTCCATACATCTATTAATATCTTCACTACGATTTCTATATAAATTAACATTATCATCCATATGATTAATGCAATCCAGTACCGTTTCATTAGCTTCATTAACGGCATTAATATTAATTTCTCCGTCTATTAATAATTTAACAATTTCAGATGATTCAACTTTCAGAGCCTCGTACAATAAAGACGCGTATTTTTTAGCATAATTACTGTCAACTGAATTAATATTTATGTTATTTAAATTTAATAAATATTTAACTGTTGATAATTTACGACACTCGACGGCAATATGTAATGGAGTTTTATAATAATAAAATTGTGAATTATTTTTACCAACATCAAAATCATCATCGTCAATTATTATTGAGTTTTTATAGTGAATTCCATTAATATCGGCGTTATACTTAAATAACAGTTCGATTAATGGATAATTGTTTTTAGAAATTGCAAAATGAAGAGGAGTCCAGTACTTGTGAATAAAATTTGTTGATACGGCATTAATGTTGGCACCACGGGTTAATAATAACTCGACAACAGAACAATTTTTGTTAATCACGGCGATGTGAAGAGGAGTATAACCTTCCGCGAAAGAAAGAGTATCTATGTTTGCGCCATGATCAAGGAGTTTTGTTATTAAAGCCAAGTTACTATCACGAACTGCCAGATGTAGAGCTGTCTCCCAGTAGTAGACGTTCTTGTTTATGTCAATTTCTGGGTTTTGTAGCAGGTCATTTACTGCTTTGAGATCGCAATTTTTTACCGCACGATGTAGAGCTGAAGGTTTTATTGTGTTTACGCACAATGATTCTCTATTTCCCAACATTTTTTTTTTTTTTTTTTTTTTTTTTTTTTTTTTTTTGTGATGCTGTTTAAAACAAAAAATTTTTTTTATAAAAATATATTTATGTAGGTATTCATTTTATTGTAAATTTAATAAATTACATAAAATATTTTTGATGCATTGTTTTTTTACTCAAAATATATACTCTAATAAAGTGTTAATATTATTTGATAAAAAAACAATTTTAGAAAATTCAATAACTTTATATTATTGTAGGTGTACACTCATTACACTGGAAATAATAAAATTATCTCCAAAACCACGCTATTGATTATAATAAAAAAATTAATTTCTTTCATATTTAAAAACTTATTTTTTAACACACATTTCTATCAGTTTCAACTAAATCATTATTAAAAAAACATACGATTTTTAGGTTACATTAAAAAAAAAATTCAAAAATAATAAACCGCCAAAAACTTACAGTTTTTAAAATCACCTCATTTTTCAATTACGCAACGAAAATGGTTTTATTTATCAAACAAAAAAAAACAATAAATTTTCCATACGTCAAGTCAAATTATGAAAATAAAAACTTTATCTCAAATCCAAATAAAAACACTAAAAATATCGATTACAATAAATCGAGAGTTTGAATTTCCACAAATGTATCGATTGTCACTAATCGATATAAATTTCGAGTTTCAATACAACTAAAATAAAAAAGTATGGAGTACGCCAGTACGTGTCATACTACTCAGTTTAATAAAGAAAATAATTAATAAATATATATTTATATTTAGTTGAAAAAAATTCAATTTTAAATTTCAGAAAATTTTAATTAAAAAAAAAAAAAAAAAAAAAAAAAACGATAAAGAAAATGTATTTATTTAATAAATTAAATATTTATTTATCATTTTCAATTTTATTGATAAATATAAATAATATATTAGCTGATAGTGACGAAGATTTATCAAATGATTTATACGTAATTGAAGGAAAAGTATTTCCATGGGAAAATGCTAGCCCTGGATGGCAAATAATGACACATGTAATGGCTAATGGTGGTGAATATTATGGTTTTTTGAGGTTAGTTATCAACTTATATTTATTTATTTACTTGATAATTACTAATAATAATAATAATAATAATAATAATAATAATAATAATAATAATAATAATAATAATAATAATAGAGAGGACGGAACATTTACGATATCAAATGTCCCATCGGGTTCATACATCGTCGAGGTTGTGAACCCAAACTATGCATATGAGCCTGTAAGAGTTGAAATAAATTCAAAGGGTAAATTCAGAGCGAGAAAAGTTAATTTTATCCAGACCTCACAAGTTATACAGGTGCCTTATCCATTGAAAATGCGAGCAATAACCCCATTCAGGTACTTTCAAATCCGCGAGCAATGGAGAGTAGCTGATTTTTTGTTCAGTCCAATGGTAATTAATTAAATAAAATTTTACATTTTATTGTAAAGCTTGGTATTGTAGTAGCTTTGTGATTTGTTTCATCATTTATCTTTTTTAATTTTAATTTTTTTCTTTATAGGTCTTGATGATGATTCTGCCGCTGTTGTTAATCATGCTGATTCCAAAAGTAATGAACGACCCGGAGACTAGGAAAGAATTGGATCAGTTTAACAGCTTAACCAGCTACAATATGCCAGAAATGTCTGAAGTTATTACGTCTTTTTTGGCTGGGGGTGATAAGCAGAAAACTAAAGCTATAAAAGCAACCAAGAAGCGGCAATAAATTAATTATCTAATAAATTAGTTTAATTGAATATTGTAATTACTAAAATATTTATTGAAAATAGATTTTTTTTCATTTGCACTAATTTCAAGAAATTTATCACTGATTGTTGTAGTGAATTTATAAATATGCCGGTATACAATTTTTATCTTATTTATCATTTTTTTTTTTTATTACAAATTTTACTTTATTATTTGAATGTCGATAAACAATAACTTGTCAAATCCACGAAAAATCGTTTTTTTTATCAAATTATTCCTTAGTAACTAAAAAAATTTTTTCGAGTACTTAATTCAGCTTAAAACAATAAAAATTATTTACACTAAATAATTATATATAATAAAACCATTTTGGAAAATCCAGTTAAATAATTTTAGTTTAAATTATGGATTTCATAAAACGTTTTTACGAATTAAATTGGCCATTTCATACTTTGTAATAAAAGATTTAAGTTGATTTTTAGTGGATTTGCTTATTTTATATTCTCATACTATTAGATTTTAGACCATTGATTTATAGTTTTATTAATTCTACAAAATATATAAATCTCGATATATCTAAATTTTTATAATTTCTTACGTTGGGATGGTTTTTATTCCTAGTAGCATTGTCTTTTGAACAAGTTACTTGACTAAAATTTTTATTTTCAGCAAGTCTCTTACAGAGGATTTAAAAAAAGATTTAGATAAAATATAATCGACAAAGATTTTTATTTTTTAAATATTTTTTTTACAAGAATTGAGAAAATCTGTATACGTGTAGTCTGCAGAAATTCTTAAGCAAAATAGTTAAAATAAAAATGATAGATGAGAGAATATCGGCTCATACTTTACCAAAACTAAAAATATAAACTTATGTAAGACTAAAGATAAAGATTTATATGAAATTTCCCTGATAGTGCTACTAGAACTGAAAAATAAACCTAATCAGTCTCTTTAAATTTTCTAGTTAAAATACATAAATACATATATGTATACCTTTTTTTTCTATTACATTTTATTAATTTTTCTCATAAAATAATTTTATTTTAAAAAAATATTTTTTATGTAAATAACGAATTATAAATATTATAATAAACCTGGAGTCTTTAAGTGACTGTTCGAGTGTCATTACATTAAATTAATTATTATATTTTAAGTTGAATTGCTTATTTAACTATTTACTCAATTATTAAATAATAATTTACTTTTTGATCTCTAAATATTAAATAATTTTTAAATAAACTATAAGAATGTTGCAAATAATTCAAATTCACAAATTTTACGTAAAATTTTATATTTTATTCCGATTAAGTTCAATAAATCGAATTCAATCAGAAAGTAATATATTTTTTTATCTTCAATCGATTTTAATAGGATTCAGTTTGAAATTTCCGATTGACGTTCAATCCGAGTTTTTAATCACCGTTGAACAAAATTTTTCTTAATTTCATAATAATATAAAAGAATATACAATTTATTTAATTTTAATTTAATTTCATTGCTTATAAACATCCGGTTGATTCACAAATATATATTTATATTATACATATTGATATTTTAAAGGATAAAAAAAAAAATTTTGTGTATGAATCAGCGTTAGACGATGCACCTCATATTATTCCCGTATTTCTTTGAAGGTCTCGCGGTCTCTGGACCTCTTTCCTTTTTTTTCTTATTTCTTAGAACTGAATCCAAGAGTCTGATCGGGTCTCATCATTCCGACTTTCTTATTCTATATATGTATATTATACACAAATATATATGTATATTTTAAGTATTTTTAATTCCATTCACTATTCACTATTTTCTCTCATCTTATTTTACGCTTTGGATTTAAAAGAAATAAAATTTTACTATATATCCCCCACTTAAATTTCCATTCATTCTAAAAGAAATCACGTGGTAAAAAGACCGGGGAATGAATATATTATATATTTTTTATTATATAAGTCAAGGGTTCACCGAATTTCTAACATTTCAAGTTTTTCTTATCAACTTGCAGTTTTGTCGCTGATTTTTTTTTTTTTTTTACTGATCATGATTAATTATTAATTTTTTTTTTTAATTAAAAAAATTAATTCAATTTTTTAGTCAATTTCTTTTAAAATTTCGCAGTTTTTTTATCTTTAAAGTAATTATTTTCAAAATTAAATCTACACAAAATTAATAAAAAAAATTACTAAGAAGTGTCGAGTCATACGTGATTTATTTTTATTTTCTCTTATTACTTATCGTCATGTACTAAAAAACTTTTAAAAACGTTTAAAGATGAATCATCTCGTGCATAATCGAGATCTGGAAGAAAAGTTTAACGGCGGTAGTTTCAGTTCGTCCATTCAAGGAGAATGTCAATCTAGTATTCATTCTTTCAATTATTTAAATTTTAATGATAACAACAACAACAACAATAATAATAATAATAATAATAATAATAATAATGATTTAGTGAAGTGTGAGTTAAATTATTTAAATAAAAATGTTGATGCTGAAATGGAAATTTTTAATAAAAAAAATAATAATGAGCCGGTTTTAGTCCCGACAAGTGAGTTAATTTAAAAATGAATTGAAAGTTCTAATTAAAAATAGATTATATTTAATAATTTGCTGTCTATTTAGATCCGTCTGAATGGAATTCAGAGCACGTTAAAGAATGGTTGGCATGGTGTACTCGGGAGTTTTCAATAACTCCAGCTCCAGAACCTAATAAATTACCTGATAATGGCAAGGAACTTATAAATGTCAGTATTGACAGGTGGAAAAAAATATCTGGAGGTAAAATTTTGGCGAGGCATCTTGGGTATTTGAGATTGCAGGCTACTGGTGTTTATACTGCAGATCTTATTCAGGAACAAAAAATAAATGGTAATAATTATTTTTAATGTTTTTGCGACTAATTTAAAAAGTGATTCCTGATAAAATATTTTTTTAACAGTAATTGAAATTTATTGTTTTTATGCGGGAATTATAATATAATTTTCACTAATATAGTATTTATTTTGAAGAAAAAATAAAAAAAAAAATTTTTTTAAATTAAAATATATGTTTACGGGTACACTCATTCCACTGAAAATTATCTGCTTCATAAGATTGTAATATTAATTATCAATAATAATTCAATTTTAAAAAATTTTGAAAATTTTTATATTCAAAATAGATTGATGTAGATGATGTAGGTGATGTAGGTACTCATTCCATTGGAAATTACATTATATACTCGTCCATCCATTTATTTTTTCTAATTGATTTCTTCTTAACTCTTTACTATAACGAAATTCAATTACAAAAAAAAAAAAAAATAAATAATAATAATAATAATAACATTAATTAATTTTATTGTTTATTTAACCATTAAGATAATAGATAAATTGAAAAGTGCGAAAGCTATTATTGTCTCTAAAAAAAGTCACCCAAGGGAATAAAGGTCCGGTCACTTTTTTTCCACTCAACATATATATATATATATATATATAACACTATAACTATCTCTAGTATCTCTTAATAGTAAATCTAAGATATTACCACTCTTGCTATTTATTTTATCAATTTATTTAATCAAACAAACCTTTGCATTTTTAACAAGATTTTTTTTTTCTTTTATAAAATTAAATAATTGAAAAAAATTATTCTGACCCGCATTAATAGCTAAATCAGAGTAAAATATTTTATATTTTATGAATAATATTACACTTGATTTATATATTAAAATATATAATATAATATAGAGAAGGAGCGTTTATTAAAAGGAATCAGTGTGTTATCACATTGAGACTTCATGAATAAACCATCGAGTGTTTAGAGCTAAAGTGAGAGAGTAGGGTGACTTAAAGTCCTTATACATCCTTTAAGACTCTCATGGTTCTTTATCTATATATATATATATTATATATAACATTGAAGATAGACAAAGAGATGGATGACACGAGTCATCTATACGACTACTGTTCTTACGGTGAATTTCTGAGGGTGCAAAGCTCACCACGGGGTGCATCTATATTGTTTTCTTGATGAGCTTTTATATATTTAAGATCTTTAACCTTATTTCGTATACTTTTGAATATAATAATTATAATATATTTTATAAAATGATTTACTGTATTGTTGAGACTAAGGTTTTTTAATTTATATAACTTGAGAATTATTTTAGTAAAAAATTTTTATTTTTACTAAAAATTTTTTTCCGACTTTTGAGTACACAGAAATAAATAATTTCATTGTATATAATAAATATTTTACATTATAAATTGAAGACAAAAATTTTCTTAGAATTACAAAAAATTTTTTATTTAAATTTTATTATAATGCTAAAAATTTCTTAGGAGAAGTGAAAATTTATTTCAAGTGAGTAATAATTTCTTTCGCCAAGAAATTCTTTTTTTTTCTTTGTACAGTTTCGAAAAAAATAATAAATTTTTTTAAATTAATTATTGAGATAAAAACATTCGGTAATAGTTAAATTTTAGAAATTAATATTTTCAAATTGAAATTTTTAAAGATGTTAAAAAAATTTATATTTTTATAATTATTTAAGCAAAAAATTTTAATTTAGGCTTAAAATTTTTTTTAGACTTTTGCGGATAATTAAACAAAAGATTTATAAAAATTTAATTTATCAAATCAAGCATTCGAATTTAGAAAAAAAAAAATTCTATGTATCGCGAGTATTCTTTTTTGATTAAAGAAAAAGAATAATAATAAAAATAAAGTGGGCTAAAAAAATATATTATAGTTTTATAAGAGTTTTCATAGTACGAAGGAGTGAGAAAATCCAACAGTTACGGCGACTAAAGTTGAAAGTTAAAAGGAGGGGGTGTAAGATAAGGGATGAAATGACTCGGGTAAAGGTCGCTTCCTCAGATACACTTTGTCCATCGAACATGCTTAACCACATACTCCATTTAATTATTTTAATCATTTCATCAAAAGTAAAAATTGTGTTGTGAATTATTTATTTTAGAATAAAGACTTTATTAATATTTAATTCAAATAAATATATATATTTATATATAATGAGCAATAAAGTGCGTAAAAAATTATAAATAAATATTGTAATGTGGAGGAGGATACAGCATCCTCTTAATTTACAAGAGTCAACAATTCATCCAGCTATTTTTTATAATGGTAATTTTTTCTTTTATTTCTTATTTTTTGTGCAATTTATTAAAATTACACATAATCATTAATCACTTTTATAATTAAATATTATATGGATTTATTCAATTAAAAAAATTTTATGTAAATTTTGAAATTTTTAATTTCGCGTTTTTGGTTACGAAAATAAATATATTAATGACAAGTGTGTATTATACATTTAATTAATTTAGTTGATTTTTAATTTGAATTGCATTTTGAGAAAAAGAAAAAGTTAAAAATTTATGTGATTATTTCTATGGAATGTGAAATAGTATTTTTTTTTTTTTAATTTTAAGATAAAAATTTCAATAAGTCGCGAATAAATCGCAGTGACTCAAAAAATTTTTAGGTAAAAAATTCAAAGAGTTGTAAACTTTCGGTAGTATTTTATAAATTCTTAAAAGTATACTTTTTATTAAAATTTTAATTATTTTATTTAATTGTTAATTTAAATATTTTTTAACGCAGGTTAAATTCATGAATAACAAAAAAAATAATGTAGATTATTTTTGTTCAATTTAAAAATCTGGAATTTTATTAATATTAAATTTTTAATAATAATAAATAAAAATTTTTTTATTTAATAAAAAAACAATAATCAATTGCGGGTTACTCATCAGAAAAAAAGACTGAGCAAAAAAAATTTTTGTCTATGTCCCGTTAAAAAACATTTTAAAATCTAAATAATAATAATTCTTATTATTATTGAAAACAAATATATCAGGACACTTTTAAGCTATCAAACAAACACCGAAAGTCTTTGTCGCTCAACTAATTTATTGTCACCGACAAATTGCCGCCGCACAAGAAGTAATAATATTATCAGGCGGATCTTTTATTTTC
Organism: Microplitis deprimator; assembly: GCA_964016945.1. NCBI lineage: Eukaryota > Metazoa > Arthropoda > Insecta > Hymenoptera > Braconidae > Microplitis > Microplitis deprimator. The sequence continues at coordinate 31,273 of OZ024716.1, read as the reverse complement.
ATTCAACACTTAAAATACCCCCCAGTGTCCTTAAAATCATGAATCTGTCTACAATTTTATGATACTCAATTTTAAATAAACCCATATCATATACATATTTTTTAATAATAAAAAAAAAAAAAAAAAAAAAAAAAAAAATTATCAAGTACGCGGTGACTCTCTGCCGTCTAATCTAAATATTCATAATATAAAAATATATATATATATATATATATATATACTTTTTTGTATTTTCTTCGAATGAGATGAATTAATTATTAAACTGGGTGGTCTTATATCACCTGCATTGACTACATATTTTTTAAATACTTTACCGCCATCATGTTCATGAAAAAAAAAAAGAAAAATTTTAAAGATTATCTTTTTAAAAGACCGCTAGATATTACTTTAAACTTTCCCGCCAAAAGAAACCGCGGAAATTATTTAAAATTTAAAAGCAAAAAAATCTTTGCTTTTTAAATGGGTATACATTAGAGTTGTTATATATATATATATATATATATATATATATATATATATATATATATATATATATATATATATGTAAATATCTAAATGTGTTTGTAAATATAGAAAGGCTCAGCCTCCTACAGAGATCGTGCTCATTGATTGGCTCTGGAAATATAACGTTATCGGCGGGCGTATCTCCTTCAGTGGCCACAGCTATCGCTGGCGGGGGTAATGTTGGTGGACAAGTACAACTGTGGCAATTTCTCCTTGAACTACTGGCGGATTCATCTAACGCGAGTTGCATAACTTGGGAAGGATCTAATGGAGAATTTAAATTAACGGACCCTGATGAAGTCGCCAGGAGATGGGGTGAACGCAAAAGTAAACCTAATATGAATTATGATAAATTATCACGAGCACTTAGGTAATTTTTTGTTTAATAATTATGTTGGGAGTAAATTTTTTTTTTTCAGTTAAATATATTATTGTGGGTACTCTTTTGAAAGGAAATTTTACATTAAATACTAATATCATAACTTTTATTCTGAAAATATATATATATATTAGGGTGCGTCATTTCGGAGCTACATTTCTTTTTTAAGTGCATGTGGAAAAAACCATAGTTCAACACAGAAAAAAATTTTTCGCGCAAAAAAAAAATTCTATACCGATTACAGACCTAGCTCATTGAAAAATTCGATTTTCCCATTTAAATAACACGGGAAAATTTTTTTTTTTAGCTTTAAGTGTTTTTAACTTGTTAACAAATAAATAGATCGAATAGACTAATACATATTTTTGTAGGAAATTGAACGCTCTACAAAAAAGATCTCTTATCATTTTTTGATAAATCCATCTGTTCAAAAGTTATTATAGAGCTCGAAGTAAAGTTGGAGATATTTTTACTTTTCCGGCGAAACTATCAGACTTATCACAAAATGTTGTAGGGTCTTTTTTGTTGACAATTTTATTCTCTACGAATTATTATCAGTAAAGTTTTTTCAAATTCTTCATTGTTTTCTAGTTATTCTCATTTTAATTTAAAGCTCTTAAAAAAGCGGTTCGGATCGATTTCAAGAGCTCAACATTGAAATGAAAATAACTAAAAATCAGTGTGGAATTTGAAAAAACTTTACTGATAATAAGTCGTAGAGAATAAAATTGTCAACAAAAAAGACCCTACAACATTTTGTGATAAGTTTGATAGTTTCGTCAGAAAAGTAAAAAGATCTCCAACTTTACTTTGAGCTCTAATAATTTTTGAACAGGTGGATTTATCAAAAAAATAATAAGACACCTTTTTTGTAGAGCGTTCAATTTCCTACAAAAATATGTATTAGTCTATTCGATCTATTTATTTCTTAACGAGTTAACAATACTTAAACCTAAAAAAAAAATTTTCCCGTGTTATTTAAATGGGAAAATCGAATTTTTCAATGAGCTAGGTCTGTAATCGACTTTTTTTGTAGTGAATTTAATTTCTTACAAGACCATGTACTTCGATTTTCGAAAAAAAATTTTTTAAATACAGTTATATATAAAAAACAAAAAAAAAATTTTTTCATATGTAATTTAAACGAGAAAATGAATATTTGTTGAGCTCTTAGCAGGATTGAGCTTTCGAACTGTTCTTTGAGGAGTATTTATTTAATACCTACGACTAAGTTTTAAGACCATAAGACTTGGAAAAAAAAAAAAAAAAAAAAAAAAAAAATGTTTATTTTGAAACACCCTAATATATATATTGATGTGGGTACTCTTTAAAAATAAAATTTAATAATTTACAAGGCTAAAATGTTGATTTGAGAATAAAAATATATATTCAAGATATTATTTTATTTATTAGATATTATTACGACAAAAATATTATGACCAAAGTCCATGGCAAAAGATACGCTTACAAATTTGACTTCAACGGGTTAATGATGGCTTGTCAGTCACAAACCGGCCTCGCACTAGAGTCATCATCATCTCCAAGATCATGCCCAACGCATGTATACTCAGGATCACAATACTCCACTCAAGGGATAGCCCAACACTACTGGACCTATTCTCGATACTCACCTTGAATAATAAAGATAAATTTCTAAAATAAAGTAAAAAACTAAAAAAAAAATTAGATATTGATTAATTTTATTTTTCAAAAATTTAGTGCATGACAAATTTAATGTCTAATTACAAAATAAAATATAAATAATCCAGTATTTTAATTTAATAAATCTTAGTATCGATTATTAAAGCCACCTCTAGGTCCACCAGCACCTCTATCTCCCCATCCGCGTCCTCTAAATCCTCCGCTTCCTCTTCCACCAAACCCTCTGGGAGGTCCACCGCGGAAATTGTTGTCCCGAGAAAACTTGGGGGGGCTTGGACCCACGTATCCGGTCATATGTCCCCGTGGTAGTCTTCGCGATTGGAAACCTCCGCCTTTGATCTCGTCCATCTCATACCTACCAGCATTCATTCCGCACAATGTCTTTATAGTTGCCAATACTTTGTCTTCAATAGGACTCAGTTCTAAAATAGTTTCCGGATCTTTAGCTGCACGTACAACTAAACTCTCCAATGCGGGTCTCAAAGCTACAATAGCAGCAGCGTGTTCTGGATTAATGTCCAAATTTATCCAGTTATCAAGTCTTATTACATTGTCAATGTATTCAACTTTCCGGGATCCAAAGAGCAGTAAATGAATTGGTGATACCATAGTAAGTTGCTTGCAAGAGACAGCGCGTGTTCTAATTTTCTCACCGAAAACAAAGAATGGATATGGAAAAGATTGTTCCAAATTACTGCAATTAACAGAAGTTTTGTGAATTAAAGCTGACTTTGATTCAGTCGTTAGTACTTTACGCTTCTCTTTATGGAAACAAACGTTCGGATAAAGACCCATGCAAAGCAATGCGGTGATGGTATCAAGCCGTACGTCAGCTACTGCTTGATAATTAAGCGGTGTCGGGCACAAAGTTTCTTCAGGAAAACCAGCAGACTGCAATAAACCCTGTAACTGGTTTTTAGCTTCCCAGGTTACACGTAAAGTAGGCAAACTCAGACCTTTTGCATCACAAAAAGATTGTTCTGCATATTCACCACCACCTCGAGCTTCATCCCAGCACTGGAATGCATTTAACATTGCAACGTGATCGCTGTATCTAGCACCCGCAAATGATTTCTGTTGAGGTGAAAGTCTGCGCATATCTGGCCCTAGATTATAGACTTCTGGAAAGGTTGTACTATTTGCTGCCATAGTTGACAAAGCATCTCCAACTCTAAGCATGCATCCCATAATCATCATTTTGCCAAGTCGTGGCTCAATTGGTAAACGCGCGAGAATTTTACCCAGCGGAGTCAGCTCGTCATTTGAATCAAGACACTTCATTTCACGAAGCATTACTTCTGCTTCAATTACTGCATCAATTGGTGGTGGTTCTATTGCTTTAGAGAGGAACTTACCAATAGAACCGAGTTTCAACAATTTTATACTGAGCGCAAGCTCGTGAAGTGGAGTTCGAAACATTTCAGGAGTCATGTGTTGCTCCATTCGATTGTAACGGGTTTTTGAACATAAATGAAAACAGAAACCTGGTCGTACTCGTCCAGCACGACCCATACGCTGTTCAAGATTGGTCTTGCTTGCCCATACAGTCGCATAATTGGTCATATTGTTGTGAGAGGTAAATAGTTTCATTTTAGCTTTACAAGAATCAATTACGTAAACAATGTCATTAATTGTGATTGAAGTTTCAGCGATATTGGTCGATAAAATGACTTTTGTCACATCGGGAGAGACTGGTTCGAAAACTCTTCGTTGATCTTCACGCGGTAATTGAGAATGAAGAGGAATTATTACGTAACGTGAACCCCCAAAGACCGGATGTTGCTGAAGATGTTTCATTAACGCAAATATTAAATTCCAACCTGGTAAAAATACTAAAACTGCTCCGGGTATTCCTTGATTGCGAATATACTCCAGTAATGCCTCGATTAGTTCAAAACTTATTTCTTTCTCTGACAGTTGGGCCATCGCATTCTTTGTATGTTCAGAATAATCACCACTGACAAATTTATTCATATTTTCTTCTGGCTCTGCGTCTGGAAGATTATCATCTGGATCACGAGATTTACGCTTGCGCGAGTCCATTGGAGGAACAAAATTAGTCAAATGAATGCAGTCTTCTAGAAAATATTGCTGGACTGGATAAGCACGTCCGGGTACTTCAATTACTGGACATTTGTTAAAGTAATCGCTGAAAAGAGTCGTGTCTATGGTAGCGGACATTAAAATTACGCGTAGGTCAGGATATACGTGAACCATATCTCGTAGAAGGACCATTATAAAGTCGGAATTAACGTCCCTTTCGTGGATTTCGTCAACTATGACGTGAGATACGCCTCTGAGACCACCTTCTAGCTTACGTAGAAGTACTCCGACAGTACAAAACAAAATACTACCGTAAGGTCTAGGTAGTAAGGACTCAAATCTTACTGAGTAACCGACAGACTGCCCAAGACTTTCGCATCGCTCGGCAGCAACGCGGTCTGCTACTGAAACCGCGGAAATTCTTCTTGGCTGGGTTACAACTATGCTGCAATAAGCACCCTGTTCGGAGGCTATGTAGTCGTCAAGAATAAATTGACAAACTTGGGTCGTCTTACCACAACCGGTGTTACCACGGATAATTATTACTGGATTGTCATTAATAGCGGCCATTATTTGGCTTTTCATGGCAAATACCGGAAGGGTTGAACGCTCTTTTATGCTTTGCTGAAGTTGAGTGTCTTGTTGTAAACGCTCGCGTTGGTCTGTCATCATATCAATTGACAGTTTATCTAGTGGAGTCGTAGCAAGTGGACCCTCGTCGATGTTGCAGTTGATCCAAGGATTCCAGTTAGGCTGTGGCGGAGACCAAGATACCACACCAGCAGGTTGTGGGACTGAGGAGATAAAGTCATTAAGCACGTGGTCAGTTACTAGAGATATTCCGGGTTTCGTTTCCCCTTTTCCGTCTGGATCAGTTTTTGGATTATTAGGAGGAGGCTTATGTATGTCTACGGGTTTTATTTCTAGCCCGTTAAGAACTTGGTGAATTTGATCGACAAGCTCGGGCGATATTTTTACGGGGTACGGCTTCATTTGTTCAGTTTCGCGAACTTTTTTCAATGTACCCGAGAAAGCTTCGATTACTCCAAGATGGTAAAGTTGACGGACTAGAGACAAAGCACAACTTTTTGATGCCGTTTGCTTGTTTGATGCTGTTTCTCGACCAGCTATATCTGAAAATTTTAATAATTTCATTTAATTATTTTTATTTAAAAAAAAAAAAAAAACAACGCAGATTATTTTTATTCTATTTTTAAATATCTTATTTTCTATTTATTATTGTATCGCTAAACTTTTCTTCAAGAGTATTAAATTTAGTATCGAATAATTTCTCTAAATGTTCAAACAAAAATTATAACTCATTGTTTTTTAAAACTACTTGAAATTAGTAGTAATTAATAATTATTTTTAAAAAGATTATTTGGACTGTTTTTTTTTTTTTTTTTTACAATAAAATTATTTCAAACCTTTTTTGGAAAGCATAAAATTTCCTTAGTAACATTTTAATTATCGAAAAATAATTGAAATTTGATTAATTACGGATATTTATAGCTGATATGATTAAGGCAGTGCTCAGACAGTGCCCCCCACTTTTTAAAAAATTTCAATAGCTTTTAACTGTCCTAACTATAATTAAAAAAAAATTAAAATCTTAATTGAAAAAGGGAGAACGTAGTCGTAATTTCGTTAAGATATAGATTTTTAAAAAAATTGATTGCAGTTGATATCAATTGGAAGCTAAACGAAATTTGTAAAATAAATTTCAGTAAAATCTTCATGTCAATTTTATAATTCGAATTTTCAAATTTTATAGGATAAAATTTATTCAACAAATTTCGTTTAACTCCTGATTAATATAAATTGCAAATAATTTTTTTTAAATTCTATACCTCGGTGAAATTACGACTACGTTCTTCTTTTTTCAATTAAGGTTTTAATTTTTTTTTAATTAATTGATAAAATTTTAATACGGTTATGACAGCTGAAAGCTATGAAATTTTTTAAAAAGTGGGAGGTGCTGTCTGAGAACGCCACTTTTTTTCTTCAATTAATTTTTTAAAAATATCTTCTTTCCGATTGATTCTATCACGAAATCTTATCAAATTTTTTTTTCAAGTAATCAAATTTTCTATCTACTGATATATTTAATGATGAAAAATGATTAAATAATTTACTAATTATAGCCATTTATAATAAATGTCATCAATAAATTCTATTAAAAAAAAAAAATATTTTGAGTTATAACTATAGTTTTGTAAAAATTAGACCTTTAATGTTTTCTGCAAAATATTTATAAAAATAAAACTTACTTCTGCCCAATTGCTTGACATAAAATGTCATTTCAGCCATGAAACTCCTGCAGAAAAAAAAAAAAAAAAAAAAAAAAAAAAAAATTAGCTTCAATTTAAATTTTTGAAAGTAGTTTTTAAAAAAAGAAAAAAAGCAAATACATGCATTAGCATAATAAAATATAAATAAAAAAAATTAAAATACATAAAATAAAAACTCACCCATTGGATGAATTACAATCCAAGACCACCTTGAAGTACACAATAATCATCATAGACATCATCCATCGTCATCATCATCATCATTATTATTATTATTATTATTATTATTATTATTACTATTATGATAGTCATTATCAAAGCTAGTATTGTAATTTTTCAATAAAAGCTTTGACTTATAAAAAGTAAACTTTCGCTTAATTCATGTATACCCAAATGTATTCATGAGTTAGCAGTTGAAATTGATTTATTTTATAGTTTATAGTGTACTCCAAAATAGTCTTGCTAATTGGAAAAAATAAATAAATAACAAAAGTCATGAGCAGCAATCTTTTGATTCATACCTAGTGTGATCAGGACCGACAGGCGTATACTTATAATCAGTATTTATTTTATTTGATTGCATAAATTGATGTAGTTTAGATTTAGCATTTTCGATAGTCCAGTTTCCATGGATACTTGCGTTAACATCAAGATCTTCAGCTTCCTCAACTCGTTTTTGATCAGCAATGCGGTCTAAATAAGTGTAGTTTGACTGCCCACGATCATTGTAAGGCCGGTAAGCTTGTCCAATGTCATTGGGACCCATTCCGTCTTGAAAGACTGATCGTTGCGGATGGGAAGCTTCAGGTCCACCAGCTGGTCCGTCTGCTCCAGGTCCAGATCCAGGTACTGGTCCTGACCCTACTCCTCCCCCAGAAATAGGTCCAAGATCACCTGGAACATCTTTTATAGCAACGTGACCAGCTCGGACGAGATAATTTATGAAATCACGAGATGCATTGCCCTGAGCGTCTTTTTTGTTGGTCGAATTACCAACGGCAACGTAATCGAATCCGTTGACTCGAAGTTCACAGAGAAAACGTTGTCGATGCTTTGGTCCTAATTAAAAAATATAATTGTTTAAAATTAGATAATTTATAAATAAGTTTAAAATTTTTTAAGTAATTACCAGTTGGGCGGACATCAAATAGAGGTTCTTTAGCATTTTTTGTACACCATTGATGTAAAAATGATTTAATGTCTCCCATTATTATAACAAACTGATAATCAGTTAGCAGAAATAAATGAAACGGTCTCTTGCAATCAATCAATTTAAATATTTTATTTTAAATTTACTAATCAAATATTACTACTTGTTTATACTTTTATAGATGTCTGGAGATTAATAACAGTACTTATTGCAATGCTTATAAATTATACATCTTATGATTGATTTTAGATTTTTTTTATTTCAAGCCGTTTAAGGTTGTGTTACAATTATGTCGATTACCAGCGATTACCATATACCAATAACAATTTCGGCTGCTGGAGAAAGAGGGCGTACTATAACTATAAAATAGTTGTGCGCGCAAGAATAAACGCCATATTGAAATAGCGGTAATATTCAAATATTATTTACGAAAAATAAATTGGAGAGTTTAATGGTAATTGCTGGTGAATCAATATTTTCGATATGTGGTAAAAAAAGATATTTACGATGTTATCAAGACCGCCAGTGTAAATCAATAACAAACCCTGATAGCATGAGTTGATCGTGAAAAAGTTGGTCATTCATTAGTTTCCGACCAACTTGACGACAAGTTGTCAACAACTTTAGCTTTTGCAACTTTTGGCTACAAGTTACCGCCAACTTTCTCAGAAAGTTGGCGCCAGCCCTAATAGCCACTTTAGCTTGAAATTAAGGGTAATTTAATGTTGAAATGACCTGAAATCTGCTACCCGAATTTGCAGACAATTTCACAGCAAAAGTTGAAAATAAAAATTTACCCTGATAGCCAGACATTGCTCTACAAGTGTTGTAGAGCAACACTTTCGGCTAACTTAACGAGAAAGTTTCTGGCAAACCTTGGCTGTATAATACTTTCCTTTAAGTTGGCTTCAGAATACGGCAGTAGCTTGAATGTAACTTGCCAGAAAAACTTGCCGTCAATTTGAAGTGAAACTTTCAATCAACTTAACGTCATTATCTGACGTTAATACTTGTAGTCAAATTGAATAGAAAGTTGCAGACAATTTACTGTCAACTTGAAGGTAACTGCTTGCTCTCTAACACTTTCCTTTAAGTTACCTTTCAAATACGGTAGTTGCTTGTAGTTAACTTATGGTTAGGGTGGTTATCAGGGTACGGTTAATTTTTCTTCGATTTGAACCCTGATAGCCAAGTTGGCGAGAAACTGACGAGAAACTTGCAGCCGCAACTGGACACCAAGTTGGCCGTCAACAGTTGGTCCCTCCAAAGTTGATAGACATTTTCTCTGAGAAAGTTGGTGGCAAAAGTTGCTTGCAAAAGTTGGCAATCATAAGTTGACGGTAAGTTTCCTTTCAATTTTCTCAGAAACTTGCATTCCAGTTGCAGCTCCATACTGGCGCCAACTTTCTGAGAAAGTTGGCGGTAACTTGTAGCCAAAAGTTGCAAAAGCTAAAGTTGTCGACAATTTGTCGTCAAGTTGGCCGGAAACAAATGAATGACCAACTTTTTCACGATCAACTCGTGCTATCAGGGTAAGGTAAGACTTGTACGAAAAAAAACGGTCGGTAATGTTCATTCTTACCATTTCAGAAGGTAAGCAAATTTATACATAAAATTGTCTACAATTTGAGCGTAAAAATATACTTAACAATTTTTCAAGTCAAATTAACGATAAATTGACATTAAATTTGCGTGAAAATTAAAGACAACTTTTTTCTAGTCAACTTTTGAAGTTAATTTGCATTGTAATTCGGGCATTAAATTTACCTCAAATTCAATAGCAAGTTGCATACAACTTATCATAAAGAATTGAAAAGTCTGAAGTTGAAGGAAATTTGAAGAAAAATTCAACAAAACTTTTGTATAGTAAACTTTTGCTCAAGCAAACTGTGCTGTTAGGGATGGAGCTGCAACTGGAATGCAAGTTTCTGAGAAAATTGAAAGGAAACTTACCGTCAACTTATGATTGCCAACTTTTGCAAGCAACTTTTGCCACCAACTTTCTCAGAGAAAATGTCTATCAACTTTGGAGGGACCAACTGTTGACGGCCAACTTGGTGTCCAGTTGCGGCTGCAATTTTCTCGTCAGTTTCTCGCCAACTTGGCTATCAGGGTTGTAGAGCAATGTCTGGTTATCAGGGTTGGCTATCAGGGTAAACTTTATTTACGACAAAAAAACAGTCGGTAATGTTCATTCGTACCATTTCAGAAGGTAAGAAAATTTATACATAAAAACGTCTACACAACGGTAAAATAGTTTACAATTTTTCAAGTCAATAACAAATTAATGTAAAATTTGCCTGAAAAATGACGAAAAATTTTTTCTTGTTAACTTTTGAAGTGAATTTGCATTCTAATTCGGGAAGTAAATTTACGTCAAATAGTATAGCAGGTTGTATAAAAGTTGTCGTCAAAAACAGAAAAGTCCGAAGTTGACGGACATTTGACGAAAAATTCAAGGACAATTTTGTAAGTAAACTTTTGTCAAAGCAAACTGTGCTATTCGGAAGGTTTCCTCATGTTATGTTTTTTTTTTTTTTTTTTTTTTTCTAGTATCCGGAGACACGGCAGTGTTTCGCGCCAAGTACACGTTCAAACACATATGTGTGCGCGTGTACATGGACGGCGCGAGACGACCGTGTCTCTTTTCTGGAGTCAGAGGTCTGTTTAACCTCACTCGTATTTAAAATTTAAAATTATCAATAAATTGGACATATTATTATATGGTATCTATTTATTTATTAATAATCATCTTATTACTATCGAATTTTATTGCATTTTGCGTATTTTGATAATTTATTAAAAAAAAAAATGTTTTCTTAATTCTCGTGCGCCGATTTAGGGATCTGGAAGACTTTTCTCCGTTTTTATCGTAATTTTCACCTTTTAGCTATCTTCACATCATAGTACGACATGAAAGTAGTTAGTTTTAAATTCTTTCGAATTATAGATTGCTTCATGTTGACAACTTAACAAAAATACGTTTATGTAGTATGTATATACATACAACTGTCTGTATACAGATTATATATTATATAATTTAGTGTGCGAATTGAAATTAGTATCATATTACTGATTAATATTTTTAAAATGTTAGTCATGTATTTAAAATTTCAACTTACTAATTCAAACCTAATAGTCACCTTGACTGCAAGTCGACAGAAATTTATGGCCGGGATTCAACGTCAAAATGACTGCAAAAAGTTATGAGTGCAAATGTTCAATTAGTTGACCCCAACTTTTTGTCAAATGGAAAGTTACCATCGTTGCTCGGATTTTTACGCAACTTACAAGCGACATTTTCTATTAACTTGTCTTTAAAATGCAGACGTGCATATGTGGCCATTAATGCCTGGTATACTAAACTTAGCACTGCCATACTTTAGTATACCAGGTATTGATGACCACATCTGTAGATTAAGGTCAATTTGTAGGTCAAGTTTCATTCGTCTATCCATGTAGTTGCTCGGCAAACCTACCCTGATAGCCAAGTTGACAGCAAGGTGGCGATGATCTACTGCCGCAACCTGTCGCTAAGTTGGCCGCATAAATTGGCATTCCATTAGTTGACGGCAACCTGTTACCAAATTTCTCAGAAAATTGGCAGTAACTGCTCTAACAGCACAGTTTGCTTAGCAAAAGTTTACTTTACAAAAGTTTCCTTGAATTTTTCGTCAAATGTTCGTCAACTTCGGGCTTTTTCGTTTTTGATGACAATTTGTATACACTTGCTATACAATTTGACATAAATTTACTACCCGAATTAGAATGCAAATTCACCTCAAAAGTTGTATACAAATTGTCGTCAAAAACGGAAAAGTCTGAAGTTGACGGACATTTGACGAAAAATTCAAAGAAACTTTTATTAGGGTTATTTTCTAGTAACAAAAGTTATCTCTAAATTGAGAAAAAATTAATAACCGCAAATTTTTTTCTTTCCAACTTTTGTTGTCAAATTGTCAGCACAATTCGGACAGCAAATTTCGGTAATTTCAGTTGTCAAACTACTGTCAATTTCGAGCTAAAGTGGCTATTAGGGTCAACGACAATTTTCTGGCAAGCGTTTTTTGGGTCCCTGAGTTGTAGTAATGTATGGACTAACTTATTCTGCTATGATGAGTTAAGGATTAATATGCGTCAAAAATCAGATAAAGCTTATGCTGAGTTATTATCTCGAGTACGTATCGGTGCAATAACTGCTGATGATATAAAATTATTAGAACAGAGAAAAATTAGAATTGATTCATCATTATCATATCACAATCGATTGAATGAAATATGTAATTACATTAATAAGTTACCATTAGATACAGTTTGCTGATTACCTACATGTAAACAATGTGACTTGATTAATTCAGTAATGTTGGAGAAAATTTCTTCTGAAGTTATCATACTCAATGCTCACGATCAGATAGATTGTCCTAAGTTTTTAGAGAAAAAAGCATTTGACAGTTTAAGTAGAATGGAAGAAGATGCAAGCCGAAGTGCTGGGCTAGCAACAATAATTAAAATTAAAATAGGTGCAAAAGTTATGCTAAGACGGAATATTGATGTTACGCTTGGTCTTGTCAATGGGGCAATTGGCATTGTCAAATCTATTTCAAAATCAGTTGAGTGCAATACTATACAATTTGTGAATATTGAAGTAGGCACTGGTAAAGAATATAATATTGAAAAAATTAAAGTAAAATTTCAAATTTTGGACAAAGCTTTTGTTATAAGAGACCAGTTTCCATTATGCCTTAGCTATGCTGTCACTATCCATAAAAGTCAAGGTTTGAGTTTAAACAATGCCATTATTGATGCAGGAAATACAATTTTCAATGTCGGTCAATCCTACGTTGCTTTTTCGCGGGTAACAAAATTGGAAGGATTGCATTTGATTAATTTTGACCCACACTCTATTAAAGCAAATTCAGCAGCGATTGAAGAATATAATCGCTTAAGAAAGTTTTATAGATCTGACCTTCCAGCAATCCCGATTTCAGGAAAACGTTGGTCTAAAGTATATGGGACTTAATTTGGGGAATTGAGGACTATTCCATTCTAAATGAACGAGAAACTATTAAAAAAATTTCATGTGTAGATTTATTATCCATTCATGGCATTGAAAACTCTGATGGTATTTCTAGTTGCATAAATTCTATAATGCAATGTATTCTCCACAATAAGAAAATAAGATCATCATTGCAAAGTAACCCTAAAGATCTAGTGCAAAGTACCGAGTTGCATAATTTATTAAATACATATAGAAAAAATGAAACTATATTAAAGTCAAGTTTTATCAAAGAATCTACACTCATGCCATAAATTAAAGGAACAGAAAAATTTTAGAAATTTTTTAGTGATTTTTGAAAGGCTGTAACTTTGTGAAAAATAATCGTATCGAAAAACAAAAAAAAAGCATTTTGTAGCTTGAAATCTCTAGTTTCAACTCATTTCCATCAATTTTTTTTAGACCTCCAGCCATTGCGCAAACATGAGAAATACCGCGAGAAAAAAATTTTCTAAATTTTTCCTTTTCTTTGAGAGAGTCCACGGGCTGCGAAAAAAATCGTTCAGCTAAACCAATGCATAGGTCGGATAGCAAATTTAATCAGCTTTAATTTCCATTTTTTGGAGATTCGTACGATAACTTGTCGCTGAGATATCAGCCTTCAAACGGAAAATGATCCTTTTGGGTTTGATCGTCGATATTTCAGGTACTAATGAGCGCACAGTAAATTTGAGGGTGGCGTTGAAAACTTGAATAAATTCCCTACAAGACCCTTTCATCAATTTTTATGAAAAAAATTTTTTTTTATCCTTAACATCCCTATGAAGTGAGTACAAAAAAGTGACTTTTTTTGGCTAAACAGTAAATCAACCGCTACTTTGTAAATATTGTTAAAAAAAATAATGTTGCCAGGGAATTTTTTAGCTTAATGTACCCCCAATAACCCTGTCAATTTTTAAATTGATCCATCGAGCCGTTTTTCGGGGTGGATTGATCAAAATTTTCCAAAACAATTAAAGGAACAAGTTTTGTTCCTTTAATTTTGTTATGACTATCGAAATGAAAACAATTATCGTTTTTTCATTGTTTTTGTCAATTTGGTACTCATTAGCGGTTGAAATTAAGAAAACAAAAAAATTTTTTTTTTGAATTTTTTTTTTTTTGAATTTTTTTTTTTGTGTTTTGAAATGTTTAAAACATTTTAATGCTGTGAAATGCCCGTGTGTGTGTCTGTCCGTGTGTGTGTATTTGTGCGTGGGTGTGTCTATGTGTTTTAATATCGTGTGTTGCCTCTTCTACTTCTAATAACTGCACGCAACCGATTTCGCATACTAATGCGACGACGAATTGCCAATTGCGGAACCGTTTGCCAGATTCGCTGCAATGCACGTTCTAATGCAGCTAAATTCGGTAAATTCGGATATTCCCGGCGCAATCGACGCCCTATTATATCCCACACATGCTCAATAGGATTGAGATCGGGACTCATTGGTGGATGTCGTAGCAACGTTATGTCATGTCTCTCAAAAAATCGTCTAGTCACGTTGGCTGTGTGAGGGCGAGCATTATCTTGCATAAAGATAAATCTCCTCACAGGTTGTCGTCGAGGCAAGACAACTGGCCTCAAAATTTGGTCAATGTAGCGTCTGGCGTTGAGAGATTGACGAACAATTACTAGAAGAGTTCGCCACGACCATGAAATCCCAGCCCAAACCATCACCGATCCTCCATTGAAGGCAGCAACAGGGCGAGTGAAGTTTTGTAAAAAACGTTCAGCTTGGCGACGCCAAACTCGGGGCCTTCTGTCGTCACCGTACAGGCAAAACCGAGACTCATCAGAGAACAAAACATTGGTCCATTGCCTCCAGTTTCACCCAAAATGTTCGCGAGCGTACGCTAGACGAGCTCAGCGATGTCTGACCGTCAGCATTGGTACCCGAACCGGATTTCTGCCTCGCAACCCAAACTCACGAAGACGATTGGTCACTCTTTGGCGTTAAATGTTTCGAGGTTGTCGTCGTCGTCGTTGTTGTTGTCGTTGTTGTTGTCGCTGTCGTTGTTGTTGCTGTTGCTGTCGACGGTTTGGAACATCCTGAGCAATGACTCTCGCATAAACAAAAGGTTCTTGCCGAGCACGTCGAACTATTGCTCGATCATCGCGAGGAGTCGTTTCACGTCGACGACCTTGTCCTGGCCGTCGCCCGTATCCAGCTGTCTCTTGATATCACGTATAGGCACGAGACACGATCGATGCGCTAACGCCTAACATGTCACCGACATCCCGATACCTGTAACCCTCTTCAACGAGAGTTACTAGCCGAGCGACTTCTGGCCCAGATAAATGCCGCTTAGGCATAATCAAAAATTTAGAAAAAAATAAAGTTTGCAAAAATTTTTAACTTTTTTTTTTTTAAATTTATCAAAATTAAAAAAATAAAGATTAGTTTTGAAAAAAACTGTTTTTTTTTTTTTTTTTAGAGTACAAATAAACTTCGCTGAGAGTATCAATAATTAATCGCATAAATTTTCGTAGGTTGAGTACATGAATACCGGTTAGGGGTATCAACTTTAATTTAATGCAATTAATTTGGGATAAGGAAAATTGTGGTACGCCTATGCCGAATCATGTAAAAATTCAGTGAGCATTATTTCCTGAGATGTTTGAAACATTTTAAAACACAAAAAAAAAAAATTCAAAAAAAAAAAATTCAAAAAAAAAAAAAATTCAAAAAAAAAATTTTTTTTTTTTCTTAATTTCAACCGCTAATGAGTACCAAATTGACAAAAACAATGAAAAAACGATAATTGTTTTCATTTCGATAGTCATAACAAAATTAAAGGAACAAAACTTGTTCCTTTAATTGTTTTGGAAAATTTTGATCAATCCACCCCGAAAAACGGCTCGATGGATCAATTTAAAAATTGACAGGGTTATTGGGGGTACATTAAGCTAAAAAATTCCCTGGCAACATTATTTTTTTTAACAATATTTACAAAGTAGCGGTTGATTTACTGTTTAGCCAAAAAAAGTCACTTTTTTGTACTCACTTCATAGGGATGTTAAGGATAAAAAAAAATTTTTTTCATAAAAATTGATGAAAGGGTCTTGTAGGGAATTTATTCAAGTTTTCAACGCCACCCTCAAATTTACTGTGCGCTCATTAGTACCTGAAATATCGACGATCAAACCCAAAAGGATCATTTTCCGTTTGAAGGCTGATATCTCAGCGACAAGTTATCGTACGAATCTCCAAAAAATGGAAATTAAAGCTGATTAAATTTGCTATCCGACCTATGCATTGGTTTAGCTGAACGATTTTTTTCGCAGCCCGTGGACTCTCTCAAAGAAAAGGAAAAATTTAGAAAATTTTTTTCTCGCGGTATTTCTCATGTTTGCGCAATGGCTGGAGGTCTAAAAAAAATTGATGAAAATGAGTTGAAACTAGAGATTTCAAGCTACAAAATGCTTTTTTTTTGTTTTTCGATACGATTATTTTTCACAAAGTTACAGCCTTTCAAAAATCACTAAAAAATTTCTAAAATTTTTCTGTTCCTTTAATTTATGGCATGAGTGTATATTAAAACAATTTAGTTTTGATTCAGAAATAGATCCGTCGACAATACTAACAGCTATTTGTAACGTAAATAATAACGTGAAAAACTTAGTGCAATATGAGTTAATACATACTGATCATTGTAAATTATGTAATTATACGAACACGTATAAAATTGTAGATCATAATTTATCTCTCACGATATCTGATGAAAATAAAATTTATAATTTACAAGAATTAATCAATGAAACATATGCACATCGGTTTGACAATTTGAAATATTGTAATAATTGTAAAGCAGAGAGAGAAACTAACAGTATAATTTTATTTAATTCTTTTAAACAGATTGTGGTTGTAAAATTGAATATATCACTCACTAAAAACAACAAACCCATGCTAAGGAAAAAAGGTTTTGTAAAATCTATCCCAACGTCTAAGATAATTCTCTGTAATCATTCGTATAATGTAGTAAGTGCTATATTTTGCTCGAGTAACGACAACGAATCAGATCATTATATAGCAATGGTATAAGATAAATCAACATGGGTGGAAATAGATGATTTAAATGTTAAACAAGTACGATGGCCTACTAATGCAAAAAATGCTTACATATTGTTTTTAGAAAAAAAATAAAAGAAATATTCACTCAACAATGAAGTTACGCATTGTACGAAAAACAAGACATTAAAACGAGAAAGCCTGAAACATATCAAGGATGATAACAGATAATCATCTGACCACTAAAGAGTCTCGTTACAATTTTTCCAGTCTTTGAGTGATTAATAACTTTTGTTCTTTTAGTTACTTTTATTCATAATAAATATTTAAATGCGATCACTTTACAAAAAGATTTGAAATCCCACCAAAAACAGATCCTCTGTATACCGTCGCGCCAAGTACACGTTCAACATTTATTTCTTACTACGTCAAACATAATTTATTTTTTTTTACAAAAAATGACTGAAATCACAAAAAACACCAAGTAACGAAGTTGTAAAATAAAAAAAAAAAGAATTATTTTTGAAAATATGAAAATCATAAAAAAAAATTGAGTAATTGGGATGTTGTCAATTTAAAAAACAAATTTTTTTCGATAACATTCGAAAATGAAAAAAAAATTATTGAACATACTTGGTGTGCACTAACGCTAAAATATGTTATTTAATCGTTTCAGATCTTTTAAGACCTCAAAAGCGCACACCAAGTATGTTCAATAATTTTTTTTTCATTTTCGAATGTTATCGAAAAAAATTTGTTTTTTAAATTGACAACATCCCAATTACTCAATTTTTTTTTATGATTTTCATATTTTCAAAAATAATTCTTTTTTTTTTTATTTTACAACTTCGTTACTTGGTGTTTTTTGTGATTTCAGTCATTTTTTGTAAAAAAAAAATAAATTATGTTTGACGTAGTAAGAAATAAATGTTGAACGTGTACTTGGCGCGACGGTATACAGAGGATCTGTTTTTGGTGGGATATATATATTGTAAGGCCTTTGGGCGATCCCAATCTAGCCAATCGAGACGAATTCAAATTTTTACGAATCAAATTTACACTTTAACCACATCAAATACATTTTTGAAACCAGATCAAATTCAAGGCTCATGTAAGGAGGACGGAAAAGTTATGGTTCACTATGGTCATGGGAAACGAGGTAGAACGTTCCCGCCCTCGCGAACTTGAAATCACTGTAAAATCACAGTGAAATCGCAGTGAATTTACTTT
Source organism: Microplitis deprimator (assembly GCA_964016945.1). Taxonomy (NCBI): domain Eukaryota; kingdom Metazoa; phylum Arthropoda; class Insecta; order Hymenoptera; family Braconidae; genus Microplitis; species Microplitis deprimator. The sequence goes on along the minus strand of OZ024716.1, from coordinate 12,966 downwards.
CACCGTAATTTTACGGTGATTTCATCGTGAATTCACAGTCATTTTGTGCCATTTTGTCATTGTGATTTAGTAGTGATTTCACTGCGAGCTTAGAGTAAATTAATGGTGATTCAATCATGATTTCACAGTAAATTAATGTTGATTCCACCATTATTCTACAGTAAATTAATGGTGATTTCACCATAATTCCACGGTAAATTAATGTTGATTTCACCACGATTCCTTGGTAAATTAATGGTGATTTGACTATAGTTTTAGAGTTCGGCCTAAGCAACCGTAGAGAGCGCATCGCTACAGTGAACGTCAAAATAAACCAAAAGAATTTCTAAAATCTAAAATCTCAAACTAATTAATGCTAATTACTAATTAGACCAATTACGGTCTAGGTACAGATTATATAACTATAAAGGCCGAATTACAAAATAAAGAGCCAAAATAAAAATAAGAGACTTGAATTCGGCTAAGGCCTCGAGCCAATGCCACACACACCCCATGTATAACCTACAATCAAAAATCCCCCAGCAGTATAACACAATATGTACATCACAATCTCTTCTAAATGATAGTACGACAAATCAACAAATGGAACAACTTGACGCGACAAAATAACCTCAAGACCTTCAACAACAACATATGGACGAAGCCCTCGCGGACCCGGAATCACTGTAAAATCACAGTGAAATCACAGTGAGATTATAGTAAAAACATTGTGAGACCATGATGAAATTACGGTGAAATCACCATGATTTTGTGCCATTCGGTCACTGTAATTTTATGGTTATCTCACAGTGATTCGATAGTGGTTTCACAGCAAATTCACAATGAATTAACAGTGAACTTACAGTAAATTCACTGTGAATTAACAGTGAATTCACAGTGAATTTACAGTGAACTTACAGTAAATTCACAGTACATTTACAGTAAATTCGCAGTGAATTCACAGTAAATTCACAGTGAATTCACAGTAAATTCACAGTGAATTCACAGTAAATTTACAGTGGACTTACAGTAAATTCACAGTGAATATACATGGAGAAAAAAATGTAGTAAATTTTACTAAAAAATATGAAAATAATTTTACTATCCCGGGTAAATAAAATCATATATAATTATGTATAATTTTAAATGAAAACTGGCCCTGTATAATTATATATAACTATATATAATTATATATAACTATATATAGTTAAATTCCAATGCAATCAATTAAATAAATTGTGAATTGTTGTACAGTAGAGACTCTATACTTTTTATTTAACTCATTTTTTTTTTGAAAGTCCAAGTTTAATTTCTAAGAAAAATTATTCATGGAAACATTGATCATAAATATTTTTGACATTATGTAATATAGAATGTACTATATTACCATCAAAAAAAGTACTTATCACTCTGTCAAATAACGGAGGAGTATCCGGGCCAGAATAGTCTCAAGTTTAGAATTTAACAGTTATGAAATAAGTTTCTTACCAGGGATACTACAAGTGGTGGGCGCGATCTCGTGGCGAGCACCGAACTACTTCCGCTGCTGCTTATAGCACTGGTGACTTCCCTCTCTTACATACATATATATTAGGGTGTGCCAAAAAAAAAAAATATTTTTTTTTTAACCTCTTATGAGTCAAAGGTTACTTTATATTATAAAAAAAATCTTCACTACATTTCAGCCAGATATCTTTAAAATTGAGCTGTCACAAATGGGGGTCCTCTTTCCAATCTAAAATAAACGCGAAAATTTTTCATTTTAGTTTTTCGTTATTAAGACTGAAAAAATTTTTTTTTTTCAATTCCGCCTGGTATAATTTTTTAGGAAATTAAATTCACTACAAAAAAGTGATGCATTATGTACGTCAAATAAACTGGGAAAAAGTTACGGGGCTTCGAAGATCGACATAAATTTACCCGACCGGCATGAATGTCAGAAAGATGTCTTTTTGATATCACAAAGTTATCTTAATAAATTATGTTATCTTTCTGATATCAAAAAGACATCTTTCTGACATTCATGCCGGTCGGGTTAGTTTCCTCGGTGTTAAATTATTTTTTGTTATTTTTCATTTTTATTCTATCAAAAAAATTTTTTTTTTCAAATTTTCACAAGCACGTTCTTGTAGGAAATTTAATTTCCTACAAAAAGTATTTGATATCATGTATACGTCAAATGAATGAGAAAAAAGTTACAGGGCTTTAAATGTCAAGGAAAAGTCAAGTTCAATTTTCGTTGACATTTAAAGCCCTGTAACTTTTTTTGCGTTCATTTGACGTATGTGTGATATTAAATATTTTTTGTAGGAAATTAAATTTCCTACAAGAACGTGCTTGTGAAAATTTGAAAAAAAAATTTGTTTTGATAGAATAAAAATGAAAACAAAAAATAATTTAACGCTGAGGAAACTAACTTCTTGTCTTTGAAGCCCCGTAACTTTTTCCCAGTTTGTTTAACGTACATAATGCATCACTACTTTTTTGTAGAGAATTTAATTTCCTACGAATTCATACACGGAGAGAATTTTATGGTAAAAGTTATCATCAAGTTATAGTAAAATTTTTAAACTGAATTTTATAATAGAAAATATCGTTTAAATTATTAAATAAACAATCTGAATGGTACTATCTACCAACTATATGAATAAATTTACAATTATTTATGATAATTAGAAATTATAACTTTTATTATTTTAAATAATTACTACTATTATAAACATCGTGATTTTTAATAACCTGATGGTAATGTACATATGCAGACATATACCCACGCACTCACACATTCTTAGTTAAAAATTTTTACAACTTTGAATGGTAAAAGTTACCATCTTCGATTGTAACAATTATAATTTTTTATAATTACAATTAGCATCTTCGATAGTAACCGTTACCATCATCAATTGTAACTGTTATCATTTTCAATGGTAAAACTAATTATTTTATCGGTGAAAAAATTTATTCCCATTTTAAATCGATAAAATTACAAATTTTCTATTTTAAATAGAATAATTAATTTCTCTACGTGTACCAGGCGGGATTTGAAAAAAAAAAATTTGTCATAGTTTTAATAACGAAAAACTAATATGAAAAATTTTCGCGTGTATTTTAAATGGGAAAGGGGACCCCCGTTTGTGATCGCTAAATCTTAAAGATATCTTGCTGTAATTTAGTGAGGCGTTTTTTAGTAATATAAAGTAACGAAAGTATTGAAAAAAAGTAATGAAAACTCGATTTTCGAATATCAAGGTAAAAAAAAGAAATTGTCACTATACCACTGTAAAGCTACGATCTGACGACTGCGGTGTCAAATTGTCATAAAACTATACTCAAATCACCATTAATTTACCGTGGAATCATGGTGAAATCACCATTAATTTACTGTGAAATCATGGTGAAATCACTATTAATTTACTGTGAAATCATGGTGAAATCACCATTAATTCACTGTGAAATCATGGTGAAATCACCATTAATTTACTGTAAAATCATGGTGAAATCACTATTAATTTACTGTGAAATAATGGTGAAATCACCATTAATTTACTGTGAAATCATGGTGAAATCACCATTAATTTACTGTAAACTCGCAGTAAAATCACAGTGAAATCACTACTAAATCACAATGACAAAATGGCACAAAATCACTGTGAATTCACGATGAAATCACCGTAAACACACCGTGAACTCACGGTGAAAGTGAATTCACTGTGATTTTACAGTGATTCCAAGTCCGCGAGGGAGGTAACATAGCGGCCGATATAATTATGGAACAAATGTCTCAAGAAGGGCAATATTACATGGATGAAATGCATAATTCAGAAAACCCGATAACTCAAAAACAAAAACCTCACGTCAAAATTACAAGTGCATTAAGAAAAGATCCATATATCACCCAACAAGATATCACTAACTCTAATACTAACCTCAATAATACCCAACCTACACATGACAACAAAAAAAGAGTGAGAGATGACTATGACTCTAGTGACCAAGAATCTACCACTTCAGGAACGAAAACTAAGAAAGCGAACACGACAGCAAAACCGATTAATTTCTCAGAACTCATCAAAAATAAATATAATCAGGACAACAAGGGACCCTACGAGATCATTGGTGAACACGACAAAACCAGCACACATCCCTCTCCTACACACTACCTATCTCTTTGCAAAATAATTACAGGCGTCTTAAAGAAAAACAATATGATTAGACATCTCCAAACCATGAGGCAAGTAGGTAAAAAAGCAGCTATAATACTTAATTCTAGAGCAACAGCTAATGCATTGGTAAATCACCACGATTTTAAAAACCATGGGCTCATTGCGTATATACCAGTACACAGAATGATGTGCTATGGTATAATCAAAGATATTCCTGTTGATTTTCCCATGGATGATCTTAAAGAAGGTACCCAATCACTAGTTGAGATCACTGCTTTTGAAAGGTGTCAAAGAGCAATAGTTGAAAATAATGTCAGAAAATACGTCCCGTCTAAAACAATCAAAGTTACCTTCGCAGGACAAATCCGCCCGAACAAAGTCAGCATATACAACGCCGTGCATAAAGTTTATGTCTATACTTCACCAGTTAAAAGATGCACCCAATATTTACGCTTTAATCACTCTATTAAAGAATGTACCCACGCACCAAGATGCCGCCATTGTGGTGAAAATAAGGATAATCACCCTGAAGATAATAATTGCCCATACAGCAATATGCCGCCTAAATGCGCTAATTGCAGAGAAGCTCATGACACAATGAGCTCAAACTGTCCAATTCTTACTTATCTAAAGTCTTTACACACGTGTGCTGCGGTCAATTGTATTAGTTATACTGAAGCTAAAGAACAACTCAAGAACAATAATAATTATTCAACAAACTCCCTTAACTTTACTGACTTTCCACAACTCCAGAAGGCAAATCCACTGCATAAATTCAGTACTGTTACAGGAATACAAGCTCACTCTCCTCAACCACACACAATAAGAAACAACATTCCCACACCTGACAGATTTGATACAGACTTCAGAGGCAATTCCAGCCTCCAGAACTCGCCTATCACAAACAACTCCTCAATTATCCACTCTACTCCTAGAACGGGAAATAAATTTAACTCAAAGCTTTACATTAACAGCAAAGCATCACCAAGCATGAAGGATAAACCCAACGCAAAAAGCAATGATAGTGCACTAGACAATTTGAACTCAACTACGAAACAAATCAGTATCTCAAACACTCTAACAACACCAAACTCAATAAATTCTCAGCAGACTGATCAAATAGATACTAACATCTTAATTACTCTCTTAACTCAAATATCTTCGGTTTTTGGTACTATTTCTGACAAACTTGGTCCGGAACTTGAAAACATCGAAATTAAAGATCAATTCACAACTATCCAACAAACATGTGCGTTTATCAACAATGCAAGAATGAATACAATCCAGCCCTCATCCACGTTACACCTCAACCACGCTACCTCGACAGACAGTTTATGTCCCTCACTTGAATAAAATGGCGCATTCTCAAACACACGAGCTTAAAATCCTACAGTGGAATTGCCACAGCTTATTATATAAAAAGGGCGACCTGGAGAACGTTGCACATTCCTATGACCTCATATTACTCACAGAAACCTGGCTTAAACCTCATATAAAAATCGATCTTAAAAATTTCAATACAATCAGAAAAGACAGGAAATCAGCCTCAATGGGTGGTGGACTAGCAATCTGCATCAGCAAGAGACTTCAATACACTATCATAGATAAATATTTTAGCATAGATGATTCACTAGACACGTTGGCAATTCTCCTCAACACTGCACATGGTAAAATTTTAATAGTCAATATCTACAAGCACCCAACATTTCAAATTTCTGAATCACACATCATCAAGAAACTATCTGATGAAGCTAAAGTCAATGACAGCTACATACTGATTGGAGGAGATTTTAACTCTCATCACACCTCTTGGGGCTGTGGGAGAAATTGCAGGAGCGGTAATAATATATTTGATGCGGCTTTTGAGAATGACTTACACATAACTGAATGATGGCTCTCCTACTCACATGAACAATCCGAATCAACAACCATCAGCAATTGACCTGACTCTGGTATCCGTTAACCTTGCCACTCTATGCTCATGGTCTGTCTTAACAGATGCGATGAGTAGCGATCACTATCCGATTGAAATAAAAATAGGAACCTCTGGAGAAAAATACAAGTTTTTCACACATAAGCTCAGAATAAAGGGAGTAAACTGGGAGGAATTCTATAAACACCTGGACAACGAAGAAGAAAATATCACCAAACTATACCCTGACGCAACGAGAGCTTATGACAAACTAACAAGTACGATTATAAACGGTCTCAATCATAACCATTCATCTCCGGTTAAAACAATGAGCAAACAAGCATCCAATACACATACAAAAACTAACACCAAAAGACCAAATAAGTCTCCAGCTCCCTGGTGGACCCCGGACTGTGCTGAAGCAGTTCAAAAGAGAAAAACAGCTTACTCCAACTTCAGAACAAACGGTAGCTACGAAAACTATTTAACCATGAAGAAACAAGAAGCAGAAACCAGATGTATACTCAGAAGAGCCAAGAAAGACGGCTGGAAAGCCTTTTGTGAAACCATAAATAGAAATACTCCACCAAATGTAATCTGGAACAAAATCAAAGCTTTCAAAAATAAAGCTTTGTCCACCCCCCAACACATAACCCAACAAGATCAACTAGATGGAGTTTTAAAAAAAGAATTTATTAATACCTTCTGTCACAACAGCTCTAAAATTTCGCTGTCACAAGAAGTTATAAACAATATCACAAGATTGCAAACAGACCAAAACAACATTATAAACCCACCCACGCCCAATAGAAACACAAGTACTTCAATAACGCTCAATCATCCCAAGAGACCAACCGAGCACGATTCAACCGAACTATCAATCCTAATTTTAGCTGTATGAAAGAAGATTTCAAATTAAAGGAACTTGATAATCAAATTAAAAACTCCAAAACTCATTCCAGCCCTGGACTTGATCAAATCACATATGACATCATAAAAAAATTACCAGACTCATACAAAGAAATTTTATTGTACTGCTTTAATTCATTTTTCAAGAATAGTCAATTCCCAACCTCCTGGAGCAACATACTAGTCTTTCTACTACCCAAAGCCACTCCTGGAAAGTTTAGACCTATATCTCTTGCTTCTTGCATGCTGAAATTATTTGAAAAAATGTTGATGTCCAGAGTAAACTGGTGGGCTGAAACGCAAGAAATCATACCCGAACAACAATACGGGTTTAGGAAGACCAGAAGTTGTTGGGACAACCTGGTGATCCTAACAACAGACATCTACTCAGCTAGACTAAACAATAACTACTTTGTCAGTGCTTTTTTGGACATAGATGGTGCATTTGACCATGTGGTCCCTGAAATCCTAATTCATGACCTCAAAAGAACCAATCTCCCAGAAGAATACATACAGTTCTTTAACTTTTTACTCACATCCAGAAACTTAAGCTTCGTAATAAATGGTACTCTCAGCCAACCAAGGAAAGTTGAACTTGGAACTGGACAAGGACTCATTTCAAGCACATTCCTTTTCAATTTCTATATCTCTCAACTCCCCACACAAATTCTTCCATCCTGCAAAATCAGGAAATTCGCTGATGACATCTCCCTAGACTGTGAGAACAAAGATATCACAACAGCCTTCCATTCACTGCAAGCATCTATTGACAGAATACAAAATTATCTAAAAGCACGTAATTTGAAGCTCTCGCATACTAAAACAAAAATCGTAATTTTTTCGAATAAAAATATCAACATCAATAACTCTCTATACATCAAAATAAATGACAACAGAATTAATCACACAGACAGTGCCACATTCCTAGGAATAAAACTAGACTCGAAATTATCTTTTAAACAACGCTATCAACATTTAACGATTAAGACAAAAAAACTAGTGAATATAATCAAAGCGCTGAGAGGTACCTGGTGGGGTGCTGACCCTATGACATTAATCAATATATATAAATCCCTTGTACGCAGCCAATTTGAATATGGAAGTCACATACTCAATACATCAAACTTTAATTTACTCGACAAGATGAATAAAATACAAAACCAAGCCCTAAGACTAGCCATAGGGGCCAGGATTTCAACTCCTATCAACTCGCTAATGGCGGAAACAGGAGTCACTCCTTTAAAACTGAGAATTGACGAACTCTCGAATAGGTACGCTATAAAACTAATATCTCTATTAACTCCCCCTCCTATCAAAGCTCTGGACCGCCTTATAAATTTGATGAGCAATAAAAGAAAATGTCCAGTAATTGACAACTCCTTCCCACTGCTTAAAGCCTACAAAAAATTTAAAAAATACGACAACCTCATTTATTCACACCACCTGCCGATGCCCTATCAACTACCTTATAAAACCAGATGGTTCACTCCTGATGTAGACCTACAAACAGGAAGAGAGCTGCAAGGTCTTCCTACAAAAGACACCAATAACTGCTTCTTGTTAACAATGGACAAACAACTCAAAAACTACACGCACCTCTTCACTGATGGATCTAAAAGCAAGGAAGAGAATCAAAGAGTCGGAATAGGAGTGTACTGCCCTCACCTAAACCTTGAACTCTCTTATAATATCTCCAAGCATGCCTCAATTTTTACCGCTGAAGCCACAGGGATTATTAAAGCCATCGACCTCATCTGTTTATATGATATTGAAAAAGCAGCCATTCTTACTGATTCACTTAGTGTACTCCAAGCATTAAACAACCTGGATCTCGACAAAACAAAAACGCATATAACTACTCAGATCATCCAAAAACTAGATGAAGCTGAAACTGACAGTCGCAAAATAAAACTGGTATGGATCCCCAGCCATTCAAATATTGAAGGGAATGAAAAAGCAGATCAACTAGCTAAAAACGCTATTATCTCAGGTAACAACTTAAACATCAAACTTCCATATACAGACTTGATTAACTTATCTACAGCACAGATCAAAGCTTCCACCGACAAATTCCTACGTTTAAGAGGCCGTCAAAAAGGAAAAATATACTTTGAAACCTTCTATCAAGGCTTCAACAAGCCATGGTTCAGGAAACTAAACATTTCAAGACCAGCCATCACAACCTTCTGTCGTATGAGACTCAATCACTATAATTTAAATTATAGTGCTCACAGAAAAAATCTCACTGATTCTCCAGCATGTGAGTGTGGCCATCACACTTAGGACCTGAACCACATCTTCTGGCACTGCTCCAGACACGCAACCCACCGACCAGCTCTACTAAAAACTTTGAAATTGCTTAAATTCCAAACACCCATTGATATCAACACTATTCTAAAAACTCCAACCGCGCAACATGCCTACATCCTATACGGCTTCATCAGAAATTTCTGGCGGATCCGATTCCACTGAATTCCCTGAAATCCCACCGTGTAAATGTGAAAAAATTACACGCAACATACACTTAAATTACACCGTACTCCTCCGGGATACACGATTTTTACCTGCTATACACATCAGAGTTTCAATAGAACAAGGAGTACACTAAAACTACACTCATTTTACACCACGGCTGATTCAGTAGAAATTAAAATTTTACGCTTAAATTACATCTTATACAAGCTATTAAATAAATTGTAAATTTTTGTTCATATAGTAGATACTCTATACTTCTTATCAACATTATTTTTTTTTGTAAGTCCAAGTTTAATTTCTAGGAATAATTATATTCATGGAAACATTGATAATAAATATTTTTGTCATAATGTAATATAGCATGTACTATATTACCATCAAAAAAGGTACTTATCACTCTGTCAAATAACGGAGGAGTACCCGGGCCAGAATGGTCTCAAGTTTGGAATTTAACAGTTCTGAAATAAGTTTCTTACCAGGGACACTACAAGTGGTGGGCGCGATCTCGTGGCGAGCATCGAACTACTTCCGCTGCTGCTTATAGCATCGGTGACTTCCCTCTCCTACATATATACTAGTGTTTCAAAAAAAAAAAAATTTTTTTTTTTTTTTTTATGGCATCCAAAAATTGAAAGTATAACTAAAAATGAAAGTTTTGGTACCAATCCGAGCTCTTAATAATGGTATTAAGGCTTGCCTCAATCCATTTTTCTATTTTCCATTTAAATATCACGGGAAAAAATTTTTTTTTTTTTAATTTTCTAGCTCACAAACGAATCAACGAATTTTTATGCACAATAAATGTTTTTGATGGAAGTTGAGCGCTCTACAAAAAAGTCTCTTATCATTTTTTGATAAATCATACTGTTCAAAAGTTATTTAAGCTTCAAGTCAAGTTTATAGTAAATTTTGAGATTTTTTTACTTTTCCGGCGAAAGTATCAGTCTTATCAAAAAATGTCATAGGACCATTTTTGTAGAGAATTTAATTCCCTAGAAGTTATTCTTGTAAACTTTTTTCGGATTCCGCATTGTTTTCTAGTTATTTTCATTTTAATGTCAAGCTCATAAAAAAAATAGTCTTCTGATCGATTTTAAGAACTTGGCATTAAAATATAAATAACTAGAAAACAATGCGGAATCTGAAAAAACTTTACGGGAATAACTTCTAGGGAATTAAATTGGGTAATTATTTGGAAGTGGGGTCAACAGGTATTTCGACAAGCAAAAATCCAAAACCTGGCAAATGGCTTAGGGACCGCGTTTAATCCCAAGCATTTGTCGGCGGATTGAAGTTGTTTCAGCTTAATTTGATGTTATATAAGCTTTGATACACACTTGGTATATAATTAAGGTGTAAATTTTGCTTAATTTCGAATTTATCTTTGAGATTTTTCAGTTCCGTGCTACACTGCACTATTTGACATATTTTTCTTATCATTCTATGTATTGACTCTTAAGTCAACCACCAAAACTTAAGGTATATGTCTATTTGCCATAATGTTTGTAGTTTCGTCCTAAGTACGTTAACGGACTCGTCAGTAAGGCTATGTTAACGCACTCTTGCCTTAGACTACATCTCTTACTAGTACGGGCCGGCGTAAAACAGTGTTGTGGGTTTCAGCCAGACACTATACTAGCGAGGGAAGGCAGATACCACCCAAACTACTTGCAACAAAATGTTATGTGAGCTGTTGTACACATTAAAATACTGAAATAACAAAAATATGCTGATTTTCACTATTACAAGAGTTCAAAAATTATTTGTAACTCTTAGATCGACCTTTCTATCGCCACCGCCCATCTTACGGTATTATATAAAATTACTTATATTTATTAGAAAAATTTATTTTTGAAAATTCACATGATTTTGTGTTATTTTTGACATTTTTTCACACTTCAATTGCAAGGTTCAGATAGATATCTGGTGTTAGAGACATAAACTCATACAGAAAATTTAATCCGCCGTGTAGCTGAACACGTGGAAAAAGTTTAATTATGGATCTTTAAGGTGTAAGCACTTGGAATTCTGAAAAATGTGGTTGACCCTGATTCCAAACAATTACCTTAAATTGTCTACAAAAATGGTCCCATGATATTTTGTAATAAGTCTGATAGTTTCGCCGGAAATGTAAAAAGATCTCAAAATTTAATATGACTTCGACTTCAACCTCAAATAACTTTCGAACAAATAAATTTATCAAAGAATGATAAGAGGCTTTTTTGTAGAGCATTCAATTACCTATAAAAATATGACTGTCAATTATTCTTATGACGCATCGTTAGCGAGTTATATAAATCAGAAGACGCAAAAAAAAATTTTTTTCATGTTATTCTTATGGAAAATAGAAAAGTGCAAATAATGCGGACCCTCTTAATGTTAATATTAAGAGCTCTAATTTTCACAGGCGTCTTTTTTTAGCTAAATGAAACTTTTGAACCTGTTTGCGAGAAAAAAAACACAATTTGTTATTTTTTGAATCACCCTAATATATATATATATATATATATATATATATATATATATATATATATATATATATATATATATATATATATTAGACTGGGTCAAAAAAATCAGCTATTTTTCTTTTCTTTCGATACTATAAAAATAGTATTCCTGATGACCAAAAAAAATTATTGTGCAAGTTTGAGCCCTTAATATTGATATTAAGAGGTGTATCGTTACGACTTTTCGTTTTTTTAAAAGAAATTTCATATTGTACCCAAAACTGGTAAATCATCTGTCTAAAAAATTTGAGCAGAGTATATTTTTAAAGGAAATTGAATTCCCTACAAATCTCTCTTTATAAATTGACGTAAAACGAGCCGTTTTCTTGTAACCGTTCCTTAAATATTGATTTATTTTTTAAATTCTTTGTTTCTATTTTGGATTTTTGTAACTGCTAGAAATATTGAAATTTTTCCCAGTCAAGATACGTATTTTTAAAGAAAATTTAATGCTCTACAAAAAAGGTCTCTTAACATTTTTTGCGAAATTCACTCCTTCAAAAGTTATTCAAGGTTGAAGTTGAGTAAAAACGACTTAAATAACCTGAATAACTTTCGAAGAAGTGAATTTAGCAAAAAATATTAAGAGACCTTTTTTGTAGAACATTAAATTTCCTTTAAAATTATGTATCTTGACTAGAAATAATTTTAATATTTTTAGTAGTTACAAAAATCTAAAATGAAAGTAAAGAATTTAAAAAACAAACCAATATTTAAGGCACGATTACAAGGAAACGGCTCGTTTTACGTCAATTTACTAGGAGAGATTTTTTGTAGGAAATTTCCTTCAAAATTTCCGAATAGGAGGAACAAAATAATTAATGAATTAATAACAGAAAAAAATTTATTATTTTAACTTATCAATTAATTAACTCAATTCACTTCATTATTCATAAGAAATTTTCGAATTCAACATTATTTCGAATTAATAACAAAACAAAATTAACAATAAAACAGAAATTAATTATAATTAAAATTCATTTCTGTTTTAATTTTATAATTAAAATTAATTTCTGTT